>CM062804.1:1440942472-1441480474 GCA_031772625.1 Pinus tabuliformis | reverse complement strand
GGCATGGGGCTCCACTCAGATACACAATGAAGGACTGCCGGGACATTCTCCACTTCTAATCTGTAACAAGAAACTCACAGTTGATCCACTCCCAGCTCTAGAGAACGAGCAATTTAGGTAGTTAAGGCGAAAGCGAAAAAAACTAGCCAAGCAACAAGAGGGACACATTGTGGTAGAGACATGGCCTGATCAGGGGCCTTCACAGGAACCGAAAGGATGATATTTTCCTCCATCATCTTTGTGTTTTCCTTTTTTCTATTATTCTATAATTTTTATGTATTTTCAAGAAAGGAATCAAATCCTTGGGAATCATTTTGGGTAGCAGAGCTATCACAGGCCGAGACATCTAATCAATCTGACAAATGGCCCTTACCTGAGATATTTTGTAAATGTTGATTAAAATCCCCCCTTCTCTATATAAATAGAGGGAAGAAACACTTAATACTGGTTCTGGAATTCTGCACCCAGAGTGGTCCAAATTCTTTGGTTCCAATCGCTTGTTCATGAGGGACTTGAGTTGTATATTGTTGAATGTAAATGGACTCGTGAATGGGACTCATTTTGAATATTAATGAAACTCTTTGGTGATTCCAATCATGGTAATGCACAATATGTTTCCCCTCTGTAAATCTCATTTCATATATGTTTTTCCTTCTCTGAAATGGTGTAATGAAGTTGTCGGTTTCTCCCTTGTTCATCATTGTATATTTGTTACTAAGTAGTAACAGAACCATGTGTTAGCTACATATTTACTTATTTACCTATAACATGCACAAATTTACTTATGCTTTTGGTGACAAATGTGCCCGTGAGGTATATACCATGAAACCTTCATTTGCGCTCCACTGTTTCTACAATTCCACCTCTTCAATATTCCATACCTCTGCGAGGACATTGTTGCTTAGGATTATGTTACAGCCCTATGCATAGAATCACCTCCTTTCTCTCCTCCTCTTCACTTTACTACAACTGCAATATTAAGCTGCCTGTTTTTGTGCGTCGGCCACCAGAACCAGACATTCCTTTTTGAGGTTGGCCCAATTTACCCCCTAAACATTGGGATCCATGTATTGGCTTGATTTTACCTTCATGAAGGCCGATTGAACCAAGCCCCCCTTATATTATCTTTTTAAACTTCGTGACAATTGGAGTGCAACCGAAAGCCCCCTATTGATAATCTTCCATGCACTCCTCTATCTAAGATGTCCTAGGCACTGGCACGGGGGCTTCACTAGGGGAGCAATATCATACCACGTGGGTTCATATTGGGGGATATATATTGAGGGGAAAATGACATAATATATTGGGGGTAAAGGGTTTTTATATTGGAAAATATAAAAAATGAAGCTTAAAGTCAATGAAAAAATATAAAGGGGTATAAAAAATGTTAATGAAAAAATGGATACCTACAATATCTAGTGAAAGTAGGGGCTTTTTGAATTAGGAAGTTGTATTGGGTTCATATTGGTATGGGGTTAAATAATATGATTTTTAGAGGAATTTTCTAATATGTAGTCAAATTAAGGGTGTTGTTTAATATGCCATGAATGCACGTGATGTTTTAGAGGTTCACTAAGTGAATCCCCTGTGGGAACTAAGAGTGACCTTCCAAGATGATAGATTGTTGTATCTCTTGCATCTCGACTTACAATAAATATAATATCAATTTGGTGACCACGACCAAAGTTCGTTTGTCCCGTTCATCCATGGCCTTGCCCGTACGCATTCTCAGTTGGTTTGGGAACGACTTACAAGATCTAGTGATAGACCAAAAATTGCACGTGTCAACTTTTGATTGGATGAAGGAGGACGAAAAAGGAGCATGGAGATTCGTTGGGGTGAACAGTGTTTCCCAGAGAAACACTTTCAGTGTAATTAGTGTGGTTTGTTAATTTCAAATCAATTTTATTACTTCTTATTTATATTTACATGTACCATTTTTCTATAAGTGAATTATTTTTCTACTATCTTGTAGATTATTGAGACCACTACAAAGAGGTTCACAATTAGGAATTTTTTTAAAGACCACTTGCTTGGATAAAATCATTAATTGTTAAAACATATTTTATAAATGTCTCACCATATTTTAATAAAATATTTATAAACAGTTTTCGAATAAATCACATTAGAAGTTTTGATATCGATGCGTTTTGAATCATTGAATGTGGTTCATTATCAAGATCAAGATGGAAAGATTGATCTCAGACTGAATATAAATAATGTAAAGATATAACGATAAATTCCAACATATATAAAATTATTACATAACAATTTAGATAAAAATTATTATTAAACCAAAGAAACGTCTAACATTAATTAAAGAAATGTCTAACATTAATTAAGAGATATCACTAAACATAAATATAAAATATAAATAAAATAAAACAAAGAAAGAAAATGAAATATTCATTATAGAACTAATGAATATATCAAGGATTAATTATATTACGTATAACTCTCAATAAATAAGAGTGAAAAAGGAATGCAATAATAAGAATATATGAAAAACAATAAATAAATAAAAAAGATAAGAATTAAGAGAATATATTAATATAAAAATAAGAGTTAAAAATAGAAGGATCAAAGGAATGAATTAATATATATACATATATATATATATAATATTAAAACAAAAATAAGAATTAAAAGAATGTATTAATATATTAATAAATATACATAGATATTAAATATATTTTAATATCGAATATATATATATATATATATATATATATATATATATATATATATTTTTATTTATTTAATATATTGAAAGACAAGAGAGTACTAATCAAATCAATTCAAACTTCTTAGCAAGAAAATGATAAGACGGTCACATTGAATAGAAAAGAGAAGGGATTTTTTTTTATAAATTAAGCTAAAAAACATAAATGAAAACGAATAAAAAGAAAAGAACAGAGCACAAAGAAGAAAGAAAGGGGGAGCAAGGACAAAGACCATTAGGAGAATAGTGTGGCAATCCAACAACTGCTAATTTTCCATCCATCATCCCTATTCAATGTACTGGATCTTCTCTCAATTTCTATGGCCTCCCTAAACTTTCGATTATGGAAATGATCACTCTTGGCAATGACCTGGGACTACTCTAAACAAATGTGGTGTTTTGTCTTCTCATCATGTTTGGCTAAAGATGAGGAGTGAGTCCTACAATGTTTGAGGTTGGTTGTGTGCTCCTTAATCCTTTGTCTTATGGAGCAACATGTTTCTCCAATGTAGGGGGTCCCCCATGAACAAGGGATTACATAAGCACCTTTCATGTCTTTAGGGTCCACCAGGTATTTGATAGATCTAAGGGAGTTTTGAATGGTGTTCATGGGCTTAAAGGTAGAAGACAACATGTGCTTCTTAAGAATCTGAGCAATCTTATCGGTTGTTCCTTAGATAAAGGGAAGTTGAACTTTAGTTACCCAATCTCCAGGCTCTTTCCTTATCCTTGGACCATTGCTCGCCTTTAATAAAGCTTTGAGACCTTGATGCTTATTATAACCATTAATTTCAAATACTTTAAGAAGATGTGATTTCTCATTATCCAAATGACTATCATCGGAAGCCCTTAAAGCACGAGTAGCCAATGTATTGAGTAATCTAAGATTTTGGGCAAGGTAATGATGGGAACTAGCATGAAGATATTGCTCAGTATGAGTCTTCATCTGAAACACCTATTAGAATTGTAGCAAGAGAAGGCTTCATTTGACTTGTGCCTTATTCAAATGGAAAATTTTGATTTTCCACATGAGTAGGATGACTTCGATTGTAGTTAACTAGAGTGAAATGGCCTTGTCTACTAGTTAAGTCAGTAAATTCAAGTTTGTAGGTTAGAAGTAGAGTTGTGCATGAGTTGATTGCTAAGATCTAGCAATCTAATTGAGTTATTGTTAGCTAAACTCAGTTAACTGAGCTCTAGTCACTAATTGATTCAGTAGGAGTTCAGTTGAGTAGTTATAACAATTTTAAACTCATTAATCTCTCAATTAACTAGTAAATCAGCTAAAAATAGACCCAGTCATGCATGGAATTCAAATTGCCTAGTTGAGTGGATGGAAAAGGCACATTTGTATTTACAATTGTATATTATTGAGTGTACATTGATTTTTCAATGAGAAGGTGATCCATTCCCCTTGGATTGGCGCAAGGAAATAGGGAATTTCCCTATTATTTAGGAGCTAATTTCCTCTAGGATTGCGCAAGGAAATAGGAGGTTGGTTGAAGCTTGAATTGGCTATGTTGGACAAAGTAGGAAGGAAGTAGGAGAACAATTTTATAGTGCAGGGTGTGCTTCAGAGTTGAAGAAATACATTGTAATTGTTTCTTTTTCTCATCTGAATTAGTGCAAAGCAATGGAGGGGTTTTTCCCAGTTGGTTCCCTTGTAAAATCATTGTATTCCTTTTGTTTTGATGGTTGTAGTGATTGCATGTGATTCTATTGTATGTTTTCTTTTCCACAAAATAGTAGAAGAAATTTGTGGCTCTTGATTTTAGTTCAATTTCATTGGTAGTAGCAAGTTTCTTGCAATTTTTACATGGTATTAGAGCTTCGGAAGACTACATAGAAACCTTGTTGTAGATGTTCTCTCAAAGAAATTTTGATTTACAAACTTTTTGGTGCAGATTCTCTTTAGTGCAAGAAAATTGTCTTTCAATGGATTGAGGCTAGAATATGCATTGGAGGGAAGCTCAATTTTTTCTGCTTGGAAAGACATGATGGAAGTTGTCCCAAATGATAATGGAGTATGGGAATATACACAAATTGATTTTCCAAAACAGCAACATCAGATGCAAAAGTAATTTCTCAATGGAAGAAAGACATAACAAGAGCTAGGGGGATTATTCTGAAGGGTGTCAGAAATCATGTGGTTTCGAACTTGCATGGAAAGGAGACTCCTTTATCAGTGTGGAAAAATCTCACATATCTCTTTGAGAGCAGTAATGATGCTAGGAAATTGGCATTGAAGGAGAAATTGGGGAAAATTTGAACACAAAAAATGAAACCATTCCTCAATACCAATACAGATTCACTCAAGTTCGAGATGAACTTGGAGGAGTAGGAGAAAATGTGACATCATCTGAACTTGTGAGCTTAACACTCCTCGACCTTCCGAAATCCTGACAAAACTAACAAGATTCAGTCAATGGAAGAGACAATCTACTAGATTGGGAGAAACTTTGATTGGGAGTATTTACATGCTCAACACATTACAAATCATCAACTGAAGGAAACAGAAACAAGCATATAAATGACACTGTTATTTTTGGACTGATGTTCCTGGAAAAACCCAATGCGAGAAAATCAGTGCAGCTATCTGAGGGTTTGATTAATCTGGGTGCCAAATCCGGCTCACCCAACAGAGAAAAATCTCATCAGTTTCGGCTTCTACCCTCTGCGTCAGCTTTCTCGGTTGTTCCGACAGTTCCTAGTAGTTCTGGCTTTTGTTCTCTGCGTCAGCTTTCCCGACAGTTCCCGATTTTTCCCTCTACGTCAACTTTCCTAACTATTCCGTCAGTTCCACCGTCTGCCCTCTGCGTCAGCTTTCCTGGCTGTTCCGGAAGTTCCGGTTGTTCCTGACAGTTCCGGCTTCTGCTCTCTGCGTCAGCTTTCTCGGATGTTCCGACGGTTCCCGATAGTTCCGGTTGTTCCCGACAGTTCTAGTTTCTACCTCTCTGCTTCTGTTACTGCCCCTCAGTTGCAAATCCTGATCACTCTCTCAATTTTCTCAACAAACCCAGCCCCAGAAAGTCGAAATCTTGATCTCTTGGTGTGTTCTCCAAGTGATCCTCAAGCCTCCTCTTATACTTTTCTCTTTGACAGATCAACGGCTGAGATTAAGTTACTAATCAACGACTAAGATTAGATTTGGCTTGATCCATGACTTTTGGACCATTCTAACACAATTTTATATTAATTCACATTAATATTTTAATTTCCCTAAGTTTAGACTTAGGGACTCCATTAAAAATATTAATTATTTTAATATCTCCCAAATTTTTTAGAATCTGGCCAAACCCTTTCTGAGTATTGGAGATCTCATGTGCCTTAGCCTCTCCACCAAATTTCGTGGCTAGAGCACATCTGATGCTACCCCAAATCAACAAATTGTGCTCTAATTGGCAATGGAAATAAGGCCAAAGGCATGAAGGCCCAAGGCAAGGTTGAATCGAGCTAGAACAATGGCAAGAAGGACCTCAAAAAAATAAAATGTTTTTACTGCCATGAATATGGACACTATGAAACCAAGTCTCTGCACAAGAAATCCATCAAGGAACATGCAATAGGAGTAGGAGGAGATGCTATGGTATCTCAATTCAAGTTAGATTTCACCCTCTTTGCTTGCATGGAAAGCATAGTAAGAGGGAGTGAGTGGTACCTATATTCTTGTGCCTCATATCATATGATAGAAAACAAGGAATTATTCAGTATCCTAGAGGAGAAGATCTCCAATTGCACATAGAATTTGGAGATGATGGAAGGTATAGTGCCAAAGGAATTGCTACTGTCACATTTAAGAGGGAGTTTGGCTCCCATATTCATCTGAAAAATGTTATTTATCTGACCGGGCTGAAGAAAAAATTGATTTATGTAGTTGTATTGGAGTACAAAGGTTATGATGTTGTGTTCAGTACAGGAAAAGCATTTCTGAATCATGTTGCGACTAGACAAGTGAAACAAATTGGAGTTAGAGTGAAAATTCTCTACAAGCTAGAGGTAGATTTCTCCATGCATGTAGTTATACCTTTAGGAGTGAGGTGGGGTGATGTAGAACCTTAGTCCTAGAGTTGAAAATATATGGGTAGGGTCCATACGAGAGGAGTAGTAGTTTGACTTGAATATGTAAACTTGAAATTTTTTAACAATTTGCAAGCGAAAATTATATGTGTTCTGGGTAGAGGATGAATTTACTAAACACATAAAACAAGTGAATTTAACCAAAAATTACAGCCAAATAGAGACAAAATAAGCATATCTAAAACAAATAACACAAAACATGATAAAGGAGTTCACCCCTCTTCTGGGCTACATCTCCTCGTCCAACTTCCAATGTAGGGCCTCTTTCATTAAGTTCTCAAAAGTGTGTTTACATGATTTGACATAACTCAAACAATAAAATTGATCTCTCGAATGGATCCATCACTGTCAAAAACCCCCATTTTGGTTCTTTTTGCACCTCATTTGACCAAAAATTGAGTAAGTTATGTCTATTTTAAGTTTTTGCTCAATTCCATAGCTAATCATCCTCCAATTCGGCCCAAACCTGGCTTGTACGCCCCAAACCCGGAAACGGCGTGCAAATATGGCATACAATCCCAACTGAAAAGAGAAATTTTAGGATGTTTAGTCCACCCATTAAGCCCCCTGTCCCAAAAATTTCGGTTACGTGGTGCACATACAACCGCATAGGGAGTCAAGATTCTAGGGCCTAACTCCGCCATTTGTTTAGCCCCTCCGAATAGGCTGCGCACTTGGTCGCATTGGTTCCCAGTGACCTGGGGCTGGTCCCCTAGGGGCTAGCCCCTTATCTCCGCTACACCCTTGGTCCTATGGTTTGTCATGTGTCTTGGGGATGGCCCCCTCCTCTTTTTTGCACGCCCAGTTACATTAGTCCGTCATGTGGGCTTGGGAATGGCCCCCTTCTCTTTTCCGTGCACCTAGTTCTATGTTGGATTCGTTGGTAATATGCATTGCGGGTTGTGGTAGTGATTTAAGCTAAGGCCTAGCCCCTTGGCCCCTCCTCCTGCGGTCCTGTGGAAGTTAGGGTGGTTAGGGGCTAGGGCTTAGCCCAACCCCCTTCCCCAATGGAATGTTTTGCAAACTTTATATAGATAATGTGACCCATAGGTAGTAAGCACCACCATGCAGCGCAATGGAAAAGCGTTGCCCTACCACTTAGTGGTTCCATGGTTTGAAACCTACCAGGCCTGTTCGAACTTCCACCAAAATTTTGGACCAACCTTCGGAGGCCACTGGTTGGCCCACGTGGCCCTGCACTATTGGATCCATATACACAGTCAACATGAAAACCAATAAAAAAAATCGAACCTTGGGAGATATAAATTTATTTTCTAAACATTATAAATTTTGAAACTTTTGACCAATCTGGTGAGGCCATGTGGCAGCCTACCACTGGCCCAAATTGTCCAGTCACCTATCCTTTTTTGCCAAAATTTACTTGTTTAGCAATTCGATCAGAACACGATATTGGGAGCATACGATATCAATTTTGAGTGAAACAAATTGCATTGGATTCATATCGTCGATATCTATCCATTCATTCATGTTTCTAGCTTTGTCACACACTTCAAATTTTGAGCACTAATTTGATCCCTTGTATCACTCCTCCCCATTGGAAGCTTTTGGACCTCAAAAAGCTCATTTTCAGTCAACAATTAGATGAGGGTATAGTTCCCTCACCTTTCCATCCTCAACCCATTTGGTTTTGTTTGTTTTTTTCACTTTGAGCTCTTCATGAATGTACTTCACTTTTGAAGTCTTTGTCTTGCTGTTAAAGATGACATCTTTCTGCAATTTCCCAAGATTTTCAGAAAAGAAAACTACCCTTGAAGGAATATGAACATTACCTCCTCGCTCTTCAATCAAATGAAACTTAAACAATTTCAAATTCACTTCACCTTGAACATTGTCGCCATAACGATGCTTAGCATGTCTATCCTTGCACTTGGCTCGACTCTTTACCAAATGTGATTGCCATCGCCATGCACCATCCTTCTTCAAAGGCCAAAACATTATGAAAGCCACAAGAAGATGTTTTGGGACCAATGTCCTCTTTGTAAAATATCCTTTGCATTTTCTTTTTGACCTCTGTGTGCTTTAACATTGGCATCTTCTTCACACCAATTTTCAACAATGAAGCATCCTACTACAATTGCATTTCATTTCGTTTACCTCTTTTAGGAGGCAACTTGTTAAACTCTTAAAACATCTTATCAAATGAATTAGAAACCTCAATAAAATCATTTTTCAAACTTGATTCATATCCTTGAAAGGCTTTAGGTTCCTCAACATCTTTATGCTTAAACATTAACAATTCAAAATTTTGACTAGTATTAACAATCCTCTTCATTTGTCCAGCATTCATAAGCGATAAACTCAATTTCTTATTATTCACTCTAACAATGTACTCAATCCCATTCTTTAACAAATTATATTTGTTCTCTTGGCGATGAAAAATAGCGCTCCTATCATAAAGATATGGAATTCCCAAAACAATACCACATATATGAAATGAAACTACATCAAGTTCAACCTCATCAAGAAAGTTTGCAGTTATTACAAATCTAAGTATGCATTTCTTTGTCATCTGCAATTTTGCATTCTCACATACCCAACCTAAAGGATAAGGTTTAGGATGAGGAATGGTTTCTAAATTCAACTTCTTGACAATGTCTTCTGAGATAGGATTTTCTTGTGAATCACTATCAAACAGTGTATCTATCTTGGTATGTTTTGAAATGACTGTAATGTGGAAAATCTCTATTCTTGTTTTTTCATATTGAGTATCATTCAAACAATTTGAAGAACTAGTACTTGCAATTTTCTTACCTTTCAAACCCATGGATGTGATCTTTGTTTCATCCCCAGAATCGGAACCTAAATCTTGTTGTGTATTTGCGGCAATCTTGTCTTTCTCCTTGTTATTAAACTTTTTGGGCCTCATCTGAGGATGAAGTTTCCAATAGTGGTCTTCATCATGGCCTTCTTTAGAACAATGTTTACATGTCATCTTTTCTCCTTCTTTCTTGACTGCAACATTTTTCTTATATTTTCCTTAAAATTTTCCTTTTCCTGTTTCTCCATATTTGAATGATTTCTCACTAGTTTCTTCATAAACATTTTTCCCTCTTGCTTATAAATGGGTTTCCTGTACAGAAACTTCATCTAGTTTTGTAGGGTTAAACATGAGAATAGTATGTCTCAAGTATGAAATCCTCCAATGTATTTGAGAAAAGTATCTTGTGAGGACAAATCTATACCCAAAATCAAAGCTCTTTTCCTCAATTCTTTAGTATAAGATTGCACATTTTCCCCCTTAGCTTGCCTAAAGTTTTGCCAATCCATAATAGCTTTCTACATGTATGCTAATGGATTAAACTGCCTTCCTATTGAAACAACAAAATAATTCCAAGAGGATAAAACCTTACCATGTCTTGGGTTTTTTCTTCCCACCAAATAAGTGTTGCACCTTCCAATCTAAGAGAAGCAAGTTGAATTTTGGTTTCATCATCCTTGATTCTTTGTATCCTGCAATACAGTTCAATATGACAAATCCAATTACCTAATTTCTCAGCATCTACCTCTCCATTGTACATAGGCAATTCAAACTTAATATCAAGCTTTAGCAAAGGAGTTTGACCATGTCCTTTTGGAGAATTTGGAGGTGTTTGTTTTTGTGAAAGGGTAGAAGAAGTAGAAGATGAGGATGGGGATGATGGAGGTGAAGGTGGTGGTTTGTCACTATTCCTTCATCCCTTTTGGAGGCTTGTCTCATTTTCCTCCATCTCATTTTGGAGGTTTTGATCTCTCTCCATAAAACCTTGTGTTTCTCTCTTCATAAAGAACTTTTACCATTCCAGACATCTCAAAGAATGGTTTTTTGAAATTTCTTTCATCTTCAAACATCCCTTCAAGACCTTCTTCATGTGTCATGACTATTGAAGCTTGATGTGTGTTTGTTCTCCTTGAAACAATTTGAGATCTTGGCTCCACAAGTTATCTTTCTCCTCTTTTGAGCTTCAACCTTGTAAGCATCAGAAAAACACTTGAAAATAAATCAAACCTTCACAATAACCTATTGCTATGATACCAAAATGATCTGAATATGTAAACTTGAAGATTTTTAACAATTTGCAAGTGAAAATTATATGTGTTTTAGGTAGAGGATCAATTTAATAAACACATAAAAAATTGAATTTAACAATAAATTACAGCTAAATAGAGACAAAATAATAATATCTGAAACAAATAACACAAAACATGATAAATGAGTTCACCCCTCTCTTGGGCTACATCTCCTGGTCCAACTTTCAATGTAGGGTCTCTTTCATTAAGTGATAAAAAGTGTGTTTACATGATTTCACATAGCTCAAACATAAAAATTCATGTCTCCAATGGATCCAACACTATCAAAAACCCCCATTTTGGTTCTTTTTGCACCTCATTTGGCCAAAAATTGAGTAATTTATGCTTGTTTTAAGTTTTTGCCCAATTCCATAGCTAATCATCTTCCAATTCGGCCCAAACCTGGCTTGTGTGCCCCAAATTCAGAATCGACATGAAAATATGGCCTATAATCCCGCCCGACGGGTGAAATTATAGGACGGTTAGTCCGCTCATTTAGCCCCCTGTCCTGAAAATTTCAGTCACATGGTGCACATACAGTCGCATAGGGGGCCGAGATTCTAGGGCCTAACTCTACCATCTGTTTAGCCCCTCCGAATAGGCCACGCTCCTGGTTGCATTGGTTCCTGGTGACCTGGGGGGTTGGCCCCTTATCTCTATCGTGCCCTTGGTCCTGTGGTTTTTCATGTGTCTTGGGGATGGCCCCCTCTTCTTTTCTGTGTGCCTAGTTACATTGGTCCATCATGTGGCCTTGGGGATGGCCCCCTCCTCTTTTCCACGCCCCTGGTTCTTTGCTGGCTCCGTCGATGATATGCGTTGCAGGATGTGGCCATGGGTCAGGCTAAGGCCTAGCCCCTTGGACCCTCCACATGTGATCCCATGGGTGCTCGGGTGGCGAGGGGCTAGGGCCTAGCCCGACCTCCTTCACCAATGGCACATTGTTAGCCCTCAATTTTGATCAAATTTTGCTTATTAAATTCCACCTAATTTCCATAATTTTCCACTTTATACCATCCACGTATGACCTATTTTTACCTTATTATGCATATTCAAGAAAATAAATTATGGTTTTCAATTTTTAGATATTTTTGCAAAAAATTGGGTTCTATGTGCAGTTTTGGACAAGATCAGAAATTCTCGTAATGTCTTCATTGAAGTCATACTTGCAGGACACCTGGGCATGAGCTGAGCACATTTCTAGAAAGCTTGGGAACTAATATTGAATGAATTCCTATTGGTTTGGTCAAACTGAGCTTAAACAGGCCCGGTCAACTCTGGTCAAACATGACCTACTGTCTAGAAAATCCCTAGGAAATAGGGCAGTTTTAGTGATTTTTGGGATTTTTCCAAATTTTGTGTAACTGAATGGGTGGATTCGACCAGGATAGATGGGATTAGGATAGATAAGGCTGTTAGAGACTTTAGAGACTTTTTAGTCAAGTTTTTTTATTATTTCTCTATTTAAGCCAAGACTATTGAAGGCTTAAGAATGTAGAATTTATGTAATCCGATTTTCAGACTCTTTGAAGACTGAAAGTTAATTGAAGAACCTGTTTCATTTCAATTTGTTGTTCTGCTTGGTTGATTTACTGAAGTTGTGGTAGCTGATATTTCTTCAATTGTGAAAGACAAGGGTGGAGGGCCCCCACACCAAGCTAAGTGCACTTCTTAGTTAAATTTTCATAGTTTTCATAAATTAGTTCTTGTTTCAAATGTATATAGATGTGTGATGATTGTTGAATGTATATTGGTTTAATTCTAATCTACATATAAAGGGACACACAAGAATTTAAGTTAAATTCCCCTTCTATTTGATCTTGAACTAAAACTGAATTTCATTCTCCTTTTCTTATTTGAAGTTATTTATGCATTTCTGGTTTGAAGCAAGAAATGTGAAGAAGGACAACTTGGTCCTCCTCAGTTAGGAGCCTTTTCTTTTACATCTGCATCATAAACCATTGTTAATTAGTGCTTTTGGATTTCTCTTCATGAAAGTAGTATTGTAGGGAAGGACAACCTGGTTCTCCTAAGTTAGGAGCCTCATCCCTCACATATTACATAAGTGAATCATAAATTACTTAATTAGATTTTATATTTGTAATATGCATTTCTTTCAATCTTTATATTTCATCTTCTAACATTGACTACCATTGGAATCCATAGACTTTGGACATGCTTCTAAGTTCTACAAACCCGGATTGATAATTAAATACTTGTGTTAATTTGCATAGTAAATTGACCCAACATTTTGGCGCCGTTGCTGGGGAAGCATACTTCAATATAGTCAATTAGGAAGATTGTTTATAAAACACATAAAAAAAAAAACAAAAACGTTTTTCGTTATGGTTATTTATTTTTAGACATAGAAATTAGAAAAGTAGATTCTCAAAACAAAACCCCCAACAAAAAAAATAAATAACTACAAAATCCATTTGCAAGACAAGATCTAAAAATGATGTTAAAGAAATCATTTAGAGAAGGAGGGTATGCCACCACAAGACTATTCTCAAGTCCTTGTCCTCAATTTAGAATGCTCACTAGGGATGAATCTTCATGTCAAAGGATAGAAGAGCAACAAAACATCCATGAAGATGATCCACAGGAAGAGAATCTAGAACTTTCTTCTAGCTATCTTTGTGAGGAGGTGAATGAGTCATGGATCACATGCAATGAAGATCAAACATTAGAGCCAGAAATTGAAGAATTTCTAGCATGTATATCACAATATCCCTTGTGCATACAAGATTTTGAACAAGTACCACAAGAGGAGTTTTGTACTATGACAATTAATGAGAGCCAAGCAAATAAAGATCATCTTAAAACTTGGTTTCAACTAGTCGTTAGGTCACAAAACTACTCAATTTTTCAACATTTTTTCTCATCAAATCTTTATGATCAGATAAATTCTCATGTCCAAACATTCATTAAAGTATATTTTTTAAACTTGGATGTGAGTTTACTTATGATCTTGTTACGAAAATGGATGCATTGGAAATTCTCTTATACTTGAGAGAATGACTTGCTTTTCTACAATAGAGTAGGATAGAATAACATAAATAAATAAATAGGTAGAATGATTTCACAATAAGACTTTTGGTTTAAATTCTCATGAATAAAATTTCACATCATTGTTCAATACTCATTTAAAAGGATTACATGGAAAAATGCAGTAAGAACAAACCTATTTTGGGTAACCATATAGGATCATCTTCAAATCATGTTTTTTTTAACATATCACTTGAAATCTAGTTTTTGAATCCATTTTGAAATTTTCAATTTATATCACAAATAAAAATGTGATCAAAATCAAAACTAGGTCTCAAGTGAAATGTTGATGAAAAAGTTAGTACAACCTTGATTTGAGGTGTCTAATGGAAAAAATTTTACCTGAAATTCATAAGGAAGATAACCATTGGAATATAGTTTCCAAATCAATTTGAATCACCTCAATCAGGTATCATATGAAAAAGTTATTCTTAAAATACTAACTGCTTCTCGAAAAATCTACATGGTGACAATTCTAGGTCTTAACTGTTCATTGAAATATTTAACATACCAAATCATCCTCTTTTCAAAACATGTTTATAATAAAGATATATATTCAAGTCTAGATCAGTACATAATTTGAATCATCCCATTTGGATGTCAAATGAAAAAGATATGCCACATTTAATGACTGCATGTCTTCAAATCAGCATAGTAAAACTCTACCTCCTAGGGATGTTCATCACCAATTTTGTGATATCAAGCCTAAGAATTTTTAAAACCTATTTCTACTAGAAATACAAAAATTAATATACTTTAATCTCCAAGTGGAATCACATCGATCCGATCTTTAACGAAGAAGTTACACTTCAAATAGTGACTATTGGTCTAGTAAAACATTCACAAGCAGCTATATTAAACATGGTACTCTTTATCATTTTTAGCATATCATTTCAAACCATTTTGAAAACCTGTTTATACTTGAATTAGCTATATGAATTAAATTTAAATTGGCTTTGGAATCACTCTAATTGGATTTACAACAAATATTTTGTGAACGAAATACTACTAGGAGGTCTAGGTTGGCCACCATTCCTCAAGGGGTAAACAAATGCAATTTCTTTGAATATCATCTTTGGACTTGTTTTTAAACATTGTTTGTAATTATTATACATATTTCTTGGAATAAGAGAGACTGTATACCTCTATTCTTCCATCATCTAATATTGTATTGTATCCAATTGCTATGTTTTTGCAAGTCTCCGAAAGATTTGGAAGATCAATTTCATAGATGAAGGATTTTCAAAGTAAATCTTTAAAAATTCATATCTACGAATATGAAATGAAATTATTTAAGTGAAAATGAAGGGGGAATTCACCTGATGTTGAAACTCTTGAATCTTGCTTTCAGTAGCTGTCCAACAACACCAACAACCCTACAACTTGAATCAAGATCAAGGCAAAATGCATGAAACTAAAATAAGAAGAAGAAGTCAAGTTTTGTACCATGTTAAGTCACATCAATTTCCAAAGAAGCCTTTCATAAGCCATATTGTTCATGATGTCATTCATCAACCTATCCTACATTCATAAGCTTTCCATACTTCCCGACTCCATTATACTCCGCCTCCTATGAATATATATATATATATATATATAAAGATCAAAAACAATAAAAGAGTTTGGTTGTGAAAATCCAGGAAACTGGCACAATACAAAAACAAATTCATATCAGAAAACCAACTTGTTTGGACAATATGAATTATCTTTCAGATTTTTCATTACATTTTCATTTTTGCAGGATCATTCCCCAAAAATTTACAAGACTTGAGGAAAAGTATCAAGATTAGCAAGGGGGGAAGATTCAGAAAAAGCAAACCATGCAATGGTTTGATAAGGGACCTAAACAAAGTACCCACGTTCACATTTATCAGTTAAGGAACCTAAATAAAGCACCTCCATTCACATTTATCAGTTAGGGACCTAAACAAAGAAACTGCATCCACATTCATCAGTGAGGGACCTGAACAAAGACAATATAAAAGGGACCTGAATATCAGATGCTTAAACTAGTGTCTACATCGCATCAAAGAATATCCTTGAAGAACCATCATCATGAGTCAAAAATGAACCAGCAAAGGACATCACCAGTTAGCATTGACATCAAGCTATTATGGAAGTACAAGTACAATAAGTGTAAAAAAAATTGCTCTTAGAACCTTTGATTTTTTTAAAATTATCTAGAAATTGTTTAAAACTAATTTAGCTTGGATATGCATCTTGTCATTCTACATTGACATCCTATAAACTTCATCATAATCATATCCATAACACCATCATACGTCATCATAACCCTACCATTACCTTAGCATACATTTCACTTAACCTACATTAACCTACATTAATCCATATATCCCTACATTTTCCTATAAGCATTTTTGATCCAAAATTGAGGACAATATTTTTTCCCTTAAGGAATTCTTTTGTTGCCTACAAAACAAGCAAGGGTTAGTGAATGATGCAATAATATATTTCTTTGATCTACAATGATATGCTTTCTACTCTATTTATAGATTTGAAATGACCTTAAATGGTCATTTCAACAACAGTCATATTAAAAGAGTAACAAATGCATTATTTGTTAAAAGAACAAAGGGGATGAATAAAATATGACCAAAAAGGACTTGAAAAACCAATGAAGGATTATGCAATGGAAGAAAATGATAATATTCAAAGCGCATTTCAAAGAGCATCATGAAGAAGAAATATGCATAAAAAATAAAAATGATATATAAAAAAAAAGAGAACATTTGTATTCACAAATGGAATGGGGAATTTACAATAACAAAATTATATGCATGAGTGAGCATAAAAATGAAAATTATGCATATAACCTAAGATGGTGAATAGAAGACACATAAGAAAACCAACATATGAAACCTTTGAAAATCGGTTTCAAAATCGATTTTGCACAAAGATTAGTCAGAAAAAACGACGAAAAAGTGGATGACTATTAAGCCACGGTGGAATTCAGTTCAGAAGATGGAACTCCCAACGTGGGAGCTCAGGGAGGCAAAAAAGGCTTAGAATTCGAAACATTGCACATTTCTATTTAAAGAGTGCCATTCATCAATGCAGAACCAGAAAGGGACATAACAAAAAAAAAAAAACACGAAGTTTTTGAGGTATATGGTGTTGAAGAGATCTGGAGCATATCCTTGAAAAACGTTCAGATTGAGTTTCATAAACAACAAAAAACGAGAGTAAGTGTTCATGGTAGAAAACGGTCAAAAACATTTTCAAAGGATTGAACACTGTTTGTGTATGATATCCTTCATCATCATAGCTAAACCCAGCTCAGAATTGAGGACAATACTATGTATTCGTTCATAGCTCAAGAAAATGAAAAGAACCCTATCTGAAAGAGAAATATGCAGAAAACCTAGAAAGTGAAGGGAATTGAGTGGGTAAGGACCCTGCGCAGTAGAGGAATTGTGTGAAAATTGCATGGAATTGAAAGAAGGGATTGAAGGAATTCCGTGGAGAATAAGAACAAGCATTTTTAAAGGAGAGAGCAACCAAGATTTTCTCTACGCTACACTGACAATTCTCTCCAACAAATTCTGAAAATCACGCAGTGATCAGAAGTTCAATTTCGATTTCTGAGGAGATAGAGTGGGTTGATTTTCATTCCTATCTTAAAAAAATCAATTTCTCAAAGGAAGTAAATAAATGAATGGTTTTGTTGCATACAGTGGATAATTGGTACATCTCTAACTTTTATTTCTCTGGGTGAGAAAATCTTCTTCAAATTCGATTTTTTAAAAGGGACAAGGTAAGAAATATAAATTTAGAAAATCAAAATCTAGTCAACGGTCCAGAACAGTTCGGAAAAGCTTTGATTTTGTTTATATTACAACAAGTGATTTCTTTGCAATTTTCATACCTCTTCACCATGTATAACATCATACAAATTATGAATAAAGAAGAAATCGAGCTGTAGATAGACTGTTGTAGTAAAAAAAATCGATTTCATTGCTGGAAATGGACTGTGTATGGTAAAAAAGATAGACTATTGTAGTAAAAAAATCGATTTCATTGCTGGAAATGGACTGTGTATGGTAAAAATAAATAAAATTGATTTCATTGCTGGAGATGGATTGTTGCTGTGAAATCGATTTCAACAAGCAGTTACAAAGCCTTATCTTTGCGAACAAATAAGAAGTTAGAAAGTGGAAATTTGATATTAAAGAAAAAGTTTTTTTCGTGGGCATTCAACAAGGGCTTCTCCTCATCTTATACAACAGTGACAGAGGTAGTATCTCAGCCCTAAAATTTGATACTTCATCTCAGGAATTTCTCCTCATCCTTGTGGGTATTCAACAGTGGTTGAAATTTACATATCAGTCGAGCAAATCAACATTCTAGTTCAGAATCTTTGAGAAATATTGCAGAGTCTTGGTAAGCAAATAGTTGCGTTTTCAAAAATTGTTGATTACTTTTAAACCGTATATCCATTGATGCAAAATTTTGATGGAAGATGCATTGATATAAGATGAATAAACCCAGAAAAGTTCAAGCCAAAAGAACTTTCATTTTTGAAGAAATAAAACAATGTCACCTACAACCAATTTGTCTTTTTCTCAAAATTCGTGATGAGTGTATTTCCAATTTTTGGTGAAGAGAAGCAATGGAGTGGTAGAAATAGTTTTGCAAAATTTCAAAGAAACCCAGTTTGTAGTTTATGAGAAAATGGTTAATAAATTTTTCTGCTACTTGTACAATGTTTGTTGTAACTTTATGTGCAGATTGCTTCAACTCCATTGGCATTTCTAGAATTGAATGATCATTACTTTGGAAAGATTATTTTAAAAAAATTCATGTCCTATCAATATCATGAATTGGGCAAAAAGAGTGGTTTTGGTTGATACAAAGGAATGGGTTGCATAAGGACACTTATAGGGTTCAGATAAACTAAATTAATACCCTCTTTCAAAATCAAAAAAAAAATTAGACACATCTGTTGAGAATAGCAACAAGAAATGCTAGAAATAGCATTCAGAATATTCCAATTTTGATTTTTCCTTGAATTAGAATTGTGAATTAAAATTCAAATTTAGTCTCACCAGCTGCTTGAAAAATAATTAATTAATTCATCTTGAGTTAATTAGTTGGAGAAATTCAAGCTAGAAGTTTTTGTGAAGTCATGCAGTAGTTATCCCTTAAATTAAGGAAGTTATCCCTTAATTAAGGAGATAAGGATGAGTTGTATTTGAGTTGCAATTAGTGAGCTCAATTAATTGAGTTAATTCTAGTTAATTCTAGTTAAATTAGTTCCAAACAGTTTGAGGAACTAATTGTGAGTTCAGTCAGTTAATGCATGCATGCATCAAACTAGTGTACTCCAGATAACTGAGGATTTTCTCATAAATAACTCATGCATGTCAGTTCAGACAAAGACCCAGTTGAGATTAAAGGCAGGGACATTGTACTATCAGTTGGAGGAATTTTCCCATAAAGGAAACTCATCCATGCAGAAGGAACAAGGTTCCTTGAGGATTGTGCAGTTTTACAGGGTGTGAGATCAGTGTTACACTTGGTAACAGTAGGATCACCCAGGAGAAACAACGCAAGGAAATAGGAGGCTTGGAGGGTAGAGGAGAAGGTTTGTGAGAAGCCTTGTTTGCCTGTGAGCATCCAGGAGGATTGTACTAAGAGCTGGCTAGTTGTGAGAGCTAAGGCTTTGTGTAATTCTTGATGTATTTCCACCTTGTATGATAATACAAATAGCGGGGTTTTTAGCTGAGGCTTTCCCCAGAGTATTCTTCTATGTTTCATGTGTATTGATTCTTCTTCTCTGTTATATGTGTTATGTTTGATCTTGCTCAAATCGATTAAGCTTCCGCAAAGTTTGATAGTAGAAGTAGATCAAGTATTTTGCTTTAGTTACATTGCATTATCAAGTGATCTACAGTGAGAATTTCTACATGGTATCAGAGCTAGCTTATCTATAGAGAAATTTCTACAACATCTCCAAAAGTATGGTAATAGAAATGATTCACATGGCAAAGAGTTCAGTTAATCCTCAGATGTGCTCCAATTAAATTGATAGAGGAGGAAATTGAGAGGGTTATCATATTTATTCAAGAAACACAAACAAAGGCTTCAACATCAAGAGGTAGATCCATACGTACAGGTACAGTAGGGGCATCAACAAGCGAAGGAAGAAAGCATGAGGACATGCTTTAGCATCAGTAAGGGGGAGATGTTGGCCCTCAATTTTGATCAAATTTTGCTTATTAAAATCCACCTAATTTCCATCATTTTCCACTTTATACCATCCACATATGACCTATTTTTACCTTATTATGCATATTCATGAAAATAAATTATGTTTTTCAATTTTTAGATATTTTTGCAAAAATTGGGTTCTAAGTGCATTTTTGGATAGGATCAGAAATTCCCATAATGGCTCCATCAAAGTCATACTTACAAGACACCTGGGCACGAGCTAAGCACATTTATAGAAAGATTGGGAACTAAGATTGAACGAATTCCTATTGGTTCGGTCAAATTGAGCTTAAACAGGCCCGGTCAACTCTGGTCAAACATGACCTGTTGTCCAAAAAATCCCTAGGAAATAGGGCAGTTTTAGTGATTTTTGGGATTTTCCAAATTTTGTGTAACTAAATGGGTGGATTAGACCAGGATAGATGGGATTAGGATAGAAAAGGCTGTTAGAGACTTTTTAGTCAAGTTTGTTTATTATTTCTCTATTTAAGCCAAGACTATTGAAGGCTTAAGAATGTAGAATTTATGTAATCTAATTTTGAGACTCTTTGAAGACTGAAAGTTAATTGAAGAACCTATTTCATTTCATTTTTTTGTTCATACTTGGTTGATTTACTAAAGTTGTTGTAGCTGAGATTTCTTCAAGTGTGCAAGGGAAGGGTGGAGGGCCCCCACACCAAGCTAAGTGCACTTCTTGGTTAAATTTTCATAGTTTTCATAAATTAGTTATTGTTTCAAATGTATTTAGATGTGTGATAATTGTTGAATGGATATTGGTTTAATTCTAATCTACATATGAAGGGACACACAGGAATTTAATTTAAATTCCCCTTCTATTTGATCTTGAACTAAAACTGATTTTCATTCTCCTTTTCTTATTTGAAGTTATTTCTGCATTTCTGGTTTGAAGCAAGAATTGTGAAGAAGGACAACCTAGTCCTCCTTAGTTAGGAGCCTCTTCTTTTACATCTACATCATAAACCATTGTTAATTAGTGCTTTTGGATTTCTCTTCATGAAAGTAGTATTGTAGGGAAGGACAACCTAGTTCTCCTAAGTTAGGAGCCTCATCCCTCACATATTACATAAGTGAATCATATAAATTACTTAATTAGATTTTATATTTGTAATATGCATTTCTTTCAATCTTTATATTTCATCTTCTAACATTGACTACCATTAGAATCCATAGACTTTGGACATGCTTCTAAGTTCTACAAACCCGGATTGATAATGAAATACTTGTGTTAATTTGCATAGTAAATTGACCCAACACACGTTTTACAAACTTTATATAAATAATGTGGCCCATAGGTAGTAAGTTCCACCACACAGTGCAATGGAAAAGCATTGCCCTACCACTCAGTTAGTCCATGCTTCGATTCCTACTAGGCCCATTCAGCCTTCCACCAAAATTTTGGACCAACCTCTGGAGGCCACGTGGCTACCACTTGTTGGCCCACCCGGCTCTCCACTATTGGGTTCATATACACAGTCAGTGTAAAAACTAATAAAAAAATTTGAACCTTGGGAGATATCAAAAAAAATTCTAAACATTAGAAATTTTGAAAATTTTGACCAATCTAGTGAGGCCATGTGGCAGCCTACCACTTGCCCAAATTGTCCAGTCACCTGTCCTTTATGGTCAAAATTAACCAGTTTAGCAATTCAATAAGAGCATGATATCAGGAGCATACGATATTGATTTTGAGTGAAATGAATAGCGTTGGATTCAAATCATCGATATCTATCGAGTCGTTCAGGTTTTGAGCTATGTCGCACACTTTGAGCACTAATTTGATCCTATGGATCAACGTTGCAGTATACTCTTCTCATGGATCATTACCTTGCTATAGGGGCCTGTTACAGGGAAAAGTGTCTACTCAGAACTACTTATCCCACTAAGGTGTGATAGCTACCTTAGAAACAAACAAAGTAAAGCTACTTTCGTTTTTCCTTTATAAAGTATAGATAGAGAGGAACAAAGAAGACCAACCTCTGTCTTGCGCTAATCTCCTGGTTTGATTCCTCTCTTCCTTGATAGTCTTTCGCTACTTGTTCCCTTACACGCCCAGCTTCACAGAGTACCTGTAAGATCACAGTAGCATAGAACTATACAAAGACATGGATCTATAATCATAAACAATCTAGGATCAAATGTAAATTGACCATACAAATGCAGCAAACATAAATGACACAAGAGTATGGAGGAAAACTTGAATAGCTTTTATTGATAAACAAGAAAAAGCCAAGAGGAGTTACAACCAGTTGTTCTGACCCAGTATCAACCTCTCAGCAAGGAAGCCCCTCTTCACCTCATACAAAGCTTAGATCACCCAACAATCTGATGTTTGTCTCAAGAAACCAACAACAATTCCTTATAATATGCAAAATTCCAGCCTCTGGATCTCTGGGATGAGGGATCCATATATAGATATCTGTAAGGCAGATGAGTCAGCTTGTGATTTGATTAGTGTCTTCCCTCTGATAGTTCTTGCTTCCACTTGGAGATTGATGATCTCTTACTCATCCTTGGTCGAATTCAGAGAGGCAAGTGTCACAGGAGAAGTTTCTGGAATCTTCCATTGCCTCTCCACCTCGCGGAATGACACTGCCATTTGTCATTTCTCACCCATTGCACCACATAGAAGGGCTTTTTGAAATGCAACACACCCACATAGTGTACTGAGGTGAGATGCAACGCACTTGGCCTGTGGAGCAGCTAAAATGATCCTGTTTTGACCAATTCTGAGCAGTTTTTCATGGAGAACTTCTGGGAGAAGCTGTAATCAGTTGACCTTATTCCTTTAGGGGTTAGAACAACACTTTTAGGGACTTAGGAGCCCTTGGTTTATGGAAATTTCATGCTTGGGGTTGCAGTGCCCAAAAATGTCTATAACAGTTGCCCCCTAAAGCATGAGGTCGTTAATCTTTTGATGTCAAGTGAAATGCTTTATTATGAGGATCCGAAGTTCTTTCAAGCTGGGAGGAGACCTGTAATAAGATACAATACAATAAATTATCTTCATAATATTTTCATGATCTAGCTGAGGTGGGCATTCCCATGCTCAGCTTTATAAATTCATTTTCATGTACATAAGACAGACAATAGTCTGAGTGTAGACTGATGATTCTGATAGAGCCATCATCCCTTTGATTGGATGATTATCTGTGCAGCAATGATGTACATTTGATGTCTTTATTTTCCTGAATATATATCGCAGCCCGGATGGATGAAACTAGATCCGGGGTCTTCAATCTCGTTCGATCTTCACTCGAAGTACAAGTCTATCCATGTGAGAGATGTTCTGGAGTCGAACATGGAAAGACATCGCTTGATTACCAGCCAATGATATAAGTTGTTAACAAGCGCGAGAGGAATCACCGATAATGATAATGACCCTCAAGGTACTGCAATACAATTCACGTGGTGTGAATAAAGGACTTGGCGTTGAACACCACGCAAAATCTTTCGGTCGAAGGTCATTGATGTAAACCTGTCGCCGGAAGTGAGAAACTTGCCATTGAGGCATGCAAGCTTCAAAGTACTGAATGGGGTGTTCCTAGATCAACTTCTTGGATAATGAGCTGATGTCGACAAGAAGTGATCCGTCACAGGAGGGCCTTAATGAATCCCACATCAATGACACAGAACGGAGCAAATGATTTTAATGGAGGTGAAAACGATCTGGTGATATAAGGTTCAGGGTGGCGGTCATGAAATAATGGAGTATAAATGTATTGTAGTGGGTGAGACACAGGTGAATTCTCTGAATGACTTCTCTTGAACATATCGGCGACACTGATGTGATGGATTGGTAGCATTAACCCCGAATGTGGATGGTATGATGGGACCATGGTGATGTGACCGGTGAATGAAACAACCCAACCCGACTTGAATGCGGAGTGAAAGTTTCATGTTCAAGAGCGACTTGCTACCAACAAAGATTCTTCAAGTTTTCTTCCCAATTTTTCCCCAGTCATTGCTGACCAGTACCTCTTTATTTTTATCAAGCTTGAGGAGGATAACATATGCTTGTTCTATAATTTGCCCTTCGGGCAAAACCATCACTATGTTTTAACGATCCTGCCGATAGTGAAACTCGTTCTCGTCTATAGACAAGTTTGTCGCTATTAAAATTTTAACGAGTTTAACAACAAAGATAACTCGGTCCTTTTCAATTTTAGAGAGTCTGAAAAGGAACGTAAAGGAAACTCCAAAATTCCTTTTTCGTCATCTAATCCCTTAAGTCCGAAAAAGTATAAAACAATACATAAGGGATGAATTTTTGATACTTTTAACGAGCCGAACAAAAAAAGCGCTCAATCTTTTTGTGTAATAATCCCTCAGGTCCAAAAAGATTAAAATTTAGAGGAGGGATAGCACTTTCGGTCCCTTTAACGAGCTGGAGAGGCCAATGGCTCGGAAATATTTTCATATTTTACGAGTCAATTGAAAAGAGCTTGAAGGAGACTCGTCTTTTGAGGAACGAGTGATAAAACGGGTAGCAACTGATTCCAGGTAAGGTTTGGAATTTTCCAATCACGGCAGTGTTACAAGGATGGCTAGTGAGATCACTCTTCGCAGCTATTCCTCAAAATGGGTAAACAATCAAATGGAGGTGAATGATCGGCCAATGCAAAAGTGGAGGTGACGGTGCAAACAAGACCAAGGCTTTAAAGGCTAAAGTATTACATTCACAACGGTTATTTACCGGAAATTGGTTCATTTTTTAATGAGCTTAAACTCTGGAGGAACATGTGCTCATTGCTTATGTTTATTTTTTAACGAGCATGAAGTCCGCGCTAAAACTGCTCGATTAAATGGTATCTTTTTTACTTTACCATAAATCGCTTTTTTCTTTCAAAGATTGTACTGTATTTTCAATTGCTTCATCAAACTAGTCAGAAATGAACAATATATGCTTGAAAAATGAGTTAGAACACTAATATTTTACTTTGAACTAAGTAAAAAGTAATTAAAAAGTGCTTTTACCTCTCATTTTACCATTTCATTTGAACTTTGGTTTGTTGGAGCTTTGGAGGTGCTTTCCCCCTTTGATCTTCATCAGCTGATTCCAGGAGATTCTGTGGATGATTCTCGGTGTCGTCTGGACCAGGTAGGAGCTAAACTTGAACTCTTTCATTTCATGCTTTCCATTTTGCATTCTGAGCTTGATTCCTGGTTTTTCTAAGCCTCTGGGGTTTGAAAACTCGCTCTGCCTTCAGCGTACCCTCTGTGTATCGAAAGGTGCGTTGGATGTTGGCCTGTCTACTGGCCATCTGACATGCAACGCACCCAGAGCACTACTGTAGGTGCGATGGGCGCAAAGAAGGAATTTTATGCACAGTTTTTTATGGAAATTTTGCCTGTTTCTTACCAAAATCAGGATCTAACTCTTCTCTTGTTTGTTTTTCAGAGATCTTTGGAGTAAGATGACTATTACATGGCGAGAACATGAGCATGAAGAAGAGGACATGCTTGCCCTACATGATCCGGTTACAGTAAACGCACTGCGGAACTGTGGCTTGTTGAAGTTTTTCCGCATCTCTAGCATGAGACAATAGATCAACTTACTGTAGTATTTGCTCGATGCTTGGGATCCTACCAACCAGGTGTTCCAGATCAGGGGAAAATCCATCCCCTTGACTGTAGTGGACATCTATTTCTTGACTGGCTTGTCGAGGCGGGGTGCCCCCATCTCTTTATCAGGTTCGGCCCGAGGAGGTGAATCTGTGAGAGATTATGTTCGCCGGTATTGCAGAGAGGGATCTCAGCTGAGTAAAGACGGCAAGATCATCATCCGTGATGTCACTGACAGGTCCCTCATGACTATTCTATTTACTTTTGGTAGGATGGCTGGTGGTGCGGCTCTTCATGTAGCCAACCAATCTTATATGCAGTATGCCTTGGAATGCCTCCAACCGAAGGTGTTCAACTGGTGCGACGCAGTACTTCTTGTGATGAAAGAACAGTTGACCAAGGTAAAGAGTGGGAGGTTGAAGAACTTTGGGTATGGTTCTATTTTGACCACCTTTGCCTTGGAAAAGATACCATTGATGCAGCCGCAGTATATTGCATTCAATTTACCTTCACCGACTGAACCACGTATGCAGAGATGGGTCGACCATATGTCTAGACATGCTGGTCAGTCTCAGATTTCATTTTCTGATACCTTCTTCGGGTGGTTTGATCATCAGGAGATGGTTTATTCCGAGTATCCATATGCTGGCATGGAATTTCGAGGTGATCCCGATTTAGTACTTTCGGATGGCGAACAGTGGGGCACCATTGGTAAATTCTTTGACCATATCCCTGTTTATCGTTTTTCTCTTATAATGTCCTTGTGCTTTATTCTATCAAGACTTAATCAAAACTCATGTGTTCATGCAGATGTTGGTCCCGTTCGGCCAGTAGTACGTCTGAGAGTGCCAGCTGCCGCCCTAGCAAGAGAGGCTGTTGGAAGGGCTATCCTTCACGACCTCGATGTGGCCGAGACTCTTACAGCATTACAAGAGCAGGTTGAGGGCCTCACTCTTGGTATTCCAGATGTGAGGACTGACGAGCTGCCCTTGAGGTTGCAGCGGCATACTACTGGTGTGCCAAGACAATGGACTCGACTTTTACGCATGATCGCACAGGCTGTGACTTGCTATCACGAGCATCATTAGACTAGGGTGCCCCATAGCATTTTGATTTTTGCATCATTTGACCAATTTTGTCTTGGTTACAGAACATTATGTGTAAACCATAAACAGTTATATATATATTTTTGATTTTCAGAGTTTTATTTTGGTTGAGTTACGTGATCCAAATGAAAATATTGATGGTATGCTTCTTTTTATAAATGTTGCAAATGTCTATCTAACACATAATTTGCCAATGAGTCAGTTAATGTGTTTAAGTTTCTGGAAATATGCTGATATTGAATAAAATCAAATTACCTTTCCAAAATCTTAACCCTTAGGAACATGTGATAAATAGCTGCATTTCGGACAGAGTAGATACCAGTGAGTTGTAGTATGACGAGTTGTGAGTCTAGCCTGATAATCAGTTGGCGTATACCATGTGTGATGGCATCAGAGAGAAGTTCTATCAACGTGCTATATTCAGCAATGTTATTCGTTGATCGACCAATACATACCCCTCTGAAACTTACTAACTCGCCTCTTGGATCAAAAATGGCCCAGGCTGTGGAAGATAGGTTCCGCGAAATACGACTCGCTCCGTCGGCATATCCAACACATGAATCCAATAGGTTTGAAATCTGCAATAAATGTAAAAAGTGGATTGCTTGACCAAAATAAACACTTTAGTGAAAACAAAAACATAACAAAAGCATACAGGTTACCATACTGAATTACGCATAGTAATGCTTGAGGTATAACCTGTTACGAGGTTGCGCCAGTGGAATTCCGTCATAGTCCATTAACTCGTAGGCTCCTTTTGCTAATACTCGCTTAACAATATAGGGGCCCATCCATAAAGACTTAAATTTACCTGCTCCCAATTTATCGGATTCTTGGTCATAAAGCAAGACCAAGTCACCTTCTGAGAAGACACGGGGTTTGACATTTTTGTCGAACTGCACTTTGACTCATTTCTTATGGGCTTCGTTAGCCAAAGCGGCGTCACGACGGGTTTCATCCAATTGGATTAGTTCCAAGAAACGAGCTTCTTCTTCTGAAGTTCCGGGGAGGAGATCAATTGCGAGTTTGAGGGACAAGATTTCGCACTGGATTGGTAAGACTACTTCCAGGCCATATACCAGTTGGAAAGGTGTAAACCCGGTTGCATTCCTTACCGATGTTTGGTAAGCCCACAAGGCTGAGTACAGGATTAGGTGCCACCTTCTTTTGTGAACTCCAATCATCCTTTGCAGCATGCGCTTCAGGACCTTGTTGATTGCTTCAACTTGTCCGTTGGCTTGCGGGTAATATGGAGTAGAGCTGTCGTGAGACAACCCTAGTTTGGCAGCTAATTTGACCATCATGTGATTGCGAAAATGTGATCCATGATCTATGACTATAGCTTGTGGGACGCCGAATCTGGTGACTACATGATTGAAAAAGAAGAGGGCAGTTGTTTCACCAGTATTATCTAATGTAGGCATCGCCTCGGCCCATTTGGTAAAATAGTCAACTGCGACTATGATATACCCATGCCCCCCAGTCGAGGTGGGGTTACATGTCATGAAATCGATGCCCCATTTGGTGAATGTCCCGACAGCAACTATTGGCTGCAGAGGTGCGGGTGGTCTTCTGGTTTTGCTATTGAAAATTTGACAAGCATGGCAACTTCTGACTGCGTTTATGCAATCTTTAAACATTGTTGGCCAAAAGTATCCTGCTCGTAAGATTTTTTGTGTTGTAGCATAACCAGATTGATGCCCCCCACACGCGCCTGAATGGCATTCATTCAGGACTTTTTCGGCCTCCTCATGCGTGAGGCACCTTCTTAGAACTGTATCGATACCGCGATGGTAAAGTGTATCACCAACGATCATGTAGTCTTTTGCTTGGTATCGAATACGTTTTTGTTCGGAACGAGAGGTATTTTGCCTATATTTTTGGGTTTGGAGATAAATTATTATATCCCCATACCACTGATTGCTTGAAGATATCAGAAACAAGCTTTCGTCGACGATTGTTTCTTCGGATGTTTCATCGTTGGACGACAATGGGAGATCGCATAATAATTCTGCGAAAACCAGAGCTTTCTTTGACTTGGATTTTACAAATTCTAGATCAAACTCTTGTAGGATTGCTATCCATTTTGAATATTTGCCCCCCAGCAACTGTCGCGACAATATATAAGTCATGGGGTTGCAATCTGACAAAATGGTAGTTTTTTGAAAGAGGACATAGTGTCAAAATCTCTGTATCGCTTGAACAGCTGTGAGCATTAGCTTTTCAACATAAGAATATTTGCTTTCTGTATCATTTAAGTTATTACTTAAATAATATATAGGATGTTCAATTTCGTTGTCTTCTTGAATTAAAACCATTTCGATGGTCGTATCTGCTGCAGCCAGATACAGGTTAAAGTCTTTTTGATAATCAGGCGCATACATTAATGATGCTTTCATTAGGGATTCTTTTAAAGTATCAAAGGAAGCTTGTGCAACCGAATCCTAGACAAAGGGTACTTCTTTTTTCAAGAGACACGTATAACCTTTAGCAAGTTCGGCGTAATTTGGAATGAACCTCCTCGGAAAGTTTGCTTTCCCTTGGAGTTTCTGAATTTGAAGCAAATTTGAAGGTGGAGGCAAATTTATGATTGCTTGAACCTTACATGGGTCGAGATGAATCTCGTCCTTCGAGACTACAAAGCCAAGTAAACGACCAGAACTGACACAAAATACACATTTGTGTGGATTGAGTTGTATCTTGTAGTGTCAGCAACGTAGAAATATTGCTCTTAAATGCTGCGGATGATCAGTCCGCTTTCACGAATGAGCCAGAAGGTCGTCGAGGTATGGTTGAACGATGTTTTTGATGTCATGGAAGGCATAATTCATTGCCCTCTGGAATGTTTCCCCTGCGTTTTTTAAACCAAAGGGTAATTTTCGATATGTGAATGTGCCCCACGGACAAATAAATGCAGTCTTTGACTGGTCCTATGGGCAGATATTTATTTGATTATACTCGGAGAATCCATCCATAAATGAAAAGATTTCACATCCGGCACATTCATCAATTATCTGGTCGATGAAGGGTGTAGGGTAGTTGTCTTTTGGACAAGCTTGATTTACATCCCTATAATCGACGCACACTCTAATTGTTCCTTGTTTTTTCATAACAGGGACAATATTAGATACCCAATCGGTTAGAGGAACTGGGTAAATGAAACCAGCATCGAGAAGTTTTTCAACTTCTGCCTTAATGGCAACGGCTTTCTTGGGGTGCACCTACCGTAGCCCTTGTCGTACTGGTTTGACATCTGGATACATCTTAATTTCGTGTTCAACGATGCTCGAGTCAATGCCTGGCATTTCACTATATGACCAAGCAAAGACATCTCTGAATTCGTGAAAAAGAGCGTTATATATTTCCAGTTCTGAAGGAGAACAACATTTGCCAACATAAATATTCTCTACAACATCTGTTTTGGTTGAGATATTTATGGCGATAGTCTCTTCAATGTTGGACAAGTTTCACTCGGAATCCATCGTGTTTACAGTATTTGATAGAAAATCAAAAACTGAAGGATGATAAAGGTCATCGGGAGTATCTTCTCCACAATTCGGAAGAAGGGAATGATGGTGGTAATCATCCCATGGTGCCCCTTCAATTACCATTGATTGAACAATTCCTTCGTCAGTGTCATGCACTCTTGACCAAGGATCTGAAGGGGTGCCATATTCCTTAGACCTATCTATCCAAACACTCGATGAGCGTTGATTTGGGTTTGCCTCCCAGGCCAGGAACATTGATTGCTACAATATTTCTGTTGGGCTTGGAGGCAAAACCATTGCATGATCCATGTCGATATCGTTTTCTGAGATATTTTTAGAAGATATCATGTTGCAGGTTCCTACTGATGCTACTTCCGCCAAATTGATTGGAGGTGGAAGGGCAAAAGTTCCCATTAATACAGGGTCTTTTAGTAGGCCTACTCCGATATTTTGAAGCGAATGGGGGCTTCCATGGATCATAGGAATGCTTCCTGTAACTTGAGAACCATTGGGGAGGAAGTTTTGTTGGTCGACGATTGTAATCCCTCCTTGAAAGGGAAATGCAATCTTTCTAAAATAGGTCGACACCACAGCAGCCATGGCATATATCCATGGCCTTCCTAGTAGGATGTTGTAATCGAGATTTCCGTCGATTACCTCAACATCTATTTCTACTGTTTTCCCTCCTAGTTCAACCTTCAAGTTACTTAGAATACCATATGGGGTATATGTTCTTCTGTCGAATGCTTTTAATGTCGTCGAATATCGTGACAAGGTTGGAGATCCTAAAATTTTCCAGCAATTCATCGACATAATACATGTAGATGTCCCCTCATCAATAATTGTTCGATGAAAAGTTTTGTTGAGGGCTTTCACTTGAACAAGGAAAGCTAGTTGAGCTGGTAATTGAGGATCGTATCCTTTATGATCGAAGGATACAAGATTGGAATCCTTTGGGTCTATCCCACCAATGGCTGATAATAAAGCCTGCTTTTGGGATGGGCAATTTTGTAGTACTTCAAGAGTCGACATAGCGGATGGCGATTGGGCCAAATCTTCCACTATATTATAATGCTGTGCTGCTCTAGCACGAGGATTAAATGTCGATTTGTGTACTACTCCCTTTGGTGGTTTTATTGTCAATTCAGGAATGATGGGCGGCGCAACTTCTGTCGAAGTTGTTGTCGAACTACTAGGTTGATCTTTATCCTTGTTGTTCGACAGCTCTGGATTCCCATAATCTTTATTCCTTGTCGATATCAAAGCATCATTTTGCTGTTTTGAAACCGACAACATTAGCGCTTGAGACGGGGAAGCATTTCCACTGTCAACTAGATTTGTTCCTGGATTTGGAAACGGATCAGTTAACACTGCGGAGGTTCTTGAATTCTTGAAGAATTTTTTAAGCTCAGCTCTGTGTGGACAATCTAGTGTCCGATGATCCTCATCGTATATCATGCATGGAAATTTTTGTTTCCTATTTCCAGGAGGGTTTGCGGAAGATTTTTCAGGAGATGATTCTTCCTATTTCTTCTCCTTCCCTTTGCCTTTCTTCTTGCCCCCTGGTTGCTTGGTTTCTTTGCCTTTATCTGTCGATACGGCATTTACTTCCTAGGCAAGAAGTTCATCTTCTGCATTTTGACCTGAAATCTTACGGGCCTTTTTTGATGTTGCCTTTTTCGATTTCGTGTCTGTTGCACCAATCATGCCATCGCCGGCATGAGAGTCATTGTTTGATTTAGGAGGAGGAGGAACTAAGAATTCCGGTCTAGGGGCGTCGGGTATTTTATCGTAGAGCGTGCCAGACTGAGTGTAAATCAAGTCCAAATATTGCGCACGAGCGATAACTTGCTCTTCTGTGACGAATCCCCCTTTTGCCACATCTTCCGTGATGGAAGGTAGTAATGACTTGATAAACCATTCAACTAAGAGATGATCGGGAAATTTTTACCATTCTACGACGACGTCGCCACTCATGTATATGATCAGATATGTGAGTGGCCGTCGTTTGTTTGAAGTTGGTAAGGAGTTCCGTTCCCGTTTCGTACCTTATCGGTAATTGAAAATGGGTTAAAAAGGTTGTGGCTAGGGTACTGAAGTTGTTGAATGAAGCTTTAGGCAATTCGATATACCATTTTGCTGCCAGACCAGTTAACGTCCTCTAAAAAAGGCGAAGCCTAATCGAATCATCGTTTAGGGTGTTTGATGAACGCCACAGATGAAAGGTCATCACATGAGTCAATGGATCTTCACCCGGATTTCCATTAAATTTAGGAATATCTGATGGAAGTTTATGCGGAATCGCTGGCCACCAAGGGGCGTAAGCGATTGGATCGTTTGTTAACCGATATAAATCAGGTAACTCTAAAGTTGCCACGAAGGGTAACTGTTGATTCATGTTAGGTGAAGCATACCCAGGATAAGATGCGATTGCCTGAACAGTTGGTCTTTGCATACCGGCATAATGCATTTGATGTTGGTAACTTTGGTAAGGTTGGTGGGCATGACCATTGTAAAATGGTTGATTTTGACCGTTTTGAATATACGGCTGCCCACTATTTGCAAAGATTTGTTGCTCAGAACCTTGGTATACTTGTTGGAATTGCGGTTGTTGGTATTGTACTAGCCATGGTTGTGAAGCCATGTGCTATTGCCCGATACTAACTGTTTGACCAAGATGAGGGGTAATTGTACCCGTATGTACCTGTGTCATTCCACCAGTCGGCGATTGTGGTTGAGTCGCAGGGTCAAGAGGCTATTACATTACAACCTGAGAAACCTGAGGTTGGCATACAACAAGCAGCACTTGAACTTGCGACACTATCACAATAGCTGGCGTAGTTGGTATATTTGACATAGGTAACCATTGTTGCATCGAATATACAACTCTTGGTTGTTGAGGTAGTATCGGTACCCATCCGCTTGAAGTAATTCCAACATAACCCAAATTTGGTTGTGAACTCCCGTATGGTTGTCCTCCCGGAGGGGATAATGAAAGGGCATACTGGCCCCCATACGGTGGTAATCCAGAACTCAAGGGAATGGTTTGCCCTTGAGGGCCGGACTGCCCAAATTGACCTCCAAATAGATCAATTTGTTGAGACTCAACATAAGAGTTTCCGAATATTATTCCAGATGAACAAACAGGAACAGACCATACTATCGAAATGGCCCCTGAGTGGGCTCCTTCTAGCGATTGAGAGCTAGTTGGGACAGATGGTATACCGGCGAACATTGTTGGAGTGATAGCAGGGAGTTCTGTCGTCGCTGTGTCAGACGACACAGTCCTAGATGTTGACGGTTGTTCAGACATTTCTAGTCTATCCAAAAGATTACCTAGCGATTCTACAGGAGCTTCCGCTGGCGGTAGACTAACTTCTGATGAAGAAGGATACAGAGTGATCCCGACTCCAAATTGCGATGGAGTACTAGTTGGAGGATCTTCCACAATCTCTTCTATGGCAATCAGACCAGGTGGAAGGGGTAGATCGTCAGGTCCGTAGAATATTTTTGGTGCCGAAGAAGGTATGGAATCGGCAGCGACAGATGTTTGAGGAGCAAGACTCTCCGAACTGGTTGTAAATGGAACTGGTTCGGTAACATGAGTGTTTACCCTCAGACTAGGATCAGTACTACTATCCTTCTGTGGCTGCTGAACTTCTTCTCTAGAGGTAGGGATACCAGAAATTTTTGGAGTAACCGGAGTCTCTGATGTTGTTGGAACACTTGTTCTAACTTTAACAGGAGATTTGGAACCGGTTAAACGAGTTCGCTTTGTCCGTACTAGCTTCGATTCCGGAGACAAAGACAGTTGACTCGTAAGCCTCTGCGAACGACAGGGTTTCAATTGACTTTCTTCCATGATAGCGGATTACTTGATCAACTAAAAATAAAGGGGAAGTATGTTTCCGAATTAAATGAATTTTAGACGCTTTGACACAACTTGTTTTTTCAATTTTTAAGAGTCGAGAAAAAACAAAAGATGACTCTAGTCTCCTTCGATTTTTAATGAGCTTGAAGTGACAAGTGCTCAGATGGACCTTTTCTGTTAAAGAGTCTGAAAAGGAACGAAAGGGACTGCTATGGAAATCTAGGTAGAGAGATTACCAAACCAATCACAAAACTGCATAATACTTTTTACAGTACGACAGTCAATCTTCCCGAATGTTGTGTTCAGTGCATTGCGATCGATAGGGTAGCAGACACGGCTTCCTATGGATAAAGGATTAAGCCTATTGTGGTCTCCCAAAATATACTCGATGGTACGTGGGAGCATAAGTCTGTACTGGCACTTATCGTCTCAAAGTGGAGGAATCACCCAACCATCAGTGAGAACAACAGTTACCAGGCTTTACGACGCCGGAATACGTCTCTGGCCTAGACTTCTAAATGTTGTGCGTTAGGTTCCAAAGCGTTATTAGATTCATTGAATTTATTTTATAGTTGATCTTGTTTATGAAGTTTTCCTTTCAGGTTCACCGCGAGATGTAGATGTAATTCCTAAAATGCAATCTGAGATGATAAACAATCTTTTTATCTTCTTTGTGCAATGAAAATCCTAGCTACTAAGGAAAGAAAGACATAATTCTTTCACAAAGAGCAAAGAGCACACTCTAAATGCACTTTCCTAAATCAAACCAATCAGATTGTCTAAATGCAAATGCACATGCATGTATTTGTTTTCGACTTTCTTAGTATATGAATGATAAGAAGAAAGTTGATGCAAAAATCTGAATTTCTTTCCAAGCGACAAATATCAACAATTTTCTTTTCGAAGTCAAAAATGGAGACGATCACAACACCTTACGATTTTGAAATGAATACTTGTTTTTGACACTAGAAAAATTACAAATTCAGACCAAAAACAATAGCAACAAGATAATCGACTATCAACAGCAATCAAACTCTTTCCTATGATTGAAATCGACACTTGCAACACTTTCAAAGCAAAGGACGACAGTACAATTACGCTACTTTTGCAAAGGAGAACTGAAAATGACTCAACAAACACACAAAAACATTTACAGTTCTTTTGTACAAAGGAGGCAGAATACTAGCAAGGAAAAGGAGTTTCAAACAGAGATATACTGATCACGGGTAGCAAAATTCATGAATAGAACTGGAAAGAATGAATCACAGAAACCAAAACTGCATAAATCCTAGCCTGATCAGCGCACCTGTAACACAAGGAATTTGAAATGCAGCGCACCTTCTACACTCGGGAAGTGCGCTGAAGTTCAGATTCTCAGAACAGTACCTGCGCTGGGCTAGAAACGAGACTTTGCTTGGGTTCCGGGTCACAGTTTGCAATTCAGTTCATGGGTTTTGGCCGAGAAAAAGGTAATCAGTAATTCAACAATCAGGGGTAGATCTAAGGAGGATCTAAGAGCTATCACAAGGGCAATCAGAGAGTTTGTGAATCAGTTGTTTAAATCATAAACAGATCCTGGAGATGGACTGAAGTGGCATTTATCTACTTTGCATTTGCTATGGCAAATGCATTTTGAATGCTACCTGGCATGACTTCAAACTCTGTCTGTAAGTTTATGAAATAGACAACAAGGAAGATAAACAAACAAACTAATTCGTCCCCAGTGGAGTCGCCATTTTGTTACAGGGAAAAGTGTCTACTCAGAACTGCTTATCCCACTAAGGTGTGATAGCTACCTTAGAAACAAACAAAGTAAAGCTACTTTCGTTTTTCCTTTATAAAGTATAGATAGAGAGGAACAAAGAAGACCAACCTCTGTCTTGCGCTAATCTCCTGGTTTGATTCCTCTCTTCCTTGATAGTCTTTCGCTACTTGTTCCCTTGCATGCCCAGCTTCAAAAAGTACCAGTAAGATCACAGTAGCATAGAACTATACAAAGACATGGATTTATAATCATAAACAATCTAGGATCAGATGTAAATTGACCATAAAAATGCAACAAACATAAATGACACAAGAGTATGGAGGAAAACTTGAATAGCTTTTATTGATAAACAAGAAAAAGCCAAGAGGAGTTACAACCAGTTGTTCTGACCCAACATCAACCTCTCAGCAAGGAAGCCCCTCTTCACCTCATACAAATCTTAGATCACCCAACAATCTGATGTTTGTCTCAAGAAACCAACAACAATTCCTTACAATATGCAAAATTCCAGCCTCTGGATCTCTGGGATGAGGGATCCATATATAGATATCTGTAAGGGAGATGAGTCAGCTTGTGATTTGATTAGTGTCTTCCCTCTGATAGTTCTTTCTTCCACTTGGAGATTGATGATCTCTTACTCATCCTTGGTCGAATTCAGAGAGGCAAGTGTCACAAGAGAAGTTTCTGGAAGCTTCCATTGCCTCTCCACCTCGCGGAATGACACTGCCATTTGTCATTTCTCACCCATCGCACCCCATAGAAGGGCTTTTTGAAATGCAACGCACCCACACAGTGTACTTAGGTGAGATGCAACGCACTTGGCCTGTGGAGCAGCTGAAATGATCCTGTTTTGACCAATTCTGAGCAGTTTTTCATGGAGAACTTCTGGGAGAAGCTGTAATTAGTTGACCTTGTTCCTTTAGGGGTTAGAACAACACTTTTAGGGACTTAGGAGCCCTTGGTTTATGGACATTTCATGCTTGGGGTTCCAGTTCCCAAAAATGTCTATAACAGGGCCCACAATATTCAATAGTAAGAGAATCAATGCCAGTGGGTGTAGTTAGATACTGAGGAGTGCATAACAATGTTGATAGTGGAGCAGAAGGCTCAGTAGAAAGGTTAGCAACAACGCAGATTCCCAAGTAAACAATATAGAGACTAGTAGCAGTCAGATGCTTAGGAGACAATTGCAGCTCAGAGGGATAGTTGATTCAGTATTTTGGATGTTTCTCAGTTGCAGTTGTTGCAGTAGAAACAACAATAGTGAGAGGTAGTTTTATTTGGGCTACAGTACATTCCACATGAGCTGGATTGGGGTTGTGCATAATCCTTTTCTTACTAAGAGGGAGTTTTAGAATTGTAGCAAGAAAATGATTCATTTGACTTGTGCCTTAGTCAAAAGGAAAAATTTCAATTTTCCACATCAGCGGGATGACTTGGATTGCAGTTATCTAGAGTGGCATGGCCTTGTCTACTAATTAAGTTAGTAAATTTGAGTTTGTAGGCTAGAAGTAGAGTTGTGCATGAGTTGATTGTTAAGATCTAGCAATCTAGTTGAGTTATTTTGAGATAAACTCAGTTAACTAAGCCCTAGTCACTAGTTGAGTCAGTAGGAGTTGATTTGAGTAGTTATAACAATGGTTAACTCATTGATCTCTCAGTTAACTAGTCAATCATCTAAAAATAGAACCAGACATGCATGGAATTCGAATTTCCTAGTTGAGTGGATGGAAAAGGGACACTTGTATTTATAATTGTATATTGTTGAGTGTACAGTGCTTTTGCATTGATCACGTGATTAATTCCCCTTGGATTTGCGCAAAGAAATAGGGATTTCACCTTTTATTTAGGAGCTAATTTCCTCCAGGATTGCGCAAGAAAATAGGAGGTTGGTTGAGGCTTGAATTGGCTAAGCCTTGGCCAGAGCAATTCAATAAGTAGGAGAACAATTTTACAGTGCAAGGTGTGCTTAAGAGTTGAAGCAAGACATTGTAATTGTTTCTCTTTCTCATTTGAATTAATGCAAAGAGGCGGAGGGGTTTTTCCCAGCTGGGTTCCCCCTATAAAATCATTGTGTTCCTTGTGTTTTGATGGTTGCATGTTATTGCATTTGTTTCTCTCATGTGTTTTCCTTTCCGCGGAATAGTAGAAAAAAAATTTGTCTCTTGATTTCAGTTGGATTTCATTAGCAGTAGCAAATTTCTTGCAATTTCTACAAGACCTGGTGAGAAAAAGAACCATTATCCTTCTTAAAATCAGGCACGTCAGGGAAATGCAAGTTACCATTGACTTTTGACTCCATAGTAAACTTGATGGAGCTAGATTAAATGTTAAGATGTTGATAAAATTTTCACTTCCATGAGGCCAGATGATAAAGGTGTCATTTACAAACATTTTCCATAGTTTAGGCCATAATTGGGTTGAAGCCAAATCCTTGGATTCAAAATCTTCCATGAACAAGTTAGCTACGATAGGGGAGAGTGGAGAACCCATGGCCACTTCACATGTCTGCTCATAGAATTCACCTTCAAAGTTGAAAAAGGTGGAGGTAAGGAAAATATCAACCAACTTGGTTGTGTTGGGATCAGTAATGCGATTAATCACCTCAATAGCCTCATTGATATGGTTATTGGTGTGCAAAGAATCCACATCAAAACAAACAAGAATATCACCAAGGTCAAGTTTAAAACCTTTTAACTCATTGACAAAAGATGAAGAACCCTCAACAAAGGAATATGTCAGACCAACAAGGGGCTTGAGCTTCCTGCCTCAATGTTTAGCTAGAAGATAAGTCAACCCACCTATAGTATTGACAATGGGTCTAAGGGGGGCTCCCTCCTTATGAATCTTAGGAAGCCCATATATCCTAGGAGTAAGAGGGTTGCTCTCAATAAGCCTATGACTTATTGAATTGACAGGGCTATTAGATTTAACAGTTAAAAAGACAACTTTCAAGATTTTCTTCAATGGGCACTTACTTAGCTTCCTATAGCTACCACTTTTATGAAGGTGATCCAACATTTTTATTTTGTAATCATCCTTATCTAAGATAACAAATGCTAAAAAAATTATTTAATTTTTAGAAAATTAGAAATTATTTTAACTATTTTATTTTATAAAAATTTGAACTAATATTTATACTTATACTCATACTCGCCAATAATACTAAAATAAGTAATTAAATAACAATGATTTTCACTTTACAAATATATTTTCTCTTTTAGCGAAATCACTCTCGTACAACAAAATACTTTATAAACCTCCATTGGTTAAAACTACAAATCATCTATTTAAATAAATCAATGTTATCTTCCAATGGCCCAGTAATGTCATAAAATTTATCTATCTATAATTTTCACAAATATATAAAAAAACATAATGGTAATTATAAATTTTATAAATCACAATGAGTTATTAAAACTCATAAATATGATATATTTCATAATATTAATATAGCCATATAAATTAAATAGTTAGTAAATGTGGATAGGCATCCATTCATAATAAGCATCAAAGCACTTACTTTAAAATACGTCTCATATTGCTCAAATTAAAAAAAATAAAAAATAAAAATCATAAAAACTAATTAAATTATAACTTTATTTTAAATCATTATTAATTATAAGCACGACAACTCAATTGGTCATTGTTGTATTATGAAGTATTACGTAAATTGTGAAATTGAAGGTTCAAATCCCCTTTGGGTGTTTACCCCTAAAAAAAATATTAATTATAAAAATAATTAACATATAAGTTAAACATATATAATAAAAAAGTTCCAGAAAAAGAAATTTAGACGTCATTCCATTAAAAATAAAAGGAGCAAATACTTTGTCTAGTGCCTTCATACCAAGCAAAACTAATAAACCCAACAAAAAGTTTATGTTGAAGTTCTACAAGCAAAACAACTAAAAGACATAATTGTTCCTAGCATAAACATGATTAAATGTATGGTTAACTTAAGAGGCATATAAATGTATCTAAAAATTGGCATAAAAAACCCCTCAAAGACAAAAAAGAGACCCTACTATATAACTAAACAAAACAAGAAATACCACCAACCACACAAAGCACTATAGGCAGTCATAAAGTTGTGTTGTCAAAGCTGTCAAAGTTGAAGAGGTTATGGGCGTTGGGTAGTGAGGAGTTGAATTCTCCCCCTTCCCACTAGTGCGCCATCCTAGTATTTTTCAAGGAAGATGGCGCCTTCCTCTGCTAGTAAGCCTCTCTTTGAGAGGGATTTTATCTCACTATTCAATTCCATGTGAATGTGCATAGAAAATAATAAATGGAAGTGCTCCCTTAGTGACAAGATTCTGTCTAGCTAGCATTGTAAGTGAAGAACTTGTAAGTTGATTTTGTTGTTCAACCAATCTACAACAACCCTTGTGTCCCCAAAAATATGCAATTTTATAACCTCCAATGATGTAACAATATATAAAAGGGCCCAAGCTGCTATGAACTTTGCTTTGGTGTTGGATCTACTCCCCGCATTCAACCAGAAATGAACTACAAAATTGCCCAGTAGATAAATATGACCACCAAAGCTGCAAATGTCTAGCTATTGAGCCCCATCAAAGTAACCACTATAATCCATCATGGAAGTCGTCAGAACATAGATGAAATGAAACTTGTTGGATTAAATAGGCTAAAGATAGTCATAGAAGAACCCTAGAACCTATGGAAGAATCCATGAAATGTTGAAGTGAGGACCTTTAAAGATTTGCTTATTGCAGACTTTCCAGATGCCCCATGCAATAAAGATTGACATAAACTTTAAATGACCCATATTATGCACCCAACATCCAATACAAGATTCCAGAAAATTGATAGGCCCGACATCTAGAAGATTAAGAGAGAACAAAGCTTTCTGCGATAATGCCTTGGAAAATTCATAGGAGAAGAAAAGGTGTTCCATATATTTCGAACCCTGCATGCACAAGGTACATATGTTTGGGCCATTAAATCCCTGAAAAATCAAATTATCCGAGGTTAAGATCATGTTTTCTAATGGCAAACCAGGTGAAACACTTAATTTTCGGTGGGATTGCCCATTTCTGAATATTTCACTTCCACCAATTTACACCCAAAAAAATAGCATGCTCATTGATAACATCATATGCCCATCTAGTTGTTACCTAACTCGTGGTTTTTTTCCCCAACCAGGTTGTGGTATACATCCTATTACAGAGAATAAGCTCGCTACGGGACAATTTTGTGACTTAGCCATCCCACTCAAAGTTTGGAGTGCCCTAAAGACCCAGGTCATGAGATCTGATCCATCTACCATTTTTCCAATCATGTGCACGAGGTAGGTAGACCTCACTAAGCTTGTATATCCCAAGGACATTCAAAAGCGTGATGAGTTCAATTGACAGCTTATAAAATAATTCTCCTCAAATGAAAGGGTCTATGCCCAGACAAACATTATCTCCCTGACCTACTTTCCAAGCCATCCATCTTCTAATTCATCGAATTGAATCCGACAAACCCCTCCAAACATTTGATCCCCAAATATAATTGAAATTGTTTCCAGACCAAATCCAATCCACAATTGATTGATTCTTCAAATATTTATATGCGACAACATTGTTCCATATGCGAGAGCCAGTCAACAACGTCCAAAGGCTTTTCATAGCTAGAGCTAAACCAAATCGATGAAGGTTTTTGAAGCCCCAACCCCCACAATCTTTTGGTTGCAAGAGCGTCTCCCATTTTCCCAGATGAAAGCCACACGTTTTCTTTTGTAATGCCCATAAAAATTTAAACATAGTTTGTTTGATCCACTTAAAGTTGATTTTGCAACCTTAGATAGTGTGAGCCAATAGATGGGTATACTTTGCAAGATCGATTTCACTATACATTTTAAAAAACATGGAACAAGATTGGTAACCATGAAGATTTACCATCAATTTACCATGGAGATTCTTAATTTGTAAATAGGCTTTGTTAAAATACCATGGCTTATCAATACCACATGCCCAAAAAACCATAACTTGCTTGACATTAAAAAACTCTTTTATAATTAAAAATAAATAAACACATTTTTATTTACTAAAATAAAGAAAATGTAAGAGTATTCAATTACTCACATTCTTATCTAAAAGTACATAGAAGACCTCCATTATATAGCAATGGAGAAGGCCCAATGTTGGATAAGGATAACTACAACAACTGAACAGATGCTAGTCCCTATGTGAGCTTACAATACTTAGCTCATAGAGAAATCAAGCGTTGTAAAATTCAACTCTAACACCCCCTCTTGAGCGAAACATAGGGAGTAACTAAAGAAAAAAGAAAACAAAGAATGGGTCCTCGCAACGAGGCCTGATTAGGTACCCATGTACAAATTCTTGTAAGCAGAGAAAGAGAGAAAAGCTCATAGGAAAAAACTCGCCCCCCAAAAAGAGAGAAAGATGTGAGTGCTCAAATTATCATGGAGCTAAAATTGTAGATCCCATAATGATCCACTAAATGGCAAGAACATAGGTCTGCTCCAATCAAGAAGTATGAAATGTTGAAGTACTAAAACTTTGAAGATGAGATCCGTGAAACCTCAATGAGGTCGATCGATATTTGAAGTAGGAATATTGTAGAGGCACAAGGGTGGCAAACATTGTCAACTTCTCCCAAAAAGCTTCAGAGAAAATAGGTGCCAGTAAAAAACCAGGACAAGGGCTTCAAATAGAAGAAACACCATCAACCAACAAATAACCAATGAGACATGCAAATATGGAAACTCGGCTCACACACCGTACAACAACACTCCTGAAGTTGTTTGAACACCATCACCATCACATTAATCAAACATAAAAAATGACAATTGTCAACAAGGAAATGACAACAATATTTGTCACCATCTAATTTGCCCTCCCTAAAACACAACTATGGAAGAAGCAAGAATCAACAGTCTTTGTTGTCAGCAAATTGCCCCCCTGAAGCACAACTGAGGGAATAACAACAATCAACATCGAACAACTGATGCCACATTATGATATGAATTTTGCAAGCATCAGTTGTCCGCGACCATCTATCGACCCATCCACAAACGATCTTGATGGTCAGAACTTGTCCGCGATTCACTCTCTCACATCTCTTCTATAATGATCTAAATGCGGGACTATTAAGTGACCAAATGTTGATGCTTCAGTATTATGTTCTGATGAGGATGTGCATATGGCTCATTTTTTCCCTCTACAGACTCAGACTTGAGTGCAAAAATACTATCATTTGGAATGACATCAGCAACCATGTCTTTCATTTGTTTATCGTAATTAACTAGAGAATTTTCTTCAAGCACCTCAAAATTGGATGTAGGTGATGATGCAGCAGCATGATCATATCCAAGACATGCTCTTGATGTTTTCACTATAGGGTTAATAGGAACAACAATTCTATATCCATTCTTTCCAAGTCCTCCTCCAGTACATCACATTTTACTCAGCAATTGGATCCAATACCAGTAGTATGCTTTTAAAAATTGGATGTGACAAAGGCATGTGATGAGTCGACATCAGACTTATGGCATTCAACATCATCAAGTGTGGAAGAAGGTGAGCTTGGAAGCTCAACATCAGTTGTATCCATCTTAGGTTTCTAAAGATAACTAAAGTCCAATTCAAGTCCCTTCTTAGACTCTTGCAACTTTTGAATAACCTCATCCTTCTCAATCAATGATTGAGACAAGGCATCATAATCTTGTTTCAAAAAATGATATTGCTCCAACATTATTTCTTTTAAACAATTAACTTCCATAACATGTAGATTATTTTGGTCTTCTAGTTGCTTCTTCAAATTTGAGTCAGAAAATGATGCAGGAGCATTGGCTCTCAAAGATCAAGCTTGAAGTATGTAGTCAAACCTAAAGGTCTAGACGTCAGCCAAGAAGGGACCATTGTAAAATTTCATGTAAAACAATGTTTATTTCTTAGCAAGCGTAGATAGGGAATCTATTTAGTTGTTAGGTGTTAGTTAATGATATCCCTGAAGAAATGGGATGACTTGAAAGAGTAGTTGTTGTTTGTAGTTAGTAGTTGAATGAGTCATAAGTTAGAGATAAGGGTAGTTTTATTAAAATAGAAGTTGTTGCATTAGTCTAGGAACTAATTACAAGTTTGTAGGAGTTGGTTGTGAGAGCTGGATAAGCTCAGATTGGTAGTAGAAAAAGAAGGAGATGAGATCAACGAGAGAGAGGTCCAGAGGGGACAGTTGATTTTGAGTTTTTGAAGGAGAGAGGAGGAACATTTTTGGGTGCTGGAAATTTTGGTGTGAGGTTGAAGTTAATTGAACAACATTTCTTAGACCAGTGGTTTTTGTAGCAGCAAATTGAATCTGTAAGTGTGTGTGAGACAATTATTTGCTTATGTGTTTGTGAGGTTTATGAACCATAATATTAATATCAGGAGATTGAAATTGATTTGGTCTTTAAATTGCTGTGTTGAATGAGAAATTCTTGCACTATATTTTCTCTGTTATTTACATTTAAATGAGAACCTGAAGAATCATATTTCAGTTAATATTTCAGTTAATATAGAGCACTATGTATCCAGCAGACAGAAGAAAGAAAATTTGTAAAAGAAAACTATCACCAATTTTGCGAGTCAATTTCTGATCAAAGGAAGACGAATTTCGAAATTATGGCATCTGGGTTTTGTTCAGAGTGAGGTCTATTTGTTAACTCATGAGCGATTCCCAAAAATATCCTTTGTTTGGGAGTTACGAAAGGATTTTTAAACTCTATTTTTACAGACTGCGTGATTGAAAAAAAACAATATGTTAAACCCACATCTTAAGAGTATGATCTTAAACATGAAGAATGAAAAAATAACAAATGTTATGGGTTGCCTGAATAAAGTGAGGATGCATGTACGATAAATCTCCAGTCATTCCTCCCTGAACATGAGCATCAACAACACCAAAAGATGCACTTGCTATACATACACTAACGAAAGGTCCCAATCCTCCCTTTCCATAAGTTGCAAGGTCCAACTATTCACAAAATACAGATCGTTAAACATCGTTCATCTCTGAATACTTACAAAGAGGACAAGAATAAATCCCAATAGAATCTGGGGCCTTGTATTAATAGTAGCTTCATAGTATGATAGTATAACCATGGTTGTCAGCGCGAATGGTTGGTAAACAAGAGTCAACACTCTTGAAAAATGGTATCCCTGCAGAACAATGTCATTTATTTAATGATGATAATTGAATGATGGAAATTAGTTGTAATTGCTTAAAGTTTATAACTTGTACATGTTAGAATTATAGATTTTTTTAGTAATGGGATTATCACCTAAGAATTAATAATTAATATGTACACAATTCGTTACAATATAAATATTATAAAAGCTTTAAGTATTTTGATTAAATTAAAAAATAAACAGATTATTAAATTTTATCATTATATTAAATTGAAAAATCAAAATATTTTTAAAATCACTATTTCAATTTATAATATTTTAAATGTCAAATCAAATATATAATTAAGTTAATCAACACCAAAGTTTCATTGACAAGTCAAGCCATAACTACACTGTGATAATTAATTGGTGGGGAGCAATAAAAAGACCCATTCATAAACATTAGAGGATTATATATATATATATATATATATATATATATATATATATATAAAAGTCACTGAATTCTTAAAAATAGATAAATGTTATTCCAATTTATAATATTTTAAATATCAATCAAATACATATCTAAGTTAATCAACACCAAATTTTCATTGACAACTCAAGGGATAACTACATTGTAATAATTAATTGGTGAGGAGCAATAAAAAAGACCTATCCATAAGCATCAGAGAATCAATGTACTAGGAATATATATATATATATATAGAATTGAAATGTTATAAAATATTACTATTAAGTTGGAAATAATGATTATGAATTTAGCTGTTATAAAAAAAAAAAAAAAAATGACATAAAATATTACTATTAAATTAAAAATAATAATTATAGATTTAAAAATTATATTTATATTTAATTTGTTATAGATATGTTACCAATCAAACTTGATCATACATTTTATCAAACATAAATATATATATATATATATATATATTATATATAGAATTGAAATGTTATAAAATATTACTATTAAGTTGGAAATAATGATTATGAATTTAGCCGTTATAAAATTAAAAAAAAAAATGACATAAAATATTACTATTAAACTAAAAATAATAATTATAAATTTAAAAATAATATTTATATTTAATTTGTTATAGATATGTTACCAATCAAACTTGATCATACATTTTATCAAACATAAATTTAATTATACTTATTTATTAAATATCAACTTAACCATACATTTTATAAAACATAAATTTAATTATATTTATTTATTAAATACACAGTATACGTATACAGGATTTATATATATATATATATATATATTATAATATTCACACCAATAAATTGTTGCAGGGAAATATTATTTTAAGTTGAGGTGCATGTGATTATATATATATATATATATATATATATATATATATATAGATAACCCATCATCTATATATATCATCTCTCTATATATATAACTTATCATCTACTGTATTCTCTTAATACAGGTGAAACAAAAATGCATTAGAAATGTTGAAAGAATAATCTTACAAATATTTACAAAACATGCTTGAAAATGGGTTTGCCTGGATAGGCTCCTGAATTAAGCAAAAGTCCTAAGACACATTTGTACACTATGTTGAAGAAAATGTAACGAGGTTCGGTCTTCATAAATGTAATTTTGACATTTGTATTTATTCAAGAAAAGAAAAACTATTTTTATATTATTTGTCAATGAGTTTCTTGCTCATTGAAGTAGCTCAATGACATGTTTAAGTGCTTCGAGGAAGTCAAAGTGTCAATGTATTTATGTAAGACCCTTAGAGGGCATGTTACACTATGTAGAATATTGTATAAGGTCAATGGAATACCTCCAAGACAAGCACAAGTCCTCTACATGCAGTAATGTTCTTCAAAAGAGGCTAAACAATAAAAATTGATGAAGAAAATGTATCTCGGTCTACAGTGAGCAAGTTGGCCTAAAGGAGGGACATACCTCTATAAATAGGGGTTGTCGACTCCCTAAAAAGAGAATGAAAAAGCATCTCTGAAATCAACAAAGTGAAGAAGTCGAAAAGGAGAAGGGAAAACCTTTTCTAAAGGGTCTCCTAGTGTAGCGAAGGAAGGAGGAGGAAAACCGAAGTGAAGAAGACTATTTCTAGGGCTACAAACAGTCACACATGCAAAGAAAAGGAGGTCAAGTCTGCAGGTATGACAGCAGGGACAAAATAGTCTATGAGCTAGTGTTGTTTGGGCTTGAAACTACGCCTACAATGCCTCCCAAGTCAAGTCAAGAAGTCTATCTCTCTAGCGAAGGAAAAGGACCCTAATTCTCTAGGGTTCCTACCATACATGGCAAAACTAGGGCCGTTATTCAATCACATCAAGTTTGAAGACCTACCTCAAGAAGAATCTCGATTGATCAAGGGAAGGGTGTCTCCTTAAGTGAAGAACATCTTGAAGAAAGGAAGAAAAATATCTCATCAAGAAGCTAACATAGCCAAGGTCTATCCCTAGACAAAGAAGTGAAGAAAAGGACGAAGTCCTGGAAGGAGGAATTCTATGTGTCAGGGAACATAGTACAGAAAAGAGGAAGGACTTGACTTGTGCTTGGAGGAAATCCTAGTAAAGGGTCTAGGGTTTGGCATTGATCAATAGAAGATTCAATAAGAGAAATTTACCAAAGGGTTTTCCTCTCTAAGAGAGAGAGGTTTTGGCCTTGGCTGAGAGCCAACATTTGTGTTTTTGTCTTTTTTTATTTTGATAGCAATTTGATGAAACACACACTATAATAATAAGAAGAAGATCAAGCTAAGATAATTGTATAAGTGAATCACAATTTTTTATCAAAAAGTGAAGAATCCTAATATACATACTAGCCCTTGATTCTTCAACATGGTATCATAGCTAAGGTGACACATCAAGGAAAGGGAAACTCAAGAACACTCATCAAGGAAGGACATCTACAAAAGTTGAAGCATCTAGCCAAGAAGTCTTTGTCACATCAAGGACAAGAAGGTCTACCATCTATAATTCATCAAGGAAGACTACAAAACAAGAAGAAGAGCCTTACATAAAGGCACCTACAAGAAGAGCAAAACAAAGGGTCCTACATCAACCTACAAGTAATCAAGCAAATCTCATCATCAAGCAAGTCCACTTGGAGAAACCAACTTCAAGAACATCAAGATCTAAGGAAGGCAAGCCATCATGTCTTCAAGGAGAAAGCAAGTCTACTGCATCTCAAAATCTATCAAGTAAGTATATGTCCCCTTCTGAATATACATTAATGTTTTTTTGCAAGGAAAGCAATGAATTGGTAGGTACCAATAACTTTCTTGCCTGGAAGAAGAGGATTGATTTACTTCTCAAGGAGAATTAACTCCTAGAACACATCAAAGGGAATGCCACTATTCCTGCTAAGGAACAAACTCAAGCCTTAGCCAAGTATAATAAGGATGAGACAAGAGTTCAAAGGATTCTAATAGAATCCATCAAAGACTCTCTCACTCCTTATGTCTCCAAACTTGAAACATCAAAATAAATCTATGATAAACTATTAGAGCAATTCTCGGAAAGCACAACTGGAGAAGTGATATGTCTTCGAAATGAGTTGTACAAGATGAATATATCAAAGGAAGGAATATCTCCCTACTTCATGAAGATCTATGAGATTGGAGATCAACTTCAAGAAATGGGGGAAGTCATGTCCGATAGAGAAATGACAACTGTAGTACTCGATGCTCTACCTGAGGATTGGGGCAACTTCACATCAAGCACATATGCCAAGAAGGAAGCCACCCCACTAAGTGAAATGTTGTCTCTATGCAAGATAGAGGAAACAAGATTTAAAGAAAAAGAAGATGTGGGATCAAAGGAGCAGGCATTTGCTACCATAGCCAAGAGAAAAGGAAAATTTGGCAAATTTGGTCCATGAAGAACAAACAACAAAGATATGTCAAAAATCCAATGATATGGATGCCAAGAATATGGACACTACAAAAGTAATTATCCTAAATTAGAGAAGGACAACAACAACAAAAGGAATTATCCTAAATTAAAGAAGGACACCAACAACAAAAGGAAACGGGAAAAAGCTCATGTCATTCAAGAAACATCTTCCAAAGCTAGAAGCATGATGTACATAGAGTTAAAAATACTCATGTGGAAGAAGCATTTATAAAAAACAAAATGCATGATTAGAAATATCTTCTAGAATATAGAGTACGGTAGATATAGCTCAATATATCCATGTAGAAGAAGAATACTTAGAATAAGACCTCATCCACAATGAAAGAAATTGATTAAAAATCTTACAATTACTATGAGAATAAATTACAATTTAATTCAAAAACAAATTAAATTAAAATTTGCTTTTTTAATATTCTTGTTACTATTTTCGAGAAAACAAACAATAATACCATAGCGAATCATAACCACTCAGCATAAATGGCAATGTCAACCAAATACATATATGGTCATTCTCCAATGGAAAACTTTTTCAATGGATTTTAACATTTCTCAGGTCCATCCTGCCATTTTCGTCCATGGGCATATCAACGTCTTCACTGCTGCTGGCCAAATACAACGGTAAGAGGGAAGCATAATGCACATGCATTTGCACAATGATACAATACAACGGTATGAATACTTCAAGAAATCCCAAAAAAATAAAATCTGAATTTAAAAAAACTGCTTCATTATTAGAACCAAATTTTAAGATCTACAATAGATACAATATATCGATCTGTATATCTGGAAAATACACTAAAACAAAAACCATTCAAATCATTAAAAAACTAGGCGGGCCAGAAATTCTCATTCTACTACTCACATTATTATTTATGAAATTCTCATTCTACTACTCACATTATTATTTAAAAGTATATAGAAGACTTTCATTATTATTTAAAAGTATATAGAAGACTTTCATTATATAGTAATGGAAAAAACCTAATCTCATAACTAAGCAGATGCTAATCTATATAAATTTATAACTCACCATACTTAACTCATACAAAAATAAAAAAAATTGAAAAAATCAACTCTAACCTTAAAAAATTTATTGACAGAATTGAATCTCCCCCACAACAAAGTTTGGAGATTTATCGACAGATTTGTATCTTCCCACTTTCAACTATAACTCACCATACTTAACTCATACAAAAATAAAAAGTTGAACAAACGAACTCTAACAGAAAAAGTTGAAAAAACCAACTCTAACAGAAAATAGTGTTATCCCTTATACAAAACCCCAAATATAAAAATAACCATAACGAGACTAACAATAGTTTCAAAACGGTAAGAGATTTATTGACCGAATTGAATCTGCCCCACAACGAAGTTGAGAGATTTGTGGACAGATTTGCATCTTCCCACTTCCGGAGAAAATATAAACGTGCAGATATATACAACACTACTTTCAACTCAAGAACATTGAAGTTGAATGACAACAGGATTTACCAGCCTTTACCAATTAGCCATAGCCAACTACCAGCAGCTCCTCCAAATACTCCTAATAGCAAAAATAGTACTAATAGATTTCCCAGCGCGTTCTGTTCAGGTCCCTGCAAAATGCCCATACTTCCATTAGTGGACAAGCTGAAGTAATATATTAGTTTTATTATCCTATATTAATAAAGTTTCCAAAAGAAATCAGAGAGAAAAAAACAGCCAGAAACCAACCTTATATCCCTTCGGTGCAACAGTGAATACACAAACTGTAAGATATCCATTGGAGGCACCGAGCACAATACATAAGAACAACATCCAACCTTGGGTACCATATTTTGCTGTAAAATAGAAACAAGGAATCAATCCTAATCGAGAAAGCGTTGCAACTGTTAACCGGGGTCTGCTTTCCAACTTTATAGTGTCGATTAACGGAAGGTATCTCCCAATAAGATCTCCAACATTAAACATTGCTATCAAAACAACGCAATACCTGCGATAATACAGAGTCATTACGAAAATCTTAAAACCAGACACACAAACCTGCATTTCAAAACTCTTCCATCCATTACAAATTTTTGTATCTGATCATGGTTGTTCAATTTTTTGTATCTGATCATTATTGTCATTAACATGTGGTTGTTCAATTTATTTGGGTAATGCATGATCCAGGCACCAAATGATAGGCAGAACCCAAATAAAGGAAGTGCAAACGAACACAAGATCCAACAGAGGTATCCACATCAAGCTGCACAGTGATTTTAAACTGGATAATTTTGCTGCGAAATCTTAGTGTTTGATTTGGCAGCATCTCAAACAATCTAAAAACTAGAAAACCTTTAAACTCATCCTATAAGGGTATCCCAGACAATCTAAAAGCTTTTATGGCCATTGCCAAACTTTTAGCAAAGAAATAGAAAGACATATAATTTTGTTGGCAAATCTTATTGTTTGATTTGGCAGCATCTCAAACAATCTAAAAACTAGAAAACCTTTAAACTCATCTTATAAGAGAGTATCCAAACGATCTAAAAGCTTTTATGGCCATTGCCAAACTTTTAGCAAAGAAATAAAAACACATATAATTTTGCTGCCAAATCTTAGTGTTTGATTGTTACCAATATCCTCTGGTCATGGTATGATGTTGCATACTTTTGTGGGACAGCCCATTCCTCTCTGTCAAGAAACCTTTTAGACAACAAAATTCTTCTAACTGAGTTTCCCATATCAGTGAAATGCCAACTTTTCTTTCAACATAATTACAAATATAAACTATTGTATAGGAATAAGAACATATGACAGATAAGTCTGATTATAAAAAAAAATGACAGTTCATTCTAAGAGCATTCATGTATTCAGCATTCATGTCAAACCAAGATAGGTGACCCACCATGAACCCAACTGATGTTTTCCAGTATCTTCTGATAGGAAACCTGGGAATATGGATAATGTAACCACAAAAATAATGAACAGATTGAACAGATAGTCCAAGTTCTGCATCAGCAACTCCCTATTATTTAGACGTTGTGGATCTCCTATGTCCTCCTCCTTCAAGACATAAAAATTCATGTTATTCTCCTTCAACACATAAAAATCCAGGTTGGCAACTGTTTTTTTTTTTGTTATTTCACAGTTAACAAAGAAAGTAAATAAGCATGATGATGTTATTTTTTGTATTCTAACTCTTATGTCTATCTGTTATGAATTCGGTGTTCATTGGAAGTAATGTAAATTGCACTTAAAAGAGAAGAATAGTATTTACATTTAGTGATAGTGTGATGCCTCCTGCTGCCAAGTCTGCGGTAACAGTCTTTGATCCCTCAGCTGCTGCTTTAGAACGGTAAAATTTGACAATCTGTAGGCGTGGGAAGACAAGTGCGTAGAGAACAACACATAGGAGCACATAGACGGTACATATTGCCAAGAATAACACTACGAAGCAGTGCAATGTGAGTCCATGCTTTAACCATAAAACATGTGATAAATAACAAAAGAAAAAAATAATAAAAAAAAATGAAACATAATTTTTAACAGAGAAACGCTCTATTTTTTTTAAATAGAACAAAGTGATGGAAAAGAAGTGAATCTTGTCTATGAACCGCCATCTATCAAAATTTCTTAAAAAAATACTTGTATTAATTAAAAAAAAATAAAAATTATATAAGGGTTAGGTTAGATTTCTTTCGCTATTTGTTAATGATAACAGTAATATTCTTTCTTTGAGGGGTTGTAGGTGCCTTAGGCTAGTTTATAAATGGGATGCTTAAAAACACATGAAATTTGTTTGGGATTTAGGAAAGGTTATAAATAATAAAACTAAAGAGCTTGTAGCTTTAGAAAGCCTAATTTCTCTCCGAAATAATAGTAAAAAAGTATGTCATGATTAGCAACTCAATTGTGATACAACAATCTCTCTTTCATCAAATTCTTTTGACAAACCTAAAACTATCAAGAATTTGTCAAAGTGTTATCTAAATAATAAGTGAATTCAAGCATATTGAATTCTTTTGACAAACCTAAAACTACCAAGAATTTGTCAACATGTTATCTAAATAATAAGTGAATTCAAGTATATTGAATTTTTTCAGCATCTTGTGAAGCTTCATTATAGAAGTCGATAGGAAGACCAATCTGGAGTTGTTCCTTTGCAAGAAAGAATATTTAAGACCAATGAGGGGTCCATTAACCATAGTGCCATTTTCCCACTCCAATGACATGTAAGGAATTTATACAACTAATGCACATCATGGCACTTGTTTCATCAAGCAAATGTCAAGGGAGAATTTAAGTAGTCTCACCACTCAAAAATGACATGGATGCTATTCCAGGGTCACTTGGTCACTCTAAAGACTAGTTGATGGTGCTATCTTCTCTCATGAGTGGGGTTCTTTGAGTTTCCTTTTTACAATTTCACTTGGTCAAATGGTTATTGAGGCATATTCTTCATAGATAGTTTTAGGAATATTTTATTATCAATTTCACAAGTAATTTTAGGAATATTTTATTATCAATTGACTCCTCACACATGGGAGGTTGTTACACATTGAAAGAGGTGCTATTGAGGTGGTAAAAAAGGTGCTTTACTTTTGAGGGAGTTACATATGTTATTATGGAAGAGTTTGTTGCATATTTGTTGAAGATTTCTAAACTTGAAGATATCTAATTTATCTATAAGTTTTTTTTGCTCTTAAATACATCTTGAAACATATTCTATATTTTGTTGTATTTTATTTTTATTATTATGGTCTGTAATGCAAGATACTTGTGGAACTCTTTTTAGATGGTGTTGGAAAAGCCTTGTGCATTTTTGTTTGGTATGACCTTGGCTTTGGACTTTTGGCTATGATAAAAAAAGATATAAAAAAATTGTATTTTATGTCATATGATTAGTTATTATTTTTTAATATAAAATTTAATTAGTGTTATGAAAAATAACATAAATATTCTTATATTCACTTTTTATTTCCTTCCACTTCAAGTATATATTGTGTCTTCCTTTTTGTTAGGGTATACCTTCAAGGTCTACTCCATTCTACTGGTTACTCTCTTTTTCCTTTTTACACCTTTGTTAAGATACTTTCACATTACTTTTAGTCTGCCCAATTTTACTTACTAACTTTTTTTTTTACTACTTTTTTGCTGTGTTGTTTAACTATTTTACATTTGAAATATTTTGGCTGTAAAACAATTTTTGGTCAGATTGTGTTTTTTTGTTGTTTAAAATCTGTTTTTGAATGCATAAATGAATTTAACACTATCAAAAATGTCTGAGGCTTTCAGATTATGTAAAGTTCACAAATCAATCTTGAGATTTTAACAAATTCCTACAAAATTTGACCAAAATAAATATACTCAAAAAAACTTCAAAACATATAACAGTTAAACTACAAATTTTTAATAAAACTTCCATAAACATAAGGAATAATAAACCTACAAGCTCCTTTCCGAAGGCCATCTTTTGAGCTTTCAAATACTGCTTTTGAGATAAGTCTCAATGCAGATGCAACAGCTCCTGATGTTGCCATTCCCGCTGAGAAAGACTACACATTTATAAACAGAACCATAGTTAAACCCATATCTTAAGAGTATGATCTTCAACCTGAAGAATGAAAAAATAACAGATGTTATGGGTTGCCTGAATAAAGTGAGGATGCATGTAAGGACAAATCTCCAGTCATTCCTCCCTGAACATGAGCATCAGCAACACCAAAAGCTGCACTTGCTATACATACGCCAAAGAAAGGTCCCAGTCCTCCCTTTCCATAAGTTGCAAGGTCCAACTATTCACAAAATACACATCGTTAAACCAGGAAAATGCAATTCTACAAAGTGAGTTTGTGGAAAACATCGTAACTGCCAAAGTGAGTTCATTTCTGAATACTTACAAAGAGGACAAGGAATATGGTTATGTTAAAAAGTATAAATCCCAATAGAATCCGGCGCCTTGTATTAATAGTAGCTTCATAGTATGACAGTATAACCATGGCTGTCAGCGCGAATGGTTGGTAAACCAGAGTCAACACTCTTGAAGAATGGCATCCCTGCAGAACAACCAAAAAAAAATATCAAACATTGCCATAAGGAAATGCAGGTCTATATTGCCCATTATTGTGTCAGACAAGTAATCACAAAGAAACCAAACAGACTTTGTAAATTGTGATACTAACAGGGTATATAGCTTCATAGTAATCTTCAATTGTCACCATACTATTCCAGGGGAAAAGGGATCCAATTCCCAGAAGCCAACAAACTATGTATGCCCCTTGTTTTCCCTATAAGTAATTGAGCAAGATTAGAACATGCCATTTTCATATAGAATCTCTGAAATAATTCTATAAATGTTCAAAGCAAATTTAACCTACAGTTTTTTTTTAATCTGAAACTGAATATGCTGACCTGTTTTTGAGCCGGAGAGTTCTGTAATTCATCGTGTCCAAAATCATTGCTTGTTGTCATGACGGCTTTGCTTTCTTTTAATGATCAGGCAGCAGGCCTATATTTCTTACCGGAAGTAGTAAAATAGAAAAAAATGAGTGTGCCAATAGTGTAAAATTGCCGGAATAATTAAAAATGAATCCATCTGAAGGAATACCTGTGATTAGGTATGCAGGTTGAGGCAACTTCAAAACCTTACGTTGATACCTTGAGATACAGAGTTCGCTTTCTGCCCCCGATCTAAAAAGGAGATTGGTAACAGGCTACCAAAAAAAAGTGAAGTAACAGGTGAAAAGATGGAAAGAAAATAGAATAAGTTGATGCAAAATTCAACAAGAAAACAGAACAGGTTATTTTTCCAAGGGGATTATTTCAGGTGGTGTAGTTTCCCACCACTAACATATAGATCAGCATGAATTATTATTATTTATTTTATTTTTAAGGATTATATTGTTGATTGGCATGAATTATTATTATTTTATTTTTAAGGATTATAATGTTGAATAGTGATTATTATATAAATTTTAGACAGATTATTATGAATTACTAAGTTCTATAAAGTATTTTAAATAGATTATTATAAATTATTATTATTTTATTTTTAAGTGTTATAAAGTTGAATAATGATTATTATGTAAATTTATTTTAAAATATGAAATTGATAGTGAAGTTTTATATGTGAGTAGATATTATTAAACAATATTAATATTAAATGAGGAAAAAAGGTCATTTCAATTTAATAATTATTAAAAAAACCAATTGGAGCTCAAATTGTTCACGAAGCCAAGAAAAGAAACCGAAGGGGCGGTTTACATAGAGAGGAGATGCCCACGAAGCCGGACGTTTGGAGTTATTTGAAAATTATTAATAATAATTTAGTTTACCTTGATGTAGACGTTAAATTTTGGTTTGGAGGTATTTGAAAATTATTAATAATAATTTACGTTGTTGTGGACGTTAAATTTTGGAAGAAATTTTATTGAAAATAAATTACATTGTTTGAATTTTCCATGTGCATTGTTTTGAGTTTTTTTTCAGTATTTAAATGTATTTATTAATTTTTTGAATTAATATATGAATTAATTGAAATTTTTAATATTTTTTAATAAGTTAATTATGTTAATATTAATATAAATCAATATAAATTTATTTTAAATGTAGATCTAACATGAGTTGAGAAAGATTTAATTTCTTTACGTGTAAAATTTTAAAATTTTGGCCAACATAAGCAAAATTTCAACTTTGATGACATGTGGATATCCTTAAACATCATATTGGCCTGTAAACTGAGGCTATCGGCTAACATAAAAATCTTATAATTAAAATTGAATTAATAAAGAAAGATCCATACACAGTAAATTTCTTGTTTCACAGCTATCAACTACATTGATTGTCAACACAACACATGAAGGTCAGTGACTCTAAAACTTACACAATAAATATGCGATTTTCCTCATATATATATAAATAAATAATGTCACATTAAAAATATTAATGTGCTTGATATAGTTGAAGACTTCATAAATATAACAAAAAAAATTATTACAACAACAAAATTGTTGCAACACTACGAATCTTTAATATTAATCTTTTAGGTTTATAAAAATTATTCCTTGGGTTTATAATATTAATCCTTTAGATTTAAATGCCTTGGTTTTATAATATTAATAATCCCTTTGGTTAATAATATCAAAATTTTTAATATTATTGTTAATCTAACGGTTCATATTCCTAGCGTAAAATATTATTGATAGGGTTTATAATATTATTCCTAGGGTTTTATATAAATTCCTTGGATTTATAATATTAATAATGGCTTACATTTGTAATATTAATCTCTTGCGTTGTCAATATTAATCCTTTGGGTTTTAAGTATTAATCCCTTGGGTTTATTACTCCATTGGGTTTATAATAATAATCTTTTGGGTTTATAATATTAATCCTTTGCATTTAATATTATTTCGTTGGATTTATAATGCCTTGGGTTTATAATATTAATAATCCCTATGGCTAATAATATCAAGATTTATTATATTATTGATAATATCAATAATGTTATCATATTATTATCATATTATAATAATTATTATAAATCTCCATTAATGTGGTTGTGCTAGTTATATTACTTGAAATAATTATTAATACCATGCAAAAAAACATTATTAACCCTAATATTATTATTATTATTATTATTATTATTATTAAAGGCTTGGCTCAGCCAATCTATGTAGTGTCATTTCCAATTGGTTTTTGCATTCATTAATGAGAAATTCATGCCCTTGGTTTTCATGTGTAAATGTATTGGTTTATATGTGAAATTTATGGTTGATATGTTTATGGTACTTCTGTTGTTACTATGCTTGTTATATGTAAGTTTTAATGGCTCTCAGTATGTTTTTACTTGTAGATCCCTATGCTTAACTCTGTTGTTTACACCTGTAGATTACATGTTTGTGATATGTTTGACGAAATTTATGTCATAGCTAGTAGGGGTGTGGTTAAGGGCTTGTGTAACTAATTGCTTCCACTTCATTGTTTCCCTGTGTTGACGGTGTTGGACCCATCAACATTCAAGGGATCACCTCGGTTTAAAGTCCCAACTAGACCTCCAAGTATTTGTTGTAGGAGTCCCCTCCGATATAAAGGCCCGATTGCCATATACTTAGAGATATGCCTTGGCTTTAGTTCTCATCACATGAGAGCATTGCGCTGGTATCTTCAAACAACAAGGTAAGTGTGCCTAGTGAGTGTGTAATGTAACTTGTGTCTCGGTTCTCTTACTGCAAAGGGGGAGAATAAAGTGAGCCTCTAAGTGAAAGATAATAGTACTACCCAGGAAAAGACACGTGAACCAAAAATGTATGTCTGACATCCAGCAGAATAGTCCATAGCGGATGCCGTAGTCATTAAAACTGAAGTGAAGGGGACAACACGTACACCACCCAACAAAGTAGTCCACACGGAAGTGACGGTCGTTATAACCAAAAAACAAAGATGGTCTTTTGAGTATCTTGTAGAGTAGTCGACAAGGATGTGACAACAATGATAACCAATACACAAAAGTGGTATGCCTAGTATCCCATGTAGTAGTCCACATGGATGAGATAGTGGTGGTAACCAGTACAACACATTCCCAACAATGTAAGTACTAAAACAACTGAAGTAGTTCAACTATCTTAATACAGGTGAAACAAAAATGCATTAGAAATGTTGAAAGAATAATCCTACAAACATCTACATAACATGCATGAAAATGGGTTGGTTTGGACAGGCTTCTGAATTAAGCAAAAGTCCCAACACACATTTGTGCACCATGTTGAAGAAAGTGTAACTAGGTTCGGTCTTCATAAATGTAATTTTGACATTTGTATTTATTCAAGAAAAGAGAAATTATTTTTATATTATTTGTCAATGAGTTACTTGCTCATTGAAGTAGGTCAATCACATGTTTAAGTGCTTGTAGGAAGTCAAAGTGTCAATGTATTTATGTAAGACCCTTAGAGGGCATGTTACACTATGTAGAATATTGTATAAGGTCAAAGGAATACCTCCAAGACAAGCACAAGTCCTCTCCATGCAGCAATGTCCTTCAAAAGAGGCTAACCGATGAAAATTGATGAAGAAAATGTATCTCAGTCTACATTGAGCAAGTCGGCCTCAAGTTGGCCTAAAGGAGGGACATACATCTTTAAATAGAGGTTGTCCACTCCCTCAAAAGACAATGAAAAAACATCTTCTGAAATCAACAAAGTGAAGAAGTCGAAAAGGAGAAGGGAAAACCTTTCCTAAAGGGTCTCCTAGTGCAGCGAAGGAAGGAGGAGGAAAACCAAAGTGAAGAAGATTGTTTCTAGGGCTACAAACAGTCACACATGCAAATAAAAGGAGGTCAAGTCTGCGGGTATGACATCAGGGACAAAATAGTCCATGAGCTAGTGTTTTTTGGGCTTGAAACTACGCCTACAATGCCTCCCAAGTCAAGTGAAGAAGCCTATCTCTCTATCGAAGGAAAAGGACCTTAATTCTCTAGGGTTCCTACCATACATGGCAAAACTAGGGTCGTTATTCAGTCACATCAAGTTTGAAGCCCTACCTCAAGAAGAATCTCGATCAATCAAGAGAAGGGTGTCTCCTTAAGTGAAGAACATCTTGAAGAAAGGAAGAAAAATATCTCATCAAGAAGCTAACATAGCCAAGGTCTATCCCTAGACAAAGAAGTGAAGAAAGGATGAAGTGCTAGGGAGCAAAGTGCCGGAAGGAGGAATTCCATGTGTCAGGGAACATAGTGCAGAAAAGAGGAAGGACTTGACTTGTGCTTGGAGGAAATCCTAGTAAAGGGTCTAGGGTTTGGCATTGATCAATAAGAAGATTCAATAAGAGAAACTTACCAAAGGATTTTCTTCTCTAAGAGAAAGAGGTTTTGGCCTTGGCTGAGAGCCAACATTTGTGTTTTTGTCTTTTTTATTTTGATAGAATTTTGATGAAACACACTATAATAATAAGAAGAATATCGAGCTAAGATAATTGTATAAGTGAATCACAATTTTTTATCAAAAGGTGAAGAATCCTAATATACATACTAGCCCTTGATTCTTCAACATGGTATTATAGCTAAGGTGACACGTCAAGGAAATGGAAACTCAAGAACACTCATCAAGGAAGGACATCTACAAAAGTTGAAGCATCTAGCCAACAAGTCTTTGTCACATCAAGGACAAGAAGGTCTATCATCTATAATTCATCAAGGAAGACTACAAAACAAGAAGAAGAGACTTACATAAAGGCACCTACAAGAAGAGCAGAAAAAAGAAGGACCTACATCAAGCTACAAGTAATCAAGCAAGTCCACTTGGAGAAACCAACTTCAAGAACATCAAGATCTAAGGAAGGCAAGCCATCTAGTCTTCAAGAAGAAAGCAAGTCTACTACGTCTCAAAATCTATCAAGTAAGTATATGTCCCCTTCTGAATATACATTAATGTTTTTTGCAAGGAAAGCAACAAATTGGTAGGTACCAATAACTTTCTTGCCTGGAAGAAGAGGATTGATTTACTTCTCAAGGAGAATGAACTCCTAGAACACATCAAAGGGAATGTCACTATTCCTGCTAAGGAACAAACTCAAGCCTTAGCCAAGTATAATAAGGATGAGACAAGAGTTCAAAGGATTCTAATAGAATCCATCAAAGACTCTCTCATTCCTTATGTCTCCAAACTTGAAACATCAAAAGAAATCTATGATAAACTAATAGAGCTATTCTCGGTAAGAACAACTAGAGAAGTGATATGTCTTCGAAGTGAGTTTTACAAGATGAATATATCAAAGGAAGGAATATCTCCCTACTTCATGAAGATCTCTGAGATTGGAGATCAACTTCAAGAGATGGGGGAAGTCATGTCCGATAGAGAAATGACAACTGTAGTACTCAATGCTCTACCTGAGGATTGGGGCAACTTCACATCAAGCACATATGCCAAGAAAGAAGCCACCCCACTAAGTGAAATGTGGTCTCTATGCAAGATAGAGGAAACACGATTTAAAGAAAAGGAAGATGTGAGATCAAAGGAGCAGGCATTTGCTACCATGGCCAAGGGAAAAGGAAAATTTGGCAAATTTGGTCCACGAAAAACAAACAACGAAGATATGTCCAAAATCCAATGATATGGATGCCAAGAATATGGACACTACAAAAGGAATTATCCTAAATTAAAAAAGGACAACAACAACAAAAGGAATTATCTTAAATTAAAGAAGGACAACAACAACAAAACGAAAAGAGAAGAAGCTCATGTGACCCAAGAAATATCTTCCAAAGCTAAAAGCATGATGTACATAGAGTTAAAAATACTCATGTAGAAGAAGCATTTATAGTAAAACAAAATGCATGGTTGGAAATATCTTCCAGAATATAGAGTATAGTAGATATAGCTCAATATATCCATGTAGAAGAAGAATACTTAGAATAAGACCTCATCCACAATGAAAGAAAACTGATTAAAAATCTTACAATTACTATGAGAATAAAATTACAATTTAATTCAAAAACAAATTAAATTAAGATTTTTTTAATGCTATTTTTAATTTTCTTCTTATTATTTTCTAGACAACAAACAATAATACCAAACTACTAGGTTTGCATGACTAGGGAATCATAACCACGCAGCATAAATGGCAATGTCAACCAAATACATATACGGTCATTTTCCAATGAAAAACGTTTTCAATGGATTTTAACATTTCTCCGCTCCATCCCACCATTTCCGTCCCCGGGCTATCAACGTCTTCGCTGCTGGCCAAATGACCGAACTGTTGTAACGGAGCGGGAGAAGAACGATAGTGTACCATTCGGATTTATTTTATTTTTATTATTATAGTCTGGAAGGTAACATAGTTGTGGAACTCTTTTTAGATAGTGTTGGAAAGACCTTGTGCATTTTTTTGGTATGACCTTGGCTTTGGGCTTTAAGTTATGATAAAAAAAGATTTTCAAAAAATCTATTTTATGTAATATGATTAATTATTATTTTTTAATATAAAATTTAATTAGTGTTATGAAAAATAATATAAATATTTTTATATTCACTTTTTATCTCTTTCCACTTCAAGTATATATTGTGTCTTTCTTTTTGTTAGGGTATATTTTTAAGGTCTATCCCATTTTATTGGTTATATTCTTTTTCTTTTTTACACGTTTATTAAGATACTTTCACATTACTTTTAGTCTGTCTAATTTTACTTATTATTTACTTTTTCTTTTACAACTTTTTTGGGGGTGCTGTTTAACTATTTTATATTTTAAATATTTTGATTGTAAATCAATTTTTGGTTAGATTGTGTTTTTGTTGTTATTTAAAATCTGTTTTTGAATGCATAAATGGATTCAACACCATCAGAAACTTTTGGGGCTTTCAGATTGTGTAAAGTTCACAAATCAAACTTGCGATTTCAAGAGATTCCTGCAAAATTTGACTAAAATAAATACACCCAAAAAACTTCTAAAACATATAACAGTTAAACTACAAAATTTTTAATAAGACTTCCATAGACATAAAAGGATAATAAACGTACAAGTTCCTTTGCCAAGGCCATCTTTCGAGCTTTCAAAGACTGCTTTTGAGATAAATCTCAATGCAGATGCAACAGTTCCTGAGGTTGCCATTCCCGCTGAGAAAGACTACACATTTATAAAAAGAACCATGGTTAAACCCATATCTTAGGAGTATGGTGTTCAACATGAAGAATGAAAAAATCACAGATGTTATAGGTTGCCTGAATAAAGTGAGGATGCATGTATGACAAATCTCAAATCATTCCTCCCTGAACATCAGCATCGGCAACACAAAAAATTGCACTTGTTATACATACGCCAATGAAAGGTCCCTGTCCTCCCTTTCCATATGTTGCAAGGTCCAACTATTCACAAAACACAGATTGTTAAACCAAGAAAATGCAATTCTACAAAGTGAGTTTGTGGAAAACACCGTAACTGCCAAAGTGAGTTCATCTCTAAATATTACAAAGAGGACAAGGAATGGTTGGTAAACAAGAGTCAACACTCTTGAAGAATGATATCCCTGCAGAACAACCAAAAAAAATATCAAAAATTTCCATAAGGAAATGCAGGTCTCTATTGCCCATTATTGTCTCAGACATGTAATCACAAAGAAACCAAACAGACTTTGTAAATTGTGATACTAACAGGGTATATAGCTTCATAGTAATCTTCAATTGTCACCATACTATTCCAGGGGAAAAGGGATCTTATTCCCAGAAGCCACAAAACTATATATGCCCCTTGTTTTCCCTATAAGTAATTAATTGACCAAGATTAGAACATGCCATTTTCATATAGAATCTCTGAAATGTTTCTATAATGTTTAAAACAAACTTAATATACATTTTTCTCTGAAACTCAATATGCTGACTTGAGCTCGAGGGTTTTGTAATTCATTATGTCCAAAATCATTGTTTATTGTCATGATTGCTTTCTTTTAGTGATCAGGCAGCAACCTATATTTCTTAGAGAAGTAGTAAAATAGAAAAAAATGAGTGTACCAATAGTGTAAAATTGTCAGAATAATTAAAAATGAATCCATCAACTTGACTTCCCTACTACAACATCTAAAGGAACACCTATGATTAAGTATGCAGGTCGAGGCAACTTCAAAACCTTATGTTGATACCTTGAGAATGTAGTTCCTAACTGTTGGAAATAATAATCCCAACCACCACAATAAACAACCTGACAGCAGCCATACCTATCAGACGTATTTTTGCAGGTTGCATCTCTCCTTGAGGATAGAAGGATTGAAGCCAAACACGAACCATTCAGAAACTCAAAAAAGGCATTTAAAGAAGTTATTTACTTTGGTAAACAGATATGGACAAGCATTCATTCAGCAACCTTTGCCCACACTCCAAAACACCTACGCGATTCTCAACACACTCAACAACAACATCATATTAGTTTCGCTCTCTCATGAATTAAATGTAAAAATTGTATATTGAGTTATATATGAATGTAAAACTCATTTTGACAGAGAGAGAGAGTAGAGAGCTTAGAGAGTAAGAGGTAAGAAAAAGAGCGCAAGTCTCTGTGGAGAAAATGGTGGAGCAAATTTTGGTGGGCCCATGAAAATAACAACTACTCTGTTTTATTATGTGTTATTCCGCGTAAGTTTAAATCACTGTAAAACTTTTACTTTTACTTGGTGAATGAGCCGCAGTCTCATGTAAATGTATTTTCATGTTTAAGAAATGAATACTAAGTTATACTAAGTTATCTTGTTATTTTTTCTGTGAGTAAGTCTGGGAAATAGCCTTGCAGTGTGTGAAGGTAGCTCCGCGAAATCAACTTCGCAGTGCGCGAACCTAGTGTTGCGAAAGTAGCTTCGTGAAAGTCATAACTCTCTGTCTCTCCCCTCCACGAAAATGAAAATCAAATTTCATAAATTTTTCTAACATGGTATCCCTGCACATTAAGCTCTATTAATGTAAAAACAAGTGTTTTTACTAATAGTGAAAATTGTTTTGAGTGCGGATTGTGTTTAGCATATTTACCAGCAGGTAGAAAGTTTGTTTTTACACTCAGAAATGGAAACATCAAGCACAAGCTTGACTAATCCTCAAATACCTTAGTTTAATGGCAAAAATTATGATTATTGGGCTATTACAATGAAGGTTCTGTTTTCTTCTCAAGACATTTGGGATTTGGTGGAGAATGGTTTTCAAGAACCAATGGATGCAGCAACATACAATGCCTTATCTCAACAAGAAAGAGATGTGTTAAGGGATAACAGGAAGAAGAATTCAAAAGCCCTGTTTTATATCTTTCAAGCAGTTCATGAAAGTATTTTCCCAAGGGTTGCAGCAGCAACGAAGTCCAAGCAAGCATGGGACACCCTCCAGACAGCAAAGCTACAAATGTTGAGGAGAGATTTTGAAACACTTTGTATGAAAGAGTCTGATAATATAGACTCGTTTTTCACACATGTAAGTGGGTTGGTTATTCAAATCAGGTCTCATGGTGAGACACTTGAGGAAAGAAGAATAATTGAGAAAGTTTGCCAGCAAGGTTTGAGGCCATTGTTATGGGCATAGAAGAGACAAAGGATCTCTCACAGTTCTCAGTGGATGAGCTTAATGCATCACTGGTTTCTCATGAACATAGACTGAATAGAGCAGCAAGCTCCTCATTGGAGCATGCCTTCAAGACACAAGTATCATTTGGTCAAGGTCGAGGCAGAGGCAGATCATATGCTAGAGGAAGAGGAAAAAGCCCACACAGAGGTGGAAGAAGCAGCCCTTCAAGCTCAAATGGAAGTGGCAGCAATCAAAATCCAGGTCAAGGCCCAAGCCAAAATCAAGCACAAGATCAGAGGTATGATAAATCTCAAGTTCAATGTCATTACTGTAAAAAGTATGGTCATTATGCAAACGAGTGTAGAAAGAAGCAATATGACATTAGTAACGAACCAAGTGTAAATTTCACAAGAAAAAATCAGAACCATGATAGCATGTTTTTAGCTTGTAATGTAGCAGAAGAGAAACAGAGTGATATATGGTATCTAGATTCAAGGTGTATGTTATGAAACCAGCTCAAGAAAAGATAGAAAAGATAGATCAATGCCTTAGAATTCAGCCTCTTCGAGGGGGCAACCTCCTTTACATTACATAAATGAACAATTATTGGATGATTCAAATGACAAAACCTCCTTTCTATATATAGGAGTCTAACGAGTCACAATATAATCCAGTCGACCTAACAATAATAATATAAAGCCACAAAAATAACAATAGAGGGATTCTATGGGGCACAGAAATAACAATATGGGGGTAATAGGGGCACAACAATATAAATAAGGGGTATAACTACAATAGTAATGGGGTAATCACTAGTATTATAGGGACCAAACATGCCCCTCTCCTTCAAAAAAGTGTTGTCCTCAACGCTTGAGTAGTTCTGGATACTTCTGCATAAAATTCTCGTCCTCCCATGTGGAATCTTCAGTGGATAAGTTCTTCCACTTGATAAGATACTCTGAAATTGATCGATTTCGTAGCTGTCGAGTTCTTGTTTTTGTGACTGCTTCCGGTTCCAATATAATTTTTCCTTCCTCGTCAAGTTCTGGCAATATTGTTTGAATTGGGAGCTTGTTGCCTATAACCTTCTTTAAACATGAAACATGGAAAACTGGGTGCAATCGAGAAGTTGCAGGAAGCTCCAATTTGTATGCCATAGTACCAATCTTTTGCAACACCTTGTACGGACCATAATACTTTGGTGATAATTTATTATCCTTCTTAGCTTGCTTTAGGGACATTTGCTTATATGGTTGTAGCCGTAGGAATACCCAATCACCTACATCAAAACTTCTTTCACTGCGATGTTGATCTGCCTGTTGTTTCATTCTATTTTGTGCCAACACGAGGTTATCCTTTAAGAGTTGGAGGACTTGTTGTTGATGTTCGATGTGATGTTCCACTGCTTGAACCTTAGAATTTTCTCTTAAATATGATGTGATGGATGGTGGTTGATACCCATAAAGTGCCATAAATGGGGTCATTTTTGTTGCTGTATGGAAGGAAGTGTTATACCACCATTCAGCCAGAGGCAACCATTTGACCCATTGTGTCTGTTTATCAGATACAAAGCAACGAAGATATCCTTCCAAACATTTGTTTACTATCTCAGTTTGCCCATCAGATTGAGGATGATAAGATGAGCTATGAGCTAACTGAGTACCAAGACAAGAAAATAATTCTGTCCAAAAATTTCCAGTGAAAATGGGATCTCTGTCACTTACAATAATCTTTGGGTTTCCATGTAGCTTTTGAACTGTTTCCATAAATGCAGTAGAAACTGTACTGGCTTTAAATGGATGTGATAATGCACAAAAGTGTGCATACTTGGTAAGTCTGTCAACTACCACCATGATGACACTCTTTCCCTCAGACTTGGGTAAACCTGTGATAAAATCCATTGAAACCTCCTCCCAACGTTGGCTTGGAATGGATAAAGGTTGTAATAGACCCGCTGTCTTAATTGTTTCAACTTTATTTTGTTGGCAAACCAAACATTCCGCCACAAACTTTTGAATATCTGATTTAAGGCCATCCCAAAAAAATTCCTTCTTAACCCTGTGGTAAGTTTTTAAAAATCCTGAGTGCCCTCCTAAGGGAGAAGTGTGCAATTCCATAAGAATCTTTTGTTTTAGCTGGGAATTCTTACAGAGGTATAAGCGATCTTTGTACCATAACGAATCATTTTGCCAGCTAAATGTATCAGAAGTACTGGAATCTTGTTGTAGCTTTCGAATAAGTGCCCACACTTCTTCGTCATTCTTCCATTCCTCCCTTGCTTTGTTTATCCAATCTGGTTGGATAATAGAAATGGCACACAACAATGCTTCCACATCCTCATCCTTTCTTGAGAGTGCATCTGCCACCACATTTTGCTTCCCTTTTTTGTAGATGATTTCAAAGTCATAACCCAACATCTTTGTGACCCACTTTTGTTGCTCTTCAGAGGATAATCTTTGTTCTAAAAAGTATTTAAGGCTATCATGATCCGTTTTTACCTTGAAGTGTCTTCCCATTAGGTAGGGTCGCCATTTCTTAAGTGCATGGAGTATTGCCAACATTTCCTTCTCATAAATAGCTTTGCTTAAAAACTTTCCCTTGATTGGACGACTTTCAAAAGCAATGGGTCTTTCATCTTGCATTAGAACAGCACCAATTCCATTTCCTGAAGCATCACATTCCACAATAAAGGTTTTTGTGAAGTCCGGTGTAGCTAAGACCGGTGCTTGGCACATTGCCTCTTTAAGATGTTCAAAGGCCTTTGTTGCTTCCGGAGTCCATGAAAATGAATCTTTCTTCAATAATGTTGTTAGAGGTGCTGCTATTCTCCCATAATTCTTAACAAACTTGCGATAATACCCTGTCAACCCAAGAAATCCTCGCAGATGCTTTATGGATGTGGGGATTTTCCATTCCTTAATGGCTTTAATTTTGCTAGGGTCTACCTTAACTCCTTCATGAGATACAATATGACCCAAATATTCCACCTCCTGGACTCCAAAGAAACATTTGGATCTTTTTGCATATAATTGTTTCTCCTCCAATAGTTGTAGCACCCTGTCAACATGTTCAACATGATCCTTCCAAGACTTGTTGTAGATTAGTATATCATCAAAAAATACTAACACAAATTTTCTAAGGAATGGTTTGAAAATTGAATTCATCAAACCTTGAAATGTTGAAGGTGCATTGGTAAGGCCAAAAGGCATGACCAAAAATTCATAATGACCCTCATGAGTTCTAAATGCCGTTTTCAGAATGTCTTCAATCTTCATTCTGATTTGATGATATCCCGAACGAAGATCCAACTTGGTGAAGTAAATTGATCCATGCAATTCATCCAGTAATTCATCAATGACAGGAATGGGGAACTTATCTTTAATAGTGAGCTTGTTGAGCTCCCTATAATCTGGACACATGCGCCATGATCCATCCTTCTTGTGCACCAATACTACTGGAGCTGAGAAAGAACTTTGACTCGGTTGAATTATACCAGCCTCTAGCATTTCTGCAACCATACATTCAATTTCACTTTTTTGGACATAGGGATATCTGTACGGCCTGATGTTTGGAGGAACACTTCCTGGAATCAGATGAATAGCATGATCATGATCACGCATAGGTGGGAGACCTTTGGGAGTCTCAAATACCTTGGAATGATTGTCCAGGACTTTTTGGAGATCTGGAGAAATAGATGATTCCAATGTGGAAACATCTAGCAAACATAATTGTGCAATTACACCTCTTTTCTCCTTTTTTAGAAGCTTTGTCATGCCATTAGAGCTGATTATCTTTCCTGGTTTCCCTGCAATACCCCTTAATTCAACTTCCTTTCCTTCTGTAGAAAATTTGATGAAAATTTCTTGAAAATTAAAAGCTATTGTACCCAAGGATTGTAGCCATTGGACTCCTAGTACAACATCAGCACCTCCCATTGGAATGGAAAGCATTGGGCTAGTCAATACATATTCTCCCATGGATAGCTTGATATTATGGCACTTTCCAGAGCAATTTATTGTTCCTCCATTTGCAATCATCACTTGACACTCTGGTGCTGGATATAGGAAGCAATTCAATTCTTTTGCTACCCTACAATGAATAAAATTGTGGGTGCTTCCTGAATCAATCAACACTATTACCTTTTTCTTCTTGATTTGTCCTTCTATCTTGATGGTTTGAGGAGTGGTAATTCCCGCCAATGCATTACAAGATATGGTCGGATTTATTTGTTCTTCATCTAGGCTTTGTTCCTGGAGTATATCCTCTTCTTTTGACCTTTCTTGCTCCTTTTCTTCTTCCTCTTCACAATCTATGTAGAATAATTTCTTCTCAGCACACTTATGACCTTTTGTGTATTTGCTATCACAACTGTAACAAAGCCCTTTTGCTCTTTTTTCTTCCAATTGTTGTGGTGTCAACCTTGTAGGTTGTGGAAGACTAGGGGCAACAACACTTCCATCTTTATAGTTGTGAGTGGTATGCTTCCTAGTTGCCATAATTTTGCTTTCCATTTTTCTTGCTAACCTGAATGCCTTCTCTAATGAATCAGGTTCCCAAAGGCGAACATCATGTTGGATATTATCCTTTAAAGACCCTATGAACACATCAATCCTATGCTCCTCTGGAATATCTTTTACCCTTATGTTCAATTTTTGGAACTCCTCAATGTGCTCCATTATTGAACCCTTTTGTTTGAGACTTATCAATTGGCTAAAAAAAGTGTTGCTTTTTGTATCCTCATAATGTGCTATCAATTCTTCCATAAAAATTGCCCAAGTGATAAATTGTTTACAAGAACAAAGCCATTGATACCATACAAACTGATTTGGTTCCAAATATACAGTTGCCATACGTACCTTTTGTGCGTTTTGCACATTATTGAGATTGAAGAATTGCTCCATCTGTAATATCCATGTGGCGGGATCCTTGCCATCAAACTTCCTCATATCGATTTTTGGAATATGGTGATTCTTCGATCCAACATTAGCGTCTATGGAATCATGATTAACATTTCTTTTGTTCTCATCATGAGTTTCCTTTACTACCTTTTCACCATTAGTAAGTATTTCTTGTAGAAAATTTGTCAAATCTGTCTTCAAATCTGCCATGCCTGTCTTCAAATTTGTGTTCAAATCTATCTTCAAATTATCCATCTTAGCTTCCATGCCATTCATCTTAGCTTCCGCGCCACTTATCTTAGCTTCTATTAACTTTTGTGAGCGTGACATTTGTTGCACTTGTTCTTGTAATTTTGATATATCATGTAGCATTTCTTCCTCTTCTTCATGAGTCATGCTAGAGCTTTCAGGTTCCTTACTAGGTGTTTGCATTTTCTTTCCTCGGGGCATTAGTTACTGATAATAATGTTGTACTATGCCCTTTGAATTCCTTCAAAATAAATTTTCAAACCAAGCTTAAGCAAAAATTTAAAAAAATCTACACACCTTTTTTCACTTTGTAGGAGCTCGATATTGCCTCTGATGTATCTCTGTACTTTCCAATCATCTAGTTCTGAATTTGTGACCTGTAGTAGCTCTCTATGTCCTCTTTCCAATGCCACCAGTCTGATCCAAATTGGATTCTCCAAGAAAGAGTTATGCACAATCTCCCAATATGACCTGATTATAGACATTTCCAGAAGAGCGAACTTGTATGAAGTGCCACGTGTAAAATTTTCGATCTTTGGTTCTAAAAACGATATGCAAGAAACTACAGCCCGTCCTCTTTTTGTACCTTCTTACGAAATTTCAATCTGATACTCAGAGAGAAAGTTATGACGATTTTCCCCAGGTCACCTGTTTTGAATGTAATTCAGGAGTCTGCAAAAAGACCAACTTCCTCAGATCATATCTCCGCAAATATCACGTGAAAAGATTTGAAATTTGGACCCAAGGTTCAACGCGATTTCTTCTCAAATGGGGTTTTTTTGCGACTTCTGAAACGTCATAGAAAAAAAGTTATAGCGAAAATGCCACGATGACCTGTTTGGAGCAGCGAAACCCTAGAATCCAAAGCTCTGATACCAAATGTTATGAAACCAGCTCAAGAAAAGATAGAAAAGATAGATCAATGCCTTAGAATTCAGCCTCTTCGAGGGGGAAACCTCCTTTACATTACATAAATGAACAATTATCGGATGATTCAAATGACAAAACCTCCTTTTTATATATAGGAGTCTAAGGAGTCACAATATAATCCAGCCGACTTAACAATAATAATATAAAGCCACAAAAATAACAATAGAGGGATTCTATGGGGCACAGAAATAACAATATGGGGGTAATAGGGGCACAACAATATAAATAAGGGGTATAACTACAATAGTAATGGGGTAATTACTAGTATTATAGGGACCCAACAATGTAGCAACCACATGTCAGAAAACATAGAAATGTTTTCTAATCTAGATGAAAATGTGAAATCTGAAGTGACATTAGAGACTGATAGTAAAGTCTCTGTCATGGGTAAAGGTAGAGTTAATATCCTAACAAAGAAGGGGGAGAAGAAATACATCTCTGATGTTTACTTTGTCCCCGATCTGAAACATAAACTCATGAGCGTTGGACAGCTCATGCAGAAAGGCTACAATGTCTTCTTCAAAAATGATGTGTGCACAATTTTGGATAGGCCTCCAAGCAGACAGTTGATTACAAAGGTTCATATGACAGACAATAGAATGTTTCCCTTGAAAATAATATCAGATTTGTAGAAAGAAGGTTCATAAGCACAACTATCTATGAACTGACAAGAAAACGGAAGAAAAGGGGCAGCAGTCACACAAGTAGACTTTCAAGCAGAGGTAAAAGATGAAAACTGGTTATGGCACTTGAGATTTGGACATCTCAACTTTGGAGGTTTGAATCTGCTGCATAGGAAAGGCATGGTGAAGGGTTTACCACTCATAGAAAAACTAGACGGCGTATGTGAAGGATGTATTTTGGGCAAGCAACATAGAGAGACATTTTCAGCAGGAAAGCCAGTGAGGGCAAAGGCACCTTTGGAGATTTTCCACTCAGAATTATGTGGACCAATGCAAACACTATCAATTAGTGGCAACCACTATGTATTGACCTTCATAGATGACTACACAAGGAAGACATGGGTCTTTCTCCTAAAGCAAAAAAGTGAAGTGTTTGAGCGCTTTTGACAATACAAGGCTCTTGTTGAAAAGCAAAGGGTACATTACATCAAAGTCCTTAGGGCTAACAGAGGTGGAGAATACGTCTCAAATGACTTCCTTCAATTTTGCAAGGAACATGGAATTCACAAGAAATTTACAACAAGATATACACTGCAGCAAAATGGTGTGGCAGAAAGGAAGAATAGGACCATCAAGGAGTATGTTGAAGGCAAAGCATTTGCCAAATGCCTATTGGGCTGAAGCTGTTGCTTGTGCAACATATATCTTGAATAGATGTCCAACCAAAAGCATCCAGAACATAGTTCCTAAAGAAGCATGGAGTGGAAAAAAACAAAATGTCACTCACATGAAAGTTTTTGGATGTGTGGCTTATGCACGTCCCGAATGAGTTGAGAAATAAGTTGGACAACAAGGGGGATAAATGCATATTTGTTGGATACAACGATGAATCCAAGGCATACAAACTCTACAATCCATTAACCAAGAAAGTCATAATCAATAGAGATGTGTAGTTCATAGAAGAGGAAGCATGGGATGGAATTTTAGAAAAGACAGTCAATGTCAAAGCATGCATACCAAATGAGGATAGAGATGAATTAACAGCAGCAAGTAATTCCTCAACAATGACTCCCTCTACTCCTATTCAAGCGCAGCAAAGCAGGCAGCAAGCAACGCCATCAACAAATAATAGGACAGTTTCGCATAGCCAAGAAAGTGCTTCTCCAAGCACACTGCGAAGCGTGACACCAAGTGACATGTCAAGCCCATCTTCAACAAGCACAAGAAGACCAAAGTTCAGAAATTTAAATGAAATTTATGAGCAAGATGAAGTTGATAGTGGCGCAGGTCTGAATTCCTTATTTGCATTATTTTGTCATGTAGATGACCCAATCCACTTTGAAGATGTAGTGAAAGAAGAAAAATGGGTTGCGGCAATGGAGGAAGAAATAGAAGCAATAGAAAGGAATGACACATGGGAGTAAGTGAGCCTTCCAAAAGGAAAACATGTTATTGGGGTAAAGTGGGTCTATAAGACCAAAAGCAACATTAAGGGAAATATTGAAAGGCACAAAGCAAGGCTAGTTGTCAAAGGATACAAGTAGCAACATGGAAGAGATTACACAGAGACATTCGTGCCAGTTGCGCGGATGAAAACAGTGTGCGCAGTTGTGGTGATTGTCGCACAACATAAATGGACAATATATCAGATGGACGTAAAGTCAACGTTCTTGATTGGAGTGCTGAAAGAGGAAGTGTATGTCACGCAACCGCCTGGTTATGACATTGAAGGCCACGAAGACAAAGTGTATCAGTTGAGGAAAGCTCCTTATGGATTGAAGCAAGCACCGCGCACATGGTACAACAGGATAGATGCTTACTTGTTGGACAATGGTTTCGACAAATGCGATGGTGAACGTGCTCTCTACATCAAAGAGAGTGAAGGTAAGATTCTCATTGTCATCTTATATGTAGATGATTTTATTTTTACAGGCAGTGATGATTTCCTCATCGTTGATTTCAAACAAGTCATGAAGAGTGAGTTTGAAATGATTGATTTGGGATTGTTAAGATATTTTTTGGGCATAGAAGTGAAGCATACAGAAAATGGCATTTTTATCTTTCAAGCAAAGTATGTGGCAGAAATTTTGGAGAGGTTTAAAATGCAGAACAAAAAGTTCGCACTAACTCCAACTGTCATAGGGTTGAAGTTGAGCAAAGAAGATTGTAGCAGCAATGTCAATCCGACATTATACAGAAGCATGATAGGTAGCCTGATGTATTTGATCGCCACTAGGCCAGATATAATGTATGCAGTAAGTTTGGTGTCAAGGTTCATGGAGACACCCAAGGAGACACATTGGCAAGTAGCGAAAAGGATTCTGAGGTATGTCAATGGGAAAAAATGGTATGGAATTTTGTATGCAGCAACCAGTGATTTCAGGTTGGTTGGTTACACTGACAGTGATTGGGCAGGCAATGTCGATGACAGAAAGAGCACGTCAGGATATGTTTTCCATTTGGGTTCCAAAGTCATTTCATGGGTCTCCAAGAAACAACCAATAGTGTCACTGTCAACAACAGACGCTGAATGTGTCATAGCAATAGCAGCAACGTGTCAGGCAGTTTCGATGAGAAGGATGTTGAGGGATCTTCGTCATGACCAAGAGGGCACGACAACTATTTTCTGTGACAACACCTTAGCAATTACGTTTTCAAATAATTCTGTCTTCCACAAAGGACCAAGCATATTGATGCTAAATATCATTTTATTAGAGAGTTGATTAACAATGATGAAATTGTGTTGCAGCACTGTAGGTCATAAGAACAATTTGCTGATATTTTCACAAAGCCATTTGGGAATTGTCAATGGCGGCAGTTGTGATTAAGGGGGAGTGTTCGAAATAATAATCCCAACCACCGCAATAAACAACTTAACAGTAGCCATACCTGCTACATGTCTTTTTGCAGGTTGTGTCTCTGCTTGAAGATAGAATGACTGAATCCAGACGCGAACCATTCAGAAACTCAATAGAGGCATTTAAAGAAGTTATGTACTTTGGTAAACAGATATGGGCAAGCATTCATTCAGCATCCTTTGCCCACACTCCAGAACACCTGCGTGATTCTCAACACACTCAACAACAACATCATATTAATTTAGCTTTGTCATGAATTAAATGTAAAATTTTTATATTGAGTTATATATGAATGTAAAACTCATTTTGAGAGAGAGAGTAGAGAGGTTAGAGAGTAAGAGGTAAGAAAAAGAGCGCAAGTCTCTGTGGAGAAAACAGTGGAGCAAATTTTGGTGGGCGCCTGAAAACAACAGTTACTCTGTTTTACTGTGTGTTATTCCGCTTAAGTTTAAATCACTGTAAAACTTTTACTTTTACTTGGTGAATAAGCGGCAGTCTCATGTAAATGTATTTTCATGTTTAAGAAATGAATACTAAGTTATAGTGAGTCGTTCCAAACCTATCTTGTTATTTTTGTTGTGAGTATTCATTAAGTTTCTGGAATAGTTCGAAATCCAAGTCTGGGAAATAGCCTCACAGTGTGTGAAGGTGGCTCCGCTAAATCAACTTTGCAGTGCGCGAACCTAGTCTCGCGAAAATAGTTTCGTGAAAGTCATAACTCTCTACCTCTCCCCTCCACGAAAACGAAAATCAAATTTCATAAATTTTTCTAACACTAATGAGTACAGAGTTCGCTTTCTGCCCAGAGCTAAAAAGTATAGGTAACAGGCTACAAAAAAAAGTTATGTAACAGGATAGGTAACAGGGTACAAAAAAAGTTAGGTAACATGGAAAGAAAATAGAATAGGTTAATGCAAAATTCAGCAAGAAAATAGAATAAGTTGTTTTTTAAAAAAAGTTAGGTAACATGGAAAGAAAACATAATAGGTTAATGCAAAATTCAACAAGAAAATAGAATAAGTTGTTTTTTAGTTAGTTATTTCCAGTGATATGATTTTCTTTAAATAATAGTGATGAATCAATTTACCTTAAAAAAAATTTCCTTTTACTAATTTAATCACTGAATTCACTTGTATATATATATATAAATAATTAAAAACTATAACTAAAAATAAATTATTAAAATATAGACAACCGTTTTAAATTTTGTGTAATTGGAGTTGGATAAAGAAAGATTCGTAGACTCTAAATTTATCGTTATGTAGATAGTAAATGTCCACTCAGCCACACGCTTGGAGTTATTTTAAAATTATTACAATAATTCAATTTACGTTGCTGTAGTGGTTAAATTTTGGAAGAATTTTTATTGAAAAAAATTACATTTGTTGAATTTTTTACATGGTCGTTGTATTTTTTGCTCTCTTCTCCTCCATATTTAAATGTATTTATTAACTTTTTGATTTAATATATAAACGCATTTAAATTTTTAATATTTTTTAATAATTTAATTGTATTAATATAAATATAAATGATTAAAAATTATAATTGAAAAATAAATTATTAAAATATATATGGCAGCTTTTAATTTTGAGTAATTGGAGTTGAATAATTTTTTTTTTTAATTATTACAAGTGTAGGGATGCTCCTACTTAGTATCTGTTTCTTTTTCTAAAAATAAATTATAATTAACCTAAAATTAAAAACAAATATTATTTGATATATTTGAATAATGTTATTTTTTTAATGATGACAATTGAATGATGGAAATCAGTTACAATTGTTTAAAGTTTATAACTTGTTTAATAAGAATTATGGAATTTTTTAGTAATGAGATTTTCACCTAACAATTAGTAATCAATATATATACAATTAGTTACGATATAAATCTTATAAAAGTTTTAAGTATTTTAATTAAATTAAAAAATATATAGATTATTAAATCTTATCATTATTTATTAAATTGAAATATCAAAATATTTTTAAAATCACCATTCCAATTTATAATTCTAAATGTCAAATCAAATACATAGTTAAGTTAATCAACACCAAATTTTCATTGAGGAATAACTACATTGTGATAATTAATTGGTGGGGAGCAATAAAAAGACATATCCATAAGCCTCATAGGATCAATGTATGTGACATCTCGAGAACTTTAAGTTATTTTTTTTTAAATATTTTCTTGTTTTACTTTTACAGTTGAAAAACAGACAATTAAGTTGGTTTTGTGATGTTATTAGTTTTAAATTTAATAAAGTAAAGTTATAACAATATCAAAACGGTTTCTATGGAAGATCTAAAAAATTACTGATGGACCTCAATAACTCTCTTTTACCCAATAGTTATCAGTTATTAATTAAGAAGCAACGATTCTTTACCTACCTTTCTCTTACAAAAAGAAGAGAGGAGGAGGAAGGGGGGGTTGTTGTTTTGAGGAGAAAAAGAAAGAAAGGAGATTCCTTGAACTGAAGAGAGTTTCAGTGGGAACAATCCTTGAGAAGAGACTTCCCTGGAGGAAGCGATACTCATTTTGCAGGCTGGACCTGGAGTCCTGAGACCGAAGCAATAAAACTGGCAATAAAACTATTGTCTTAAAGAAAACTGATCAGTGGGAAAAGAGGAGCTTGGGGGAGAATATTTGGACGTGATTTCTAGATTCTCATTGGAAGAGTGGTACCGAATTAGACTTCCTATCACAGATTGCTAATTAAAGGAATGTAGAGAGTTAAGTAGGAAAATGAGCCTGCTAACATTGTCTAAATAGGAAATAAGTTATATGATGCTAGTGATTGCATGTGTCTCTAATAATATCTGTAGCATGAAATAAATGGAAAGAGAAAATAACCTTAAGTTACAAACTCTCACTATGATGTGAGTATTAACTGATAAGTTATTATGGTTACCCAGAGGGTAGGAATGTTTGGAGGTTATTACAGGACCAAGATGGGTAGGCAATGTAATATCCTGAGCATAATAACTATGTTGAACAATCAAGAATCTATGCATGAGTATAACTATACGACCACAAGAAATAGTCTTTGGTATTCGACAAAGTAAGGGTAAAATATCTATATATCTATATGTATGAATTACTTCAGTGACCCTGCCATTCCAAACAAATGTAGGATACATTCAATAACAGGTATAGTTGATTTTGAATGTTAAATTTAAGAAAATGCTATATTGATATTATTGCCTTTAAGAGAGTTGCCGAGTCTTCTATGAGAACAAAAAAGAAAAAGACAAAGTCCTAATTACATAACCTAAAAAATCCAATGAAAACTCCGAGTAGGAATCATCAAAGAATAATGTAAGCACAAAGTAATTTTTCACTAAAGAGATATATATATATACGACGTGGGTAGCCCTGGAACTTCCGGCCAACACCTAGGCATTCAACCCAAGAATATTACTTTTAATGACAAGTCTTACAAGAAGCTAGAACTTATAGTGACAGTTAATACATTATAAAATCATTAATTACAGAAATCAAAACGAGGAGTTCTGGTTGAAGCAAAATGAGAATCTGAATAATCTTAAGGTAGGCTTCCAAGTTGGCTCCGTAGGATAGTTGTGGGGTGGAAACCGAGGAATGTTGTCCTGAAAGAACAAGACTGTTAAGTTGAAGGACTGTAACCAGTCAGCACAAGCGCCAAACACAACCATACTGAGGAAAGAAAACAATTTGTAACTGACTATTGTATTCAAACCGAAAGGAAAGAATTACATCGACTAATTGATGGAATACATAATTACTAATCACTGATAGTAACAAGAGATATACAATCATGAAATCGTGCCAAAACCTTTGACTGTAAGGTTGGCCCTCAAAACTCTAATAAAACCCATGTCTGTTCAGGAGATTAAATTAATACAAATAGGGGTATGGTGACCCAAAAACAAACCCTCAATAGAAAAACCCGCCTGCAACTATTAACTACTTAATTCAAAAGAGCCAAGACTTGCCTAAGGAAAGGCAGGCCCTCATACCCATGTGGATTGCAGTAAGGAATTCTGGATTTTCCGACAGACTAGCACTCACAACCAACTTCCAGTGGGCTAAGGCCCTCCTGCATTTGCGTATTGCCATAAGTTAAAAGAATAACGTGGTGGATGGAATAGATTGTCTGTCGCCATTAAATAACCAATAACCATTTGACATTACCTAATAGGAGGTGGGTATGGAAGTGGTTCTCCACGACATGAGTTCCGGGGAAGACAGTAGTTGTAATGCTTGCAAGAGATAAGGAAAAACCTTAGTAAAAACCCATAGCAGTGAACTACAATAATTTAACAATCAAACCAAAAAACTTGCATGACAAATTTACCTGTATATCTGAGTAACCTTGAGGCAGCACTCTGCAACTCATAGCCGAACTAATTGGGTGTAGAGGAATTTTGAATAAACCCTCCAAGGTGCGCCATGGGTATAGGAAATATTTCTTGAGGAAGGATGCTGCCAACCCGACCAAGGTTTCACAGAACACAACTTCAAGACTTAGCCCAAGACAAATGACCAAAGAACAGAGACGAAGCAACGGGTCGTTTGCATAATTCCTTGGGTTCTGGTGGACCGTCATATCCTATACCTCGATGAGACAATATCGCTAGCTACAGATGGCACCTGATGGAGAAAGGGCCAGGCAACTCGTGGCCATCCCATTACATGCCAGCCAGATCAGGTTGAAAGAAAACATTAATTCACATACGATGTAAACAAGGAATGCTGATCGAGAATTTAAATGCCATGTACATAAATGTCAATTGATTATATGATAGGTGTAATGAAAATCCATTTAAGTACCTCACTCATACTTCCGCAGTAATGGCATTGCTCTTATTTAATTGTTTAAAAGTAATATGGTTTAGATCCAATAATGTCTGTCACCATCAGAATTACCGTAAATAATTTTTTTATTTTTTTATTTTGTATATTTATCTATGATCAGTGTTAATTAGTGAGTAGGTGTTACAATTGGTATCACAACCTCAGGTTGCGACATTGAGGACTGAATGAATGATCTTAGAAATAAAAAAAAAAAATTATGATGCACAGAGGAGCACCGGACGTAACCCAAAAGTATGGGTACAATTGGGAGAAGCAAATGTCGGCACCAATGCTGCTTTACTAGAAACATTCCAACAGTTAAGAACAAAAACGCAGAGTCTACGTGCTGATAACGAAAGATTACATTTGGAGCAAGAGAAGATTATGAAAATTCTATCAGAGAGACAAAATCATAGGAATCCAGGCCCCATTCAAGGAGAAGAGAATAGGATGGAAACCTGCAAACAACAAGAGTAGCATCCGAAGTCTGAAGGAGGACAAATGGGTAATGAGGAAGAGTCAGAGAATGTTTCTAGTAAAAAGGTATTAAAAAAGTAGAAAATAGAACTTCAAGGAGAGTTCAAGAAGATCAAACCATCAAACTATAATGGTGAGGCAGAAGAAGTGGTGGAGACTTCACTAATTAATATGAATAAATACTTCCAGATATACGAATATGATGAAAATTTGAGGGCAAGGTTAGTGATCTATCAGTTACAAGGAAAGGCCACCATGTGGTGGGAAGAAATCAAAACAGTCATAGAAATTAATGAGCAGGAGGTCACCTGGGAACAATTTCAAAAGCATTTTAAGGATAGATATTTGACTGAGCGATTTTATGATGATAAAGAAAAAGAGTTTCATGACTTGAAATTAGGACAATAGACTATGGATGAATTTATAACTAAATTCACTTCACTATTAAGATATGTTCCTTATATTCGTGAAGAAAAGGCTAAAGTCCAGCGCTTTATCAGCAGCTTACCTGCCTTCATGAAGGAGAAATTGGAATTTGATAATCAAAAAACGATGGATGAAGCAGTCCGAAAAGCTTGGATCTGCTACCAACAAATGAAACAGAAAGGTGAAGTGAATAAAAGTTGGCCAAGTAAGAAGGGTAGAAATTTTTTACAAACATTAAGAACATGAAGAATACGGGAAGTAGGTACCCAGGATGAAAAGGACCAAATGGATATGTTAACCGAAATCAACCGAAGTACAAACCTTGGAACGAAATAAAACAAAATGAGGCGTCAAGTAAGCTGGAAACCAGTCAGATTCCTCGACCTCCTTTGCAGTGTTGGGGCTGCGAGGAACCCCATTACTACAAGAATGTTCCTCATAGAGGGAGAATGAAACCTGTTGCAAATATTCATGAAGCTTCTATTGTTGGTGATGTGACACGAAGCGTACCTCGGATTAATGCAGCGTTGGAAGATCGCCAAGAACATTATGAACCCTCGATGGTGGAACTCGAAGGTAAAATATCTGATCATCCTGTTTTCATTTTAATAGATCTGGGTGCTAGCTTGAGCTATGTCAATCCCAGAATAGTTGATATATGCCATTTAAAAATTTCAAAATTTAAGAACCCCTAGCTGGTTCAACTAGCTACCGGTGCAAAAACAAGAGTCTGTGCAAAAGTAGAGGGCTATGAAATAAAATTGGCAAAACAACAGATTAGGACAGACTTAAATGTATTACCATTAGGTTCCTACGATGTCTTGATAGGCATGGACTGGTTGGAACGACAGTGGGCCTCAGTAATCTATAAAGATAAGACCATTGATTTTCTGTCAAATGATGGTACCAGAATAGAGATTCAGGGAGCTAAAAGAGAAGTCAAGTTACAATATGTTATAGGCCACCAACTAGTGAGATGTATGCGTAAAGGCTGCCAAATCTATGCAGTTCAAGTGGGATATACAAAATCCAAAGATAAAATGTCAACCTTAGAGAAAATACCCATAATTCATGAATTTAAGGACGTGTTTCTTGAAGATATTCCTAGACTACCACCCAAGAGGAATATCGAATTTACCATAGAATTGGTCCCTGGAGATACCCCGGTCTCAAAGGCTCCCTACAGAATGAGTATTCCTGAGTTAACTGAACTAAAAATCCATCTACAGGAGTTTCTAGATAAAGGGTATATCCAACCTAGTGTATCCCTTTAGGGGGGCCGGTTTTGTTTGTAAGAACGAAGGATGGTACTTTGCGGTTGTGCATAGATTTCAAGCAATTAAACAAGTTAACAATTAAGAATAAGTATCCCTTACCCTAAATTGATGACCTCTTTGATCAGGTTAAAGGAGCAATGGTATTCTCAAAAATTGATTTAAGATATGAATATCACCAAATTCGAATTAAGGATGAGGATATACACAAGATTGCCTTTACAACCCACTATGGCCACTACGAGTTTTTACTCTTTCCATTTGGACTTACTAATGCCCCAACAACATTCTTGAGTATGATGAATGGGGTTTTTCATCTTTATTTGGATAAATTCATCCTTATATTTATTGATGACATTCTGGTGTATTCTAGAAGTATTGAGGAACATAAAGAACACCTTCGTATAGTGCAAAAAACTTTAAGAGAAAACCAACTCTTCACCAAATTCAGCAAGTGTGACTTCTTTAAGGATCAGATCCAGTACCTACTACATGTCATATCCTCTGATGGTATAGCGGTTGATCTGGAGAAGATAAAGACCATCATGAATTGGCCTGTCCCAACCAATGTGGCGGACATATGCTCCTTTATGGGACTTGCAGGTTATTATAGAAGGTTTATAAGGGGATTTTCTAAGGTCGCTTATCCAATTACCTCCTTGCAAAAAAAACGAACATCTTTCAAATGGTCACAAGCCTGTCAAGAAAGTTTTGAAAAATTAAAGCATTTGCTTACCACAGCTCCGGTATTGCAGATCCTGAAGAAGATTTTATAGTCTGCACAGATGCATGCAAAGAAGGTGTAGGTGGTGTTTTAATGCAGAATGATAAGGTCATTGCTTATGAATCTTGTAAACTAAAAGAACATGAACATAAATATTCTGCTTACGATTTGGAACTAACTGTCGTGGTTCACGCCTTAAAGGTATGGCAACACTATTTATTGGGGAAGAGATTTTTGCTCAAAATAGACCACATCAACTTAACCAGTTTCTTCAATCAACCTACCTTAAATGTGTGCCAAGCTCGTGGACTGCATTCTTAAGCGAATTTGATTTTGAAATCAAGAATTTGAAGGGAAAAGAAAATAGGGTGGTAGATGAATTAAGTAGGAAGCTACACCATGTTTACGAGATTTTATTTAGTCAAGTTGAACTAAATTTTTCTGATCAATTAAAGGAGGCAGCTCAGAAGGACCCTGAATACAGCTACCTATGGTAGGAAGTAAAATCTGCACAAGGTTCGACAAAGCAGAGGGACTATAGTATTAATTCTAAAAATTTATTGATGTTCATGTTGAAAATAGCAACAAGAAATGATAAAAATAGAATCCAGAATATTCCAATTTAATTTGTCCTTGAACTAAATTGTGAATTTCGAATTTAGTCTTAATGACAACTTGGAAAAGATTAATTAATTCAGTTTGAATTAATTAGTTGGAGAAATTCAAGTTAGAAGTCTTTATGAAGTCATGCAAGAGTTATCCCTTTGATTAAAGAGATAAGATTGAGTTATTCCTTAAATAAAGGAGATAAGGTTGAGTTATATTTGAGTTGTAATTAGTTGACTCAGTTTACTGAGTTAAGTCCAGTTAAATTAGTTCCAAACTATTTGAGAAACTAATAGAGAGTTATCAGTCAGTTGATGCATGCATGCACACAACTAGTGCTACTCAGTTAACTGAAGATTCTCTCATCAGAAACTCATGCATGTCTATTATGAGAAAGGCCCAGTTGAGTTAAATGTCAAGGACAATGTACTATCAGTTGCATGTGTTTGCTTATAAAGGAAACTCATGCAAGTCGAAGGAGATTCATCTAGGAGGATCAGAGCAGTTTTGGAGGATTAATGGTCCACTTGGTTACAACAGGATCACCCAGGAGAAACTGCACAAGGAAATAGGAGGCTTGGAGGGTAGAGGAGAAGGCTTGTGAGAAGTCTTGATTGCCCGTGAGCATCTGTGAGGATTGTATTGAGAGTTGGCTAGCTGTGAGAGCTAAGGCTTTGTATAATTTCTATGTATTTTCACTTTGTATGGTAATACAAATAGTGGGGTTTTTAGCTGAGGCTTTTCCCTGAGTATTTTCTATGTTTCATGTGCATTGATTCTTCTTCTTATGGTTATATTGTTCAGCTCTGATTTAGCTACATCTTTAAGCTTACGCAAAGAAAATTGATAGTAGAAGTAGATTATAGTATTTTTCTTTGGTATATTGCATTATCAGGTTAATCTACAGTCAGATTTTCTACATGATCTCAGAGCGAGATTTGTAGAGAGAATTTCTGCATGGTATCAGAGCTGGATGTGTAGAAAATTATACAGTTCAGGAATCATATTTACTTGCCTAATCAATTGCCATTAAAACAAAACATGTTAGATGAATTTCACAGAAGTCCCTATGCTGCTCACCCAGGCTATCAAAATCTCGTCTATGCTATCAAGAAAGACTACTATTGGCCTAATATGAGAAAGGACATTGCTGAATATTTAGCCAAATGTCTAGAATGTTAGCAAGTCAAGGCTGAGCACCAGCACCCTGCTAGATTACTGTAGTTGCTACCTATTCCTAAATGGAAATGGGATACAATAACCTTGGATTTTATAACAGGATTACCATGATCTAAAAGACAAAATGACTCAATTATGGTTGTGGTAGAGAAACTGAGCAAGACAACTCATTTCATACCTATCAAATCCACGTACCAAACGGCTCAGATAGCAGATATATTTATGAAGGAGATTTTTCGGTTGCATGGTATGCCACGAGTTGTTAGTAAATTATATATTACGGAGCAATGGAACACATAAAATATTGCAGAAATATAAACACAGGGAAAAAAACACATAAAACAAGAGAGACACGGATATACGTGGTTCACCCAGTTTGGGCTACATCCACGGAGAAACAACCAGTCCTTCCTTTTATATTATCTAGCAAACTTAAGAGATACAACCTACAATAGATCTGCTGTAACACCCTCTTCGCTCTCAATCTCCTCTCTCTTTCTCACTTAGAATACATATTTACATAGACGCAATACAATTCCCTCATATATAGTGAGGGGTTACCTTCTAGGGAAAAAAACCCTAAATTAAACATAACTTCTACCATCAGATATCTGCCTAATGAACGACCCAGATTACTAGAAATTACTATACTTTTACAAGGCAGTTTTACATCTATTCTTAGCTTCGGGAGCACTGCCCCCAAAACCCCCCGCCATGGGGGGTCCCCAAAAGGTCGCAGCCACCCCCCCCCACCCAAGACCCCCCCTGCAGCAAATATTTTACGGGCGGCGTTGCCGCCCCCATTTTGAACTGGGGTCCAATGTGGCGATACCTTTGAATACAGAAGATAATCAGGCTCCACACCCAACACGAATCATAATATCTGATCGGGATGTTAAGTGCACCTCTGCTTTTTGGAAAGCATTGTTTATCAGGTTAGGTACACAAATTCACTTTAGCATCGCTTATCACCCCCAGACCGATGGGAAAACCGAGAGAGTGAATCAAGTGGTAGAGGACATGTTGCGCATGTATGTGATGCAGCAACCTGGAAAATGGGAAGAGTATCTACATTTGGTAGAATTTGCATACAACAATGGTTATCATGAATCACTTAAGATGAGTCCTTTTGAAGTACTCTATGGAAGGAAATATACCATCCCTGCAAAGTGGTATAGTGCTGAAAATAATATGATATTAGGCCCAGATATGCTGGAGGAAATGGAAAGAACGATGAAAAAGGTTCGAAAAAATTTGAAGGCTGCTCAAGACAGGCAGAAATCGTACGCTAATAAAAAGAGAACCTACCAGGAGTTCCAGGTAGGAGATCATGTGTATGTGTGAATTAAACCTAAGAGGAGTACATTGAGATGGGGAAAATGTGCCAAGTTTCCCCCCTGGTTCTGTGGCCCCTTCCAAATTCTAGACATAATAGGGCTAGTGGCCTATCAGTTAGCCCTACCCAGCCACATTTGGGTTCATAATGTATTCCATGTTTCCCTCTTAAATAAATATATGTATGACCCGAGACATATCATAAACTCGCAAGAACTTTAGGTAATATATATCTGTGTGTGTGTGTGTGTGTGTGTGTGTTCATAACACATAATCTATTTTTTTTAGGATATAGTAATTATGTACATGTCAATTATATAACAGTTGTATTTATGACAGGTTGAACCAGAAGGAGAATTCCTGGTTGAACCCCTGCACATACTCGATCAAAGAGAAGTAACATTGCGGAGACGAGCTATCATCTAGGTTAAAGTGCAATGGAAGCACTTCAGCCCGAAGGAAGCCTCTTTGGAAGATAAAGACTTTATGCAGGAGGCATATCCTGAATTATTCCAAGAGAAGATGGAAGAATGAACATCGGGGATGGTGTTCCGCTAAGGGGGGGAAGATGTGACATCTTCAGAAATTTAAGTTATCTAGAAAAAAAAAAAATCTTGTTTTACTTTAATAGTTGAGAAACTGATAAATAAGTTGGTTTTGTGATGTTATTAGTTTTAAATTTAATATAGTAAAGTTATAACAATATCAATACAGTTTCTATGTAAGATCTAAAGAATTATTGTTGAACCTCAATAACTCTCTTTTACCCAATAGTTATCAGTTATCAGTTAAGAAGCAGTTATTCTTTACCTGCCTTTCTCTTACAAAAAGAAGAGAGAAGGAGGAAGGGGGGGTTGTTGTTTTGAGGAGAAAAAGAAAGAAAGGAGATTCCTTGAGCTGAAGAGAGTTTCAGTGGGAACAATCCTTGAGAAGAGACTTCCCTGGAGGAAGCGATACTCAATTTGTAGGCTAGACCTGGAGTCCTGAGGCTGAAGCAATAAAACTGTTGTCTTAAAGAAAACTGATCAGTGGGAAAAAGAGGAGCTTGGGGGGAGAATATTTGGACGTGATTGCTAGATTCTCATTGGAAGGGTGGAGAGGTTCATCTAGTACCGAATTAGACTTCCTATGGCAGATAAGTGTAAATGCATGTCTGTGATTATAGCTACTAATTAAAGGAATGTAGACAGTTAAGTAGGAAAATGAGCCTCCTAACATTATCTAAATATGAAATAAGTTATATGATGCTAGTGATTGCATGTGTCTCTAATAATATCTGTAGCATGAAATAAATGGAAAGAGAAAATAACCTTAAGTTACAAACTGTCACTATGATGTGAGTATTAACTCATAAGTTATTATGGTTACTTAGAGGGTAGGAATGTTTAGAGGTTATTACCGGACCAAGATGGGTAGACAATATAATGTATCCCTAACATAATAACTATGTTGAAAAATCAAGAATCTATGCATGAGTATAAATGTATGACAAAGTAAATAGCCTTTGGTATTAGACAAAGTAAGAGTAAAATATCTATATGTATACATACAAGTTGTATAAATTACTTAAGTTAACATGCCATTTCCAAACAAATGTAGGATATATTCAGGTATAGTTGATTTTGAATGTTAAATTTAAGAAAATCGTATGTCCATATTATTGCCATTAAGAGATTTTCTTAGACTTCTATTAGAACAAAAAAAAAGACAGAGTCTTAATTACATAACCTAAAAATTCCAATGAAAACTGCGAGTAGGAATCATCAAAGAATAATGTAAGCACATAGTAATTCTTCACTAAATCGAGATATGTATATATGTGTGTGTGTGTGTGTGTGTGTGTGTGTGTGTACATATGACGTGGGTAGCTGTGGAACTTCCAGTCAGCACCCAGGAATTCAACCCAAGAATCTTACTTTTAATGATAAGTCTTCCTAGAAGCTAGAACTTATAGTGACAACTAGTACATTATAAAATCATTAATTATAGAAATCAAAGCGAGGAGTTCTCGTTGAAGCAAAACGAGAATTCGAATAATCTTAATATAGGCTTCCAGGTTGGTTCCGTTAGATAGTCGTGGGGTGGACACGGAGGACCGTTGTCCTGAAAGAACAAGACTAATAAGTTGAAGGACTATAACCAGTCAGCACAAGCACCAAAGACAACCATACTGAGGAAAGAAAACAATCCGTAACTCACTATTGTATCCAAACCGAAAGGAATGAATTACATAGAGTAATTGCTGGAATACATAATTACTAATCACCAATAGTAGAAAGAGATATACAATCATGAAATCGTGTCAAAACCTTCGATTGTAAGGTTGGCCCTCAAAACTGTAATAAAACCCATGTCTCTTCAGAGTTCAAATTAATACAAATAGGGGTATGGTTACCGGGAAACAAACCCTCAACAGAAAAACCCGCATGCAACTATTAACTACATAATTCAAAAGAGCCAAGACTTGCCTAAGGAAAGGAAGGCCCTCATACCGGCATGGATTGCAGCAAGGTATTCTCGATTTTCCGATAGACTCACACTCACAACCAACTTCGAGTGGGCTAAGGCCCTCCTGCATCAGCATACTGTCATAAGTTAAAAGAATAACGTGGTGGATGGAATAGATTATATGTCGCTATTAAATAACCAATAACCATTTAACATTACCTAATAGGAGGCAGGTATGGTAGTGGTTCTCCATGACATGAGTTCCGAGGAAGACTGTAGCTGTAATGCCTTCATGTTGGTGTACATGCACCTAGATTAGCTCCAGTTAACTTATTGCTTGCATGTGGCACATGGACACATTAACATAAGATAAAGCAAACTTAGCTTTAGTTAGCTTTAGCTATTGCATGTACAACTAAGCTTAACTTAGTTGCTTTTATGTATTTATTCTTAAACTAATATTGTAGAATCAATTTTTTTATTCTTTTCTCAATTCTTGCTCGCTTCCTTCCTTCTCTTGCAAGCTTGTTTATTGTTTTGCAGATCTAGATCTGTGTATCTCAAAAATCTTACATGGTATCAGAGCACAAGGATTTGTAATCAGTGCACAAGAAATTTTATTTGCAGGTTCAGAAGATTGAAGCAACAACAAAGAATGGAGTCTAAATTGGAGTTTCCACAATCGGAAATTCTCACTCCATATAATTATTTCGAATTGATCCAGGTGGATATTGGTGGCCACCTGCCAAGTCCGCCTGGACCCCCACCATTGTCTTTCTCAGCATTTTCAGTTTCCTGAATTGTAGCACAACTTACTATTTTTAGCAGTTTTTCAGGTCCTGAACTTCCGGAGCCGTTTTGAGGCCCTAAACGACGTTTTTTGGGGCATCCAGGGGGAATGGACTGATGTTGCTCACTCCAACAATGATAGTGCTCGGATAGATCTTTCTAATGAGCTATCGTATGCGTCAAACGGAGATCATATGCCAAAGTTACGACCCCGGGAAGTTGATGTACCAACTTACCCCCAAACGGGGCCCATAGTTTGGCGTTTCATCTCCTAGGGTTAGGTTTTGGAATGTTAAGGGTTTTCCATTGTTTCTCAACAATAAATAGGCCTTCGAGCCTCGTTGTAACATAGTTCAGAGGAATGTAGCCATCACATCTCTTCTCAGAGATAAGCTACCATCGCCCTAGCTAGTTTGTTTCCATTTCTGGTTGTAAGCATATTTCAGTATTTTCCATTAATGAAATGAAGTATTATTTCCGCTGCATCTTTGTGTATATGGTTATCTCTGTAATTTGTTGCGTTCCTGTTTAAATCCGGATCAGTGGTATCAGAGCGGTCTGCTTTTTCTCTGTTTTTCTTTGCATGTCCCCAACAAGGTCGGGATATAAGGAGTTAGGGCTTGAACTGGTTGAACAAGACTAGCCTCGCAAATCCCGACGGACTCCCATGGCGGACGAGAAGAAAGACGAGGGGGCAGGAGATCCCATCAAAATCTTGCTCGAAGAAGCCCTCGAGCGACAACGGAATGCGATGATGGACAGCTTTGCCCAGATCCTTCAGCGGCTACCCAGAAGCAACGCATCGGCTTCCAGCAGCTACTCTGGAAATGCCACACCCTTTAAGGTACAAGTTAATTTTGAAATCCCCATATTCGAGGGTCAGATAGACGCAGATGCCGTAGATAAATGGTTAAATCTGCTAGAGGGTTATTTTTCTGTTCATGAATTTTCGAGTCGGGAAAAGATTGTTTTTGCTCTCCTCAAAGCAGCCCTCCACGTCAAGGACTGGTGGGAAACCTACTGCTAGCAGAAGGATGAAAGTACTGGCTCACTCTTTTCAGCTGCACCCACCTGGGATTCGTTCCGGGATGCCATCAAGGAGCAATACTACCCTGTCGGGAGCTATGAGGATGAATACATAAAGTGGACCACGCTGCGGCAGGGAAGGGACCAAGACGTGCCGGAGTTCACCAATCTTTTCCATACCCTTCGCACAAAGTTGGGTATCAAGGATTCGGAGCAACATTTGATACTCAAATACCGTGGCTGCCTGCACAAGTACATCCAGGAAGAAATACAATTCCTAAACATCCCCTCGCTCGGCGCAGCATACCGGTACGCCGTCAAGGTCGAGCAAAAGTTTAAACAAAAGAAGCGAGACTTTGGATCTGCGAATCCAAAGCAGGGGAAAGGTGCCCCTAAACCACAGAACAAAGGACAAAGCCAAGGCGGGACAGCCCAAGACAACCAGTCGAAGTTGCAAGCAAAGAACAACGCCGCGAAGCCGAGAAAGGACACTGGAAAATGGTGTGAGTTCCATAAGAGCTCCACTCACAACACAAGTAAGTGTCGGGCCAAGCAGTCACTGGTGGCTGAGCTAAAGGTTTCAGAATCAGAAGCATCTTCCGACTCTGAGTCAGAACCCGATAAGGGGTATGAAAAAGGGAAGCAGATCATTGATGCGGACCCCAGCGCCACTGTTGCTACCGCAAAGATCCAGAAAAATGAACCCGAAGATCCAGAGGAGGAGGAGCGTCTCTTCCACTCCCAGATGTGGGTAAAGGGCTCCCTGATACAGTTCATTGTTGATAGCGGGAGTCAAAAGAACCTCATTTCGGCAGAGGTCGTGAAGCGGTTGGGCTTACCGACCACAGCACATCCACAACCATACACCATTGGGTGGCTTCACCAAGGACGAGATCTTCGCGTGAGCCAGCAGTGTCGCCTTCCATACAACATCAAGCCCTTCACGGATGAGGTATTGTGTGACATTGCTCCCCTTGAAGTTTGTGATGTATTACTAGGACAACCATACTTGTGGAAGCGACATGCTGTGTATGAATCAAGGCCCCGTGCTGTTATTATTACATTGGGAAATAAGTTGTTCAGGATACCAGAGGTAGCACCACATGCCGCCCTCTCTTTGATTACTGCAAAACAATGCAGTAAGATCATTTCCAAAACCAGGAAATTTGTTTTCCTGTTGATACGCCCTCAAGGAAAGAAGAAGACAGTGGCCGCGGCCTCCAAACGGGGCCCCTCTGCACGACAACTACAGATGGACAAGATTGTGGAGGAGTACGAGGACATCTTCACCTCCCCGGCAGGGGTTCCTCTGCACTGTCAAGTCAAGCACTCCATCGATCTGACCCCAGGTGTGCCGCTACCCAATGGACCAATTTATCGGCGCTCCGTTCTGGAGAACAATGAAATCAAGAGGCAGATTCAGGAGCTCCTGCAGAAAGGTCACATCCGTCTGAGTTCATCGCCCTGTGGGAGCCCGATCGTGTTGTTACAGAAGAAGGATGGGACGTGGAGACTCTGTATTGACTATCGGGCGCTGAACAAGATCACTGTCCGTAATAGGTACCCGATCCCGCGAATTGATGACCTCCTAGACCAACTAAAGGGGGCGAAATATTTCAGCAAGATCGACCTGAAGTCGGGATATCACCAGGTACCAATCGAACCCTTCGATGTGTGGAAGACTGCCTTCAAATCCAAGGAGGGCCTCTTCGAATGGTTGGTCATGCCTTTCGGATTGACGAATGCTCCTGCAACCTTTATGAGGCTAATGGATGACATCTTGCGGCCATTCACCAACTCCTTTGTAGTAGTATACTTGGATGACATTCTGATCTTCAGCCAGAGTTGGGAAGAGCACCTCCACCACATCCGACAGGTTCTCCAAACACTGCGGCAACACAAGCTATGTGCCAATTTGGAGAAATGCACTTTTGGCATGACCCAGGTTCAATATCTGGGATACATCATTGATGAACAGGGGGTGCATGTCGATCCAGCCAAGATCCAAGTCATTCGAGATTGGCCCTCTCCAACCACTCTAACAGAGCTCCGCAGCTTTCTAGGTCTTGCCAACTTCTATCGCAGGTTTGTGTTGGGGTTTTCTCATATTTCTTGGCCCTTGAGTCAAGTCACCAAGGGCGGGGCGAAAGCAAAATTCTTTTGGTCTGAATCTCAACAGAAGGCATTCAGGGAGTTGAAGGATCGCCTCTGCACGGCACCAGTGCTCGCGTTACCAGATTTACAACAACCATTTGAGGTCGAGACAGATGCCTTTGACTATGCTATTGGGGCAGTCCTTACTCAACATGGACATCCAGTGGCATATCACAGTGAAACACTTTCAGACACAGTCCGGAAGTACCCCACTTATGATAAAGAGATGTATTCCATTGTACAGGCCTGCCGACAATGGAAGCATTACATTTTGGGGAAGGAAACGGTCATCCACACAGGCCACCGACCTCTGCAATTCATACAGACCCAAGGGAAATTGCAAAATGATCGCCATCAAAAGTGGTCTACATACCTGCAACAGTTTCACTTGAATATCAAGTATAAAAAGGGCAGCACCAATAATGTTGCAGATTGCCTCAGTCGACCACCGATCATGGCGCTAACCACCGTGCTCAACTCTTGTGGGCACGAGACTTCTGATTGGCCACTTCTCTACAAAAGCGACCCAGAATTCGGCCACACATACCAGACACTCTTGGAGGGTCGGCAGGTTGCAGATTTTCACCTCCAGGATGCCCTATTATGCCACCTCGGTCACCTTTGTGTTCCTTCAAGCGAGCGTGCCAAGATGATTTGGGAAGCACACTACAGTCGGGCTGCTGGGCATTTCGGGTTCGAGAAAACAGTGGCAGTACTGCAAAATTATTTCTATTGGCCGAATCTTCGACAGGATGTTGGGAAGTACATCCGATCATGTACTGCCTGTGCCATTGCCAAACCGGCCATTAAGAAGCACGGCCTCTATACGCCGTTGCCTACCCCTAGTCAACCTTGGGAATCCATCTCCATGGATTACATGTCAGGCCTTCCTTCCACTAAGCATGGAAATGACTGTGTTTTTGTGGTCGTCGACAGGTTCTCGAAGATGGCCATTATGGTGGCCTGCAAGAAGAATATCACAGCAGAAGCCACTGCTAAACTCTTCTTTGAACGAGTGTGGGTGCACTTTGGGATCCCACAGTCTATCATCTCAGATCGGGACAGTCGGTTTCTCAGCACATTTTGGTCCAGTCTCTGGTCAATGCTGGACACCAAACTCACGAAGTCCACAGCCTTCCATCCTCAAACTGATGGCTAGACAGAGGTTGTCAATAGGATGATTGTGCACATTCTGCGCATGTATAACTCAAAGCATCCACGCACATGGGACGAGAGCCTCCCCTATGTTCAGCACAGCTACAACCGAGCTCTTCACAGCTCCACTGGCCATAGCCCTTTTCAGGTGGGTTTGGGATTCCAGCCACTATGCCCCATTGATGTGGCCATGCCACTTGCAGCTACTCACATGAATTCAGCTCATGTCCAGTCCGAAACAGATAAGGCCACCAGCTTCATTGAGCGCATCCAACATATTCGCCAGCAGGTCCATGACATTCTTGAGAAATCAAATGCCAAGTACAAGCAGCGACATGATCAACATCGGGTGCCACACAAGTTTCAGGTGGGCGACAAAGTCTGGTTGCATTTGCAAAAGGAACGCCTTACTGGAGCCTATCGGAAATTGAGACCACTCTGATATGGTCCTTACACCATTACTAAGGCTATGGGAGACAATGCATTTGAGCTCAGCATTCCCCCATTCCTTGGCCTGCACCCAGTGTTCAATGTGGACCGCCTTCGGCCATACTTCCCACCATTGCTAGACACATCCGACATTGCAGAACAGCTCAAACCCACAGAATTAAATCCAGATTGCATGGAACAAGCTGCAACTGATCGGATCATGGACACACAGATCAAGAACACTCGCCAACAGAATATCCAACTGTATCGAGTTGTCAAAGCAGGCCAACTCCTTCAGCAGGGCAAGTGGCTCACCAGGGAACAAGTTCAGCAGAAGTTTCCTCATCTCATGGAGGAGCTCAACGCAATGGGGACCATTGCTTCCTAAGGGGGGAGGAATGATCCAGGTGGATATTGGTGGCCACCTGCCAAGTCCACCTGGACCCCCACCATTGTCTTTCTCAGCATTTTCAGTTTCCTGAATTGTAGCACAACTTACTATTTTTAGCAGTTTTTCGGGTCCTGAACTTCCGGAGCCGTTTTGAGGCCCTAAACGATGTTTTTTGGGGAATCCAGGGGCAACATCGGTCCATGGAATGGACCGATGTTGCCCGTTCCAACAATGATAGTGCTCGGATAGATCTTTCTAATGAGCTATTGTACGCGTCAAACGGAGATCATATGCCAAAGTTACGACCCCGGGAATTTGATGTACCAACTTACCCCCAAACGGGGCCCACAGTTTGGCATTTCATCTCCTAGGGTTAGGTTTTGGAATGTTAAGGGTTTTCCATTGTTTCTCAACAATAAATAGGCCTTCGAGCCTCATTGTAACATAGTTCAGAGGCATGTAGCCTGTTATCACCCAGGTTGTTCCCTATGACTCCCAAGGGAATACGGCCGGGGTAACCACTAACCAATCTTTTAATCACTGTTTCTAGCCAAACAGAGATCAGAGAGGGCTCTCTCTTTATGATTTATATCTACAGTGATGGTGTTTTAGGCTAGGTATTGAATACAGGTTATGTTTGTGTTTCGGTTGATGTAATTCCCTTAGACTTTAGTGATGTAGTTTTCAGATATGTTGAATATCATTGGGCAATGGAGTCTGTGGCTTGGTGTGTGTGAAATTGTAAGATGAAGGATGGAACGTACAGGGCCTTTTGAGTGCTTCATTAAAACATATTTTTGGGTAATGACAGGAGACAAGAGAAAACAGAGGTCACAGGGGCAACAGTTGAATCCCTGAAAATGACTGTTACAATAAAAATACAGTTTCGAATTGCAGCAACTAAGAATTACAATTCTTTCACTGTATATGAGGAAAAACATATATAATAGCTCAGTTTGAGTCCAGGGTAAACATGGTTAAATCCTGATACTATCCTTTCACCTTGCTATTAAGCGTAAAACATTAGAACAACAAAGAGAAACAAAAGACTTAAAACACATGACAAAGAGATTTGTGAATACTTATAGTTTTATGCAACACCCATGGAATCCTGTAACATGCATCCTTCACCACAAGACATCAAATACACCAAACTTCTGGAAGTTCCATTCCTCCTTTGTATTAATTCTCTGAAAATATTACAGCAGATGGAAGTTTATCCAAGAGAAAATTGCAGCAACCCCTTCAGCATCTGTGAAGGGTGTATATATACTAGCGGTGGTCTACAGAAATATCTGAGTTCTGCGTTATCTCAGTCTTTACATTCTCACCAACTCTTTAAGATATTATGTCGAAAATTTATTACACATTTAATACACAGTACAGGCATTTTAATGCTCTGTCAGAAGATATTTAGCTTTATAAGAATAGCTAAGTCGGTCTGAATATTTGGAGTTAATGCATAGAAAACCCGACTGTAGGCTGGTACACTATGTCTCGGACCTGTCAGCTGTGACTTTGACTGCTGCTGGTGGTGAGTGACTGGTCTGGCTGAGTTGGCTCAGCCTCTGCTTTTTCTGTAAATTTTAATTCCCAAAATTGCCATTGCGCGTGTCTGCCTTTTTCCTTCTGCGCTATTGGTTCTGGCCTGTCAAAATTGTCTGGGTCAAATGCCTCCAGACATCCTGTGTGGGCAGTTGATGTGCCAAAATCGCGCCTAGAGTCTCATCTGCTTCTGTGAATTTGAAGAAATTGGGTGGTGTATCAAACAGATGCTCTATCTCATTCATGAGAAAAAACAGGTTTTCCACCCTGTCATACACCATTTGCCCTGTGGCTGGCCCTGTGTCTGCTGAAGTGCTGGGAGGTTTTGCAATCTCTGCTACTGCATGGGCATCAATTCTCTTGTTATAGTTGTCCAGGGTGAGCAGTCTTCCCACGCTGCTCAAAATGTTGGGGAGGCCTCTGTTCTGCAGTGTTACAAATTTCTCCAGGAATTTGTTAATTTCTGTCTGCATGTCCTGTGTTCTCCTCTCCAGGGTCCCAACCAAGTTTCTCAATGTAACAACTCTCTTGGCTATGGCAATTGTTTCTGTCCTGTTGTTGATTCCCATGGTAGCCAATTGAGTGCTGGTCTTGTAATTCAGGATATTGATCATCCTGGTAGCTGCTTCTGGCATGTGTCCAAGGCTTGCCCTGGCTCTCTGTATCTCCTTGTTTGCTTTGGTGATGAGCACCATTTGCTCATCCATAGTCTCAATATATTGCCACTGGTTGGCAATGGATCTTCCAATGTTGCTCCATAATACTGCTTTCATCTGAGCAGTTACCTTTTCCAATGCAAGCTCTTTTTCCAGCTCAGCAATCCTTCTCTTAAGGGTTTTCACCTCTCTCTCCTTGGCTGCCTCATTTTGTTTGCTTTTATCAAATTTCTCATTAACATTAGCCAAGTTCTGTTTGAGCCCATCCAGCTCTTTCATTTGAGCTTCCATAGCTCGGATCTCTGCTTGCAGCTTTTGCATGTCTAGACTAGCAGCCTGTTCTGATGTTGTAGTTGTTGCTGCTGTGGATGGCGCTGTAGTTGGTGCTGTAGCTTCTGTTTGCTGAGGAGGAGGAGCAGTCTTTGGAGGGACTTCCTCAAGATTTATTATCACAGGAGGAGGCTGGGAGGGTTGGCCCTCTTCTCTTTGCTTCAGTGCTTCCTGTAGTGCTGCCTTTGCAGCTTCAGTTTGTCCTAGCTGGTCTTGAGTCCTAACCAGCTCTTTGTATAAGGATACCAGCAGGTCTGTGGTATCTTTTTCTTGCCGTTGCTGGGCAACTTCATCTGTTTGTGGATGGATGGTGGCCGGGAGTTTGATTTTCTTTCTTAGGGCTGCCATGTCTGCATCCCTTATTTTCAGCAGTTCTTGGATGCCTTTGACATCCTTGGGATCATGTCCTATCTCTATGATTACCTCCTCCAAGGATTTGATCCTGTTGTCCTTGGCTTGTGAGGATGCTCGTTCCAATTCTAGCTGGGATGATGTATTGTCTAGGCTGCTCTTTAACTTGTAATTTTCCAGTGTCTCATCTGCCAGGGAGGCATACACCATTTCACCCGTTTGTTTGTGTAACTCTATCTTATCCATGGGGTGAATATCTTTAGCCAGAACCTCCATGTTGGTTCTTAAATAGTCTGAGGTGGACTGGGGATGTAGAGTTGTGGGCATGAAATGGCTCATTATCATTTTTCCCTCACTCACATCAAAAGCAGACATTAGTCTCTGCTGGTTGCTGGGAGCTAGTTTTAACAAGTGATCATAGAGTTGCACTTTTATGGGATCACTCCTTCTCTTGATTTCTATGAACTGCTGCTTTATACTTGAGTGCCCCTCTCTATGCTGGCCAGAAGAGCTGACCTCTCCTCCCATTGTCATATCTGGTCCTCTTTGAGATGAGCTGGCCGAGAGTTCTCCACTGGGTGGGCCCATGCCCATGGCCTGCCTTACTGCTATGTCCTCCTCTTGGGAGTCATTCAATCTTTGTCTCTTCTCTCCTCTGATAAAGGATGAAGTCTGGGGAGTCTCTCTCTCTCTCTTTCTGGTTAAGTCCTCCTTCTGAGGTGTTTGGAGCTGAGCTGTCCACATTGATGTCTGTTCTTGGAGACAACTCTGTTTGGGGCCGCTGTCCTGTAGATCCGGGCAAATCTGTCTCTTTATTTTGCTGTAATGGCTGCTGCCCACTAGTTTGTGGTCTATCTTGTTGCTGCCCCAACTCCCGTTCTTCCATTTCTTCTTGCTGCTGTAGCAAGGTGTCAACCTGTTCTTCTGTTAATATAGGTGGTTGTTCCACCTGTTTGCCTTTGTCCTTGCTTGCTGCTTGGGTTGTCTGCTCGGCAGTTCGCTGTTGTGTTGCTGGTGTTGTGGTGGCTGCCCCAATTTGCCTCCTGTAGGAAATAGGCACCTGTCCACAAGTTTCCAAGTCAGCTTGTTTTTGGACGTTTCTAGCCTCTTGCTCAAGTATTTCTTCATTAGTCATTTGCTCTACTAATGTGCCCTCTTCCCAATCTGGTGCATTTGCATATTTTTCAATTTCAGGTAATCTGGCATGAGCATAGTTGCCTAACTTATACCTGATCCTCCTGAGGGAAATAGAGTGGTTAGGGTCATATGGAATCCACTCAAAACTAGTTTTCAACTGGAGTCCTTCCAGGATCCTGTCTGCCTCTTTCCAGCCTTCCTCCTTCCTGTTGTATAAGAAGGGACCTAGCTGATTTCTCACTTTCAACTGTGATTTCTTGTTTCTACTCTGAAAGTGTAGGTAATCTGAGTTCCCAAATTGCCTGAAATATTCTAAGGCAAACAGTCTCATGGGAACGTACCTTGGCAGCCTAAATGGATTTAATTCACATCCATACACCCTAATGACTGTGTGATTCTGGTAGAAGTACCAGTTGCCGATGTTGTAAAGCTTGTTCAAATGAAGAATTCTTTTCATGTCATCGGTCAGTCTAGGAGGAGGGGCACCTTGCAGCACTGTTAGGGCTGGATGAACAAATAAATCAATAAACTCACAGTATGTATAAGGTGATACTGAGGTACGATGGAACATAGGGGTCCAAAAAACAACTGATCTTGGGGTTCCTTGGGCGTTGAGTGACCTCAAAGGGAGAGAGAAGGTAGCTGGCTGGTTGAACAAGAACAGATGATATATGTAGGAGGTGTATCTGAACAGCCTCTCCCTCTTCAAGTTCATGAACTGGTCATGAATCTTCTCAGCTATATAAGTTGCATAATCATAGTGGATAGCTGGAGGCTTACCCGGGGCAAATATGGACAGCATGGCCAATATGCTGTCATCTACATCTTCCAGTCCTCTGAATCCCAGGACATATCCAATCAAGTCCACCATCATCCTGCCCAACTCATTCAGGTATTGGTACCCAATGGGAGGGGTTCTGACTGCTTCAGAGCTAGGTGTGACAAATAGCTGGTTAATCTTCACAATCTGGTCATTAGACAGGTTATTTCCTCTCTTTATCAAATCTTGCATGGAAAGAGGGGTCAATTTCTTGGCTGTATGGAAATGCAGCATCTGATTTATACTCTCTGGAGTGATCTGAAACAGGACTAGGCCTGTGGGGCTAATGACTGCCCTTTGGCTGGGGTCATAGCACTCTTGGCAACTGTAGATAAGCTCTGGCATGGGATTAACTTGGGGAAGGTTGTATATGGGCAAATTTGATTCCCAAATTCCCAGGATATCTGCTCCACTCATGTGCTGGGCTCTCAGTTCATTTAACATCTGGATATTATACTTAGTTCCCATAGGAAACCAGTCCAACATCTGGTAATTCATGTCTCCCAGGGGTTTCCATGCTAATTCTTGGTGGGGGGCATTGATAGGCTTAATATTGAGAGCAATGGGAGTCTCCATAGCTTGTGAAGGGATAAACTAATGCAATTTGACAAGTGAGTTGGCAAAGACAGACTGCAGATTGCCCTCTGTGGTAAAAACTTGATTTTCTGAACTGTCAGAGGGGAATTTACCAGCTAGAAATTGAAATACTGCTGGTAATTGGTTACAGAGACTCTTTTGGGGCCCAATTTAGCTCCTGGTAGTAATTCAGAGGTATTCAGCGGGGCATTTAGCCGAGAAAACGCAGGACGAGGGGTTTTCAGATGAATTTGCAGTTTGTTACAACTCTGCAGGGAATTTTTGGACTTCACAGAGACAATGGTGGAGGTATAACCCGGTTCTAGCGGTGAAAAAATCTGTTTTACGGTCCTATTATGCCTGTGAGCAGTTTAGAGCAGAATGCAGGTCGTATGGAGGGCAGGGTAGGGTAAATACCTGTAACTTGACGTGCAGAAGTCGTGATAAGGTGTACTGCAGTTGCTGGAGTGGTCGCCTTTGTTGAATTTACAGGTTGGCGGAAATCCGGGCAGAAACGGTTAAACAGAGAGTTCGGCAGACAAAACAATGAAATGGTGAAAAAACGCGTGAAATTTGGTTAATATGAGATTTTTACCCATTTGGCGCTTTTTTATGATGACGTCAGCATGACGTCATTGGTGGGTCACGGTGATGTGACGTCAGCTGACGTCATCGGGGAGGACGTGGCGGAAGACGACAGGTCAACGGGGGTGAGGTGGCAGTCCAGTCAGCGGTGAGCTGGACGCGTGGTGGAGGCGGGTACGAGACGTGGCAGACAGGTCAACGGGGACGGGCGGAGGTGAAACCGTGACGGTCATGGTTAAGGCTCTAACCGTCACGGTTTCTCGGGGCGGTTAGAGTACGGTGCCCAGGGTGTCAGAGGGAGCTCCGAGATAGTCCATCGGGCGACGCGTGGCGGAGGAGTGACGAGGCGCAACGTCATGTTCTCGGGAGTTAACGTGCGGACGTGGATAGCGCTCCGATATTGTTGTGGGCCGTCGGATCTGGAAGGCTTGATCCGACGGCTGGCGGAGGTGTAAGGTGCACGGCGGATAGGACGGCGGAAATATTAACTGTTTGTGGGTTTTTTGACATGGTTTTCAAATGTTTCAACTTCTGACCACCCGCGCTTGCATTTGGGGGCGTGCTGAAGGCGGAATTTTGCCTTTTATAAGGTTTGCGGAGGGTTTGTGGGCTCGAGGGGTTTAGAGAGGGGTTTTTACCCATGCAAAGGTATTTTTTGAGGGGAAATGATCTGCAGCAAAGGGAGAGTATCGGGGATAGGTTCACCATGGTGGCCAGATGCCACTATGATCCCTCTTTGCAGATTTCTCGGCTATTATGCCTAGGGGAGGGAATATATAACATTTAGGGCTTTATACACCTTAGTGTTATTACTATTAGGGCAAGGGGTAGAATAAGGGAGTTAAATAGTAGATTTAGGAGTTAGTAAAGTGAAGGAGGGGAATCTTTGAGAAAGGGGATGTTAATGATGGAGTAGAGGGGAAAAAGTGAAGTTAGTGATGCTCTCTGCTGTGAATCCATGAAATTCACCACCCTTTTTGCTGATATGTCCATTGCCTTGGCAAAATATCTTTGACAACTATGTAATGGTGAACCTGTCCTTTCTGCAACCACAACTGCCTACCCAACTATTTCACCTAACATTTTTTAGTTTCTTCTTGGAGGGGCACTTAGACTTGCAACCTTCAATTGCCTTTTCTTTTCTTTGGCTTTTTCCTTTTACTCTATCTGCTTCTACCCTTATCTCTTCCAAGGTCCCAGATTAGACTTTTGGGAACCTTTGTTTCTCTATCTGAACTACTTATCCGCCAAGATTAAGCTGTTTGGACAGACTTCTTTCTCTATTCTATAACTCAAAATTGAAACATGGCATGATCCAGCTTGAACTGTTGAATCATCCACAAAATTTGTAATAAGGTCCTCAATATTTGAAGTATTTCCTACACCTCTGATTTCCTGGAAATATGGAATCTTTGTAGTAACAAAGCAGAGCATATTTGGATTTTCAATAATCAATCATGAAATATGAAACCTATTACTATAGGTATCCAACAGTGGCTCCACATGGGGATGGTTTTTCCTTTGAAAGACCAAGAACAGCAGGTCAGATTGCCTTGTTGCTCGATTGTCCATCTTAATCTTTGAGCTCTGATACATGTAACCTGTCAAAATTGTGTGCTTTTTGATGGGGAACCTCTGGTTCTATGTGCCTGTTGCTGCTAGGTGCAGCACTTGGAAAACCTCTTCTTACAAACTAAAAATAGAAAACATATATAGGCCTGAATATATACAATGAACCTTTGGATCCTTATCATAGTGGACCATCATAATAGTGCTTCAGCATCCTGCCATTGACAGGACCTTCATCCAGTTCAGTTACAGTCAAACTTTTAAGGAAATAAGTGTTATTACCTTGCACTGCTTGGACAGCAAATGGTCCTTTCCACAAAGAATCAAATTTCCCATGTTTCCCTTTCTCTTCTCTTCTTGCATCCCACTTTAGAACTTTGTCTCCCATATTGAAATCTTCTGCTTTGGTTCTTCTGTCAAAGGCCTTTTTCAGTTTTTCTTGTAATATTTGCACTCTGCTGAAAACTTGTTCTCTGGTCTGCTGCAAACAGATTATCTGGTTGATCCTTCTTTGCATATCATTTGGCTCTGCTTGACTTTCTTGTAGAAGTTTCATAACTGGCACACCTAGTGATGAAGGAAATCTGGCCTCTAATCCATAAACTAACTGATATGGGCTGGTCCCAATTGATCTTTTGGTGGTTAATCTGTCTGCCCATAAGGCATTTACTAGCTTTTTGTGCCAGTTCTTTTTGTTCTCTTCTAGCACTTTCTTTATGATGTTTATCAAACTTTTGTTTGATGATTCAGCAAGACCATTTCCCTGAGGATAGTAAGCTGTAGAATGGCCCAAAGTAATGTGAAATTTATGACAGAAATTTATCATTTTCTTGGATTTGAAGGCAGCAGCATTGTCTGTTATTATCTTTTCTGGGCAGCCAAATCTAGCCAGTATATTGTTTTCCAAAAATTGAATGATTACTAAATCATTTGCTTGTCTGCATGGGGCAGCTTCAATCCACTTGGTGAAGTAGTCTGTTGCTGTTAGAATCCATCTGTGTTGTCCTGAAGATGAGGGATGAATCTCTCCAATGAAATCCAAGCCCCATTGTTGAAAAGGTCTTTCTGTTGAAATGGGCCTCAAAGGAAGTGGCAGCAACTGTCTTCTGCCTTCAAACAGCTGGCACTTGTGGCATGATGTTGTGAATTTCTTCACATCTGAGAACATGGTGGGCCAGTAATAACCGGCCCTTAATATTTTGTCCACAGTGGACTTCCAGTACAAATGTCCACCACAGTCTCCAGCATGGAATTCTTGCATAATTTTATCAGTTTCATTCTCAAGAAGACAGTGCAGCAAAATACCTTCATGGTTTTTCCAGAGTAGATTCTCATCTAACACACAAAATTTGGATGTTTTCATTTTTAGGAACCTAGACTTAGTTCTGGACAGTCCTGGGGGAGCACACAGGTTTTGTAACACATAACAGATATCAGAGTACCATGGAGATTGTTCAAAGGCTACGTTGATCTTTGGAGTCGCCAGCTCTGTTTCACTGTCCAGTTGGTTGATATCTAAGGCTTGGAAATTTGCTTCTGTCATTAACTTGGCCAAACCTTGCCCTTTAATCAACTTTGTAGGTTTTATTTCAATGTCAAATTCAAGTATGTTTGCAATCCATTTTCCTCTTCTACCCTCTAAGTTTTCTTGTGTGAGAATGTCTTTGACAATAGGACTTGGTACATAAGCTACAACATGGGAGTAAAGGATGTAAATCCTAAAGTCTTTGATGGCTTTGATTAATGCATAGGCTTGTTTTTCCATTATTTGGTATTTCAAAGGAGCATCTCTAAGAGCTCTGCTGAAGAAGGCAATGGGCTTTTCATTCCCTTGATCATCTTTCTGCAATAAAACAGCAGCAATAGTATGCTGGGAGGCAAAAGAAAAAATAATAAAGTCTTTGTCAAACTGAGGATTAGTTAATACCGGGGTTTGGGTTAAAGCCAGTTTTATGCTTTCAAAGGCTTGCTTTGCTTCCACAGTCCACTTAACCTTTGAATCTTTCTTTAGCATATTGTTTAGCAGTCTGATCAATTCTGCTAAATTTGGGATGAACCTTCTTAAAAAATTGAGTTTTCCTAAGAATCCTTGAAGCTCTTTGACATTCCTTGGGTGAGGCATTTGTAGGATAGCTTGTATCCTATCTGGATCAATTCTTATGCCATCTTTTGAAATGATGTGTCCTAAAAGTTTCCCTTCTTCCAAACCAAATAAAGACTTCTTGGGGTTTAAGGAAATGCCATATTTTCTGCATGTTATGAAAATCTGTCTTAAATGTTTCAAATGTTCTTGGTCAGATTTTGAGAAGGGTGTGAGATTATCTAAGTAAATGACCAAGAAATCATGAATTTCTTTTGCAAAAGCAATGTCCATTGCTCTCTGAAATGTTGCCCCTGCATTTTTCAATCCAAAGGGCATTTTCACATACTTGAAAGTTCCCCATGGGGTAGTAAATGCAGTTTTGTCTTGATCATCAGGGTGCACTAAAATTTGATTGAAGCCTGAGAACCCGTCAAGCAGTGATATCCTTGAGGCTCCTACTACTCTTTGGAGGATGTGGTCCATTTTTGGTAAAGGGTAGTTATCTTTGAGTGAAACTTGATTCAGATTCCTTAAGTCTACACAAAGTCTAATCTCACCAGTTTTCTTTCTTGTAGGGACCAAATTTGAAATCCAGTCAGAAAACCTGATTGGTGCTATGATCCCAGCTTTGAACATTTTTTGTAATTCCTTTTCAATGGAAGGAAGAAGCACAGGATTGATTCTTCTCAATTTTTGTTTGAATGGTTTTTGATTAGGCTTGAGGGGAATGGTGTGCTGTATAACAGAGGTATCATAAGACTTCAAGTCTTCATAACCCCAGGCAAAGACATCTTGGAATTCTTTAAAGAGATCAACATATTTGGGCTTTTGATCGGGGGGCAAAGAGGCGGACAGCTTGACTATCTTAGGCTTTTCCATAGTGCCAATATTACATTCTTCAACTCTTGCATCTAATGGCTGCATCTTTGGCTTCCTAGGGATGTCATTTGAGTCAAAAATATCCTCTAATGGGGTAAGGCCCACTGGGAGGAAGTTGTCTTTGAGTTGTATGATTTCAGTTTCAATGTTACTCATCTCTTCACAGTCCATTTGTTTAATTTGTTGAATGTTTTCATTGTTGAAAATGGTTGGGCTGAGCAATTGTTTTGCTGTCCTAAGTGACATTGGGTGAGCAGATTGTTGAAACTGTAATTGTGATTGACTTGCTCCATCAACAATTTGAGATTGACTTGCTGTCTCAAGGTCAATATTTAATCCTGTAAACTCTTGTTGCAAAGTTAAAAAGTTGTTTATTTGCCTATCATTCTCAAATACTTGCCATTCTTTGACATTGTTTGGAATAGAAGGCCTATATTTGACTTCTGCTGTGAAACAATTGTTGGGTTGTAGTGGGAATTTGAAGGTGCTGGCAAATGTTGCCAAGCTGTGAGCATGGAGATTGTGGCCCCTTGGAATCTTTGTGAGAACAAACTCGGAGAAAGTTTCTAGTATTTCAATTACAGCAGACCTGTAGGACCTTAATCTTTTGTCATTGGTGACAAAATCCCCTTTTACTTGTTGAATTACTAGATCAGAGTCCCCCATGATTGAGAGGCTATGTGCTTGTAATGATTTTGCAATCTTGAGACCTAGTAGCAGAGCTTCATATTCTGCCATGTTGTTAGTGCATTTAAAGTTCAGTCTATATGCCCTGCCTTGTGCACAGGCTTTCTCTTTGTTATGTATCCATACTCCAGCTCCTGCCCCTAACTTGTTAACTGAGCCATCAAACTCTAGGACCCACAGACTATCTTGCTGGTCAGGGAATCTTAAATTCTTCTCATGGGATGGCCATGTGAGCATGAGTTGAGGTTTCTTTTCCCATTTGTCTCCTAGGATAATTTCATCATTTGTTTGACAATTTTTTACAATTGAAGGAGGGTGTATGGGTATTGTTGGGCTGATTAAATTTTGGCAGGTGCCACTTGTTTGATGGATGTTTTGTTCTTGTATGGGTGTCTCGGTCTTGATGTTATTGCTTAAGGAATTTGTGCTGTCATTGAAAAGGATGAAGGAGTCTATGTCCGAATGGACAGCATATATTGGAAAATTTTGAGGCTTTTCTTCACTGCTGACCATGTATTTCATGAGTGTTTCCCTATAAAGTCTCTTGGGTTGCCCAAAGACAGAGATGGTTGCATATGACATGTCTAATTGCAGGGAGCCTTGGAGCTTGGCTCCCCATGATCTTGATAAGAGCATTCCATATTTGGGTGGGATATCGGCAACAACAACATCCATTAAAATGGTTTTGTTGGGAAATTGAACCAGGGACACACATAAATCCTTAATCAGGCCCAAGCATTTTACTTGACTAGAATCAAAAGAAAACAGGTCTTTGTATGGTCTTGTTATATCCAAATTTAATCTTTCCATGACTGCTTTTGGCATGAGGTTGTGAGATGCACCTGAGTCAAACATTGCATTGTGCAGTATTTTATCATGAACGTGTAGGCTGACATAAAAAGGTAAAACCCCTGTGACTACTGTTTTTCCATCTACCTCTGGACCAAACAGTAATTCTGGAGTGTCATCTAGCACATTTACATCATCTTTGTTGTTGGTGAGCTGAAGGGATTTCTTGATCTGTTGCTTATATATGTCATGCTTGGCTAGCTCTAAAAGGGGAATTGCTATCTTTAACTTGCCAATCTCTGTTCCTAGGTCAAAGGGTTTATCCACCTGAATTTTAGGGTCACGGACAGCAGTCCTTTCCTTGTTCAATGAATCTTCTTGTTGGATTTCATCTTGATTTTGGAACCTGCCCCCCATGTCCATGTCTTGAGGGGTGATGTTCGGATTTGGGTGAGAGGATGATGTTGCTGTGGGCTCTTGTGGTGTGTACAGAAATTCAGTGACCTCCTCAACCACTACTTCCTTTGCAGGCAAGTTTGTTTTGTCATTAGGTTCAGTGACTGAGGCTTCTTTAGATTGCTGTTTCTCCTTTACCTTTTCAGGCTGATTTGCATTTACAGTCCGACTTCTTAGTTTGTACTGCTTATGGACTTCATAGACAGCAGTATCATATCCTTGCTTAAAGTCAAAGGATTCTCCTGATTGTGTTTGGAATGTTTTGTTTTCATCCTCATCATGGTCTTCTTGTGTTAGGAAAACATGGCTTTTACCATCCAGACCTATTAAATTGATCTCAGGATCTTCATTGAGCTGATTAGCCGAGGAAGTTTCTGCATAATTTTCTTGAAAAGGTGGTCTGATATCTTGGTCAGCACCTGTTTTTCCTATATTGGGGTTCTGTGTTCTCCTAAAATTTGGGTTTCTAGGAGTATTGTTTTGTGGTGCTTCCCATGATGACTTTCTTTCTACTGATTCCACTCTCTCACCTAGTCTTTTCATGCTGTTTAGTATTGCATCCAACTTCTGATCGAAGCCCGAGGGCTCTTCTTTGAAACCAACCTTCTTTTCCAGCTTTGCCCTGTTTCTTTTGGCAATTAGGTTGGCCTCTATAGTGACTGCAACTCTTTGGGCTTCTGCAAGGGTTGGAGGGTCTCTTTCTCTCAACTGATAGGCCATATCAGAGTCAAAACCATCAGGGAAGTTATAAAGGGCCAAATCAGGAGGGGGCCTTAAGTTCTGGGGAATAGCATTGTATATGTTGTTAAACCTAGCACAATATTCCAACACCGTTTCTTGGGGACCTCTTTTAATAGTGTTATATTCACCAAGTATATGGTGTGGATCTCTCTTTTTCTCCCATCTGTTGGTAAATTCCTGGTATAGAACTTCAGAGGTTGCAATGGAATTTGCATTCAAGGATCTAAACCAAGTTCTGACATCCCCAGTTAGGCTCTGGACAAAAATTCTCATTCTAACACTGTCATCATCTATTTCATAGGTCTCAAAGTGGTCTTGCATCTTTTTAGCATGCTGGATGGCTGTCAAAGGGCCATGGGAGTCAAAAAATGAGAGTCTAGTTTGGTAGTCTTGGGGTAGAGCCGGAGCATTGGCTGGAATCTGCAATGGTGCATATCTGTTAGCCATGTTTATAGGGTTAATAGGGTTGATAGGAACAAATGGGACAACTGGGATTACAGGTGTACTGGGGTTAATAGGATGTATAACAAGTGGAGAACTGGTTGAGTGAGTATGTGCAGATGGTGAAGATGGAAAGGTAGGACTTTGAGGGGTTGAAGATGAACTAGGGGAGTTGGGTGTGGAACGGAAAAGGACTTTGCAAGGAGTGGGAATGAGGATGGGTTGGTCTGACCTTATATCTGAGTCAGCAGGTTTATCCTGCTTGTGCTGTTTCCTTATGTTCTTTGGGATGATATTTGGGTTATCAACAATGATGGGTTGATCAGGGTCAGGGTGTGCCCTAGTATGCCTTGGGTTTCTTTTAGGAGCCAGCTTCTAAGTGTTCTTTCAGAATTTTATACAGAAGTTTTGTATTTACAAGGGCAAAATAAGAACTCTGGAATAACCATATATGTTTCAAGGCTAGGATAAGTTTCCCTAGTTAGCTCTTCCCTAAGACTGCCCCTGTATTAGAGAAACAGTCCTAAGATGTCTTGGCTAGCTTCAGGCTTGATGAAAGCTTTGGAAGATAGATAGTGATTGAATAGTCTTGTCCCCAGTGGAGTCGCCAATTATGTTATCACCCAGGTTGTTCCCTATGACTCCCAAGGGAATACGGCCGGGGTAACCACTAACCAATCTTTTAATCACTGTTTCTAGCCAAACAGAGATCAGAGAGGGCTCTCTCTTTATGATTTATATCTACAGTGATGGTGTTTTAGGCTAGGTATTGAATACAGGTTATGTTTGTGTTTCGGTTGATGTAATTCCCTTAGACTTTAGTGATGTAGTTTTCAGATATGTTGAATATCATTGGGCAATGGAGTCTGTGGCTTAGTGTATGTGAAATTGTAAGATGAAGGATGGAACGTACAGGGCCTTTTGAGTGCTTCATTAAAACATATTTTTGGGTAATGACAGGAGACAAGAGAAAACAGAGGTCACAGGGGCAACAGTTGAATCCCTGAAAATGACTGTTACAATAAAAATACAGTTTCGAATTGCAGCAACTAAGAATTACAATTCTTTCACTGTATATGAGGAAAAACATATATAATAGCTCAGTTTGAGTCCAGGGTAAACATGGTTAAATCCTGATACTATCCTTTCACCTTGCTATTAAGTGTAAAACATTAGAACAACAAAGAGAAACAAAAGACTCAAAACACATGACAAAGAGATTTGTGAATACTTATAGTTTTATGCAACACCCATGGAATCCTGTAACATGCATCCTTCACCACAAGACATCAAATACACCAAACTTCTGGAAGTTCCATTCCTCCTTTGTATTAATTCTCTGAAAATATTACAGCAGATGGAAGTTTATCCAAGAGAAAATTGCAGCAACCCCTTCAGCATCTGTGAAGGGTGTATATATACTAGCGGTGGTCTACAGAAATATCTGAGTTCTGCGTTATCTCAGTCTTTACATTCTCACCAACTCTTTAAGATATTATGTCGAAAATTTATTACACATTTAATACACAGTACAGGCATTTTAATGCTCTGTCAGAAGATATTTAGCTTTATAAGAATAGCTAAGTCGGTCTGAATATTTGGAGTTAATGCATAGAAAACCCGACTGTAGGCTGGTACACTATGTCTCGGACCTGTCAGCTGTGACTTTGACTGCTGCTGGTGGTGAGTGACTGGTCTGGCTGAGTTGGCTCAGCCTCTGCTTTTTCTGTAAATTTTAATTCCCAAAATTGCCATTGCGCGTGTCTGCCTTTTTCCTTCTGCGCTATTGGTTCTGGCCTGTCAAAATTGTCTGGGTCAAATGCCTCCAGACATCCTGTGTGGGCAGTTGATGTGCCAAAATCGCGCCTAGAGTCTCATCTGCTTCTGTGAATTTGAAGAAATTGGGTGGTGTATCAAACAGATGCTCTATCTCATTCATGAGAAAAAACAGGTTTTCCACCCTGTCATACACCATTTGCCCTGTGGCTGGCCCTGTGTCTGCTGAAGTGCTGGGAGGTTTTGCAATCTCTGCTACTGCATGGGCATCAATTCTCTTGTTATAGTTGTCCAGGGTGAGCAGTCTTCCCACGCTGCTCAAAATGTTGGGGAGGCCTCTGTTCTGCAGTGTTACAAATTTCTCCAGGAATTTGTTAATTTCTGTCTGCATGTCCTGTGTTCTCCTCTCCAGGGTCCCAACCAAGTTTCTCAATGTAACAACTCTCTTGGCTATGGCAATTGTTTCTGTCCTGTTGTTGATTCCCATGGTAGCCAATTGAGTGCTGGTCTTGTAATTCAGGATATTGATCATCCTGGTAGCTGCTTCTGGCATGTGTCCAAGGCTTGCCCTGGCTCTCTGTATCTCCTTGTTTGCTTTGGTGATGAGCACCATTTGCTCATCCATAGTCTCAATATATTGCCACTGGTTGGCAATGGATCTTCCAATGTTGCTCCATAATACTGCTTTCATCTGAGCAGTTACCTTTTCCAATGCAAGCTCTTTTTCCAGCTCAGCAATCCTTCTCTTAAGGGTTTTCACCTCTCTCTCCTTGGCTGCCTCATTTTGTTTGCTTTTATCAAATTTCTCATTAACATTAGCCAAGTTCTGTTTGAGCCCATCCAGCTCTTTCATTTGAGCTTCCATAGCTCGGATCTCTGCTTGCAGCTTTTGCATGTCTAGACTAGCAGCCTGTTCTGATGTTGTAGTTGTTGCTGCTGTGGATGGCGCTGTAGTTGGTGCTGTAGCTTCTGTTTGCTGAGGAGGAGGAGCAGTCTTTGGAGGGACTTCCTCAAGATTTATTATCACAGGAGGAGGCTGGGAGGGTTGGCCCTCTTCTCTTTGCTTCAGTGCTTCCTGTAGTGCTGCCTTTGCAGCTTCAGTTTGTCCTAGCTGGTCTTGAGTCCTAACCAGCTCTTTGTATAAGGATACCAGCAGGTCTGTGGTATCTTTTTCTTGCCGTTGCTGGGCAACTTCATCTGTTTGTGGATGGATGGTGGCCGGGAGTTTGATTTTCTTTCTTAGGGCTGCCATGTCTGCATCCCTTATTTTCAGCAGTTCTTGGATGCCTTTGACATCCTTGGGATCATGTCCTATCTCTATGATTACCTCCTCCAAGGATTTGATCCTGTTGTCCTTGGCTTGTGAGGATGCTCGTTCCAATTCTAGCTGGGATGATGTATTGTCTAGGCTGCTCTTTAACTTGTAATTTTCCAGTGTCTCATCTGCCAGGGAGGCATACACCATTTCACCCGTTTGTTTGTGTAACTCTATCTTATCCATGGGGTGAATATCTTTAGCCAGAACCTCCATGTTGGTTCTTAAATAGTCTGAGGTGGACTGGGGATGTAGAGTTGTGGGCATGAAATGGCTCATTATCATTTTTCCCTCACTCACATCAAAAGCAGACATTAGTCTCTGCTGGTTGCTGGGAGCTAGTTTTAACAAGTGATCATAGAGTTGCACTTTTATGGGATCACTCCTTCTCTTGATTTCTATGAACTGCTGCTTTATACTTGAGTGCCCCTCTCTATGCTGGCCAGAAGAGCTGACCTCTCCTCCCATTGTCATATCTGGTCCTCTTTGAGATGAGCTGGCCGAGAGTTCTCCACTGGGTGGGCCCATGCCCATGGCCTGCCTTACTGCTATGTCCTCCTCTTGGGAGTCATTCAATCTTTGTCTCTTCTCTCCTCTGATAAAGGATGAAGTCTGGGGAGTCTCTCTCTCTCTCTTTCTGGTTAAGTCCTCCTTCTGAGGTGTTTGGAGGACTGAGCTGTCCACATTGATGTCTGTTCTTGGAGACAACTCTGTTTGGGGCCGCTGTCCTGTAGATCCGGGCAAATCTGTCTCTTTATTTTGCTGTAATGGCTGCTGCCCACTAGTTTGTGGTCTATCTTGTTGCTGCCCCAACTCCCGTTCTTCCATTTCTTCTTGCTGCTGTAGCAAGGTGTCAACCTGTTCTTCTGTTAATATAGGTGGTTGTTCCACCTGTTTGCCTTTGTCCTTGCTTGCTGCTTGGGTTGTCTGCTCGGCAGTTCGCTGTTGTGTTGCTGGTGTTGTGGTGGCTGCCCCAATTTGCCTCCTGTAGGAAATAGGCACCTGTCCACAAGTTTCCAAGTCAGCTTGTTTTTGGACGTTTCTAGCCTCTTGCTCAAGTATTTCTTCATTAGTCATTTGCTCTACTAATGTGCCCTCTTCCCAATCTGGTGCATTTGCATATTTTTCAATTTCAGGTAATCTGGCATGAGCATAGTTGCCTAACTTATACCTGATCCTCCTGAGGGAAATAGAGTGGTTAGGGTCATATGGAATCCACTCAAAACTAGTTTTCAACTGGAGTCCTTCCAGGATCCTGTCTGCCTCTTTCCAGCCTTCCTCCTTCCAGTTGTATAAGAAGGGACCTAGCTGATTTCTCACTTTCAACTGTGATTTCTTGTTTCTACTCTGAAAGTGTAGGTAATCTGAGTTCCCAAATTGCCTGAAATATTCTAAGGCAAACAGTCTCATGGGAACGTACCTTGGCAGCCTAAATGGATTTAATTCACATCCATACACCCTAATGACTGTGTGATTCTGGTAGAAGTACCAGTTGCCGATGTTGTAAAGCTTGTTCAAATGAAGAATTCTTTTCATGTCATCGGTCAGTCTAGGAGGAGGGGCACCTTGCAGCACTGTTAGGGCTGGATGAACAAATAAATCAATAAACTCACAGTATGTATAAGGTGATACTGAGGTACGATGGAACACAGGGGTCCAAAAAACAACTGATCTTGGGGTTCCTTGGGCGTTGAGTGACCTCAAAGGGAGAGAGAAGGTAGCTGGCTGGTTGAACAAGAACAGATGATATATGTAGGAGGTGTATCTGAACAGCCTCTCCCTCTTCAAGTTCATGAACTGGTCATGAATCTTCTCAGCTATATAAGTTGCATAATCATAGTGGATAGCTGGAGGCTTACCCGGGGCAAATATGGACAGCATGGCCAATATGCTGTCATCTACATCTTCCAGTCCTCTGAATCCCAGGACATATCCAATCAAGTCCACCATCATCCTGCCCAACTCATTCAGGTATTGGTACCCAATGGGAGGGGTTCTGACTGCTTCAGAGCTAGGTGTGACAAATAGCTGGTTAATCTTCACAATCTGGTCATTAGACAGGTTATTTCCTCTCTTTATCAAATCTTGCATGGAAAGAGGGGTCAATTTCTTGGCTGTATGGAAATGCAGCATCTGATTTATACTCTCTGGAGTGATCTGAAACAGGACTAGGCCTGTGGGGCTAATGACTGCCCTTTGGCTGGGGTCATAGCACTCTTGGCAACTGTAGATAAGCTCTGGCATGGGATTAACTTGGGGAAGGTTGTATATGGGCAAAGTTGATTCCCAAATTCCCAGGATATCTGCTCCACTCATGTGCTGGGCTCTCAGTTCATTTAACATCTGGATATTATACTTAGTTCCCATAGGAAACCAGTCCAACATCTGGTAATTCATGTCTCCCAGGGGTTTCCATGCTAATTCTTGGTGGGGGGCATTGATAGGCTTAATATTGAGAGCAATGGGAGTCTCCATAGCTTGTGAAGGGATAAACTAATGCAATTTGACAAGTGAGTTGGCAAAGACAGACTGCAGATTGCCCTCTGTGGTAAAAACTTGATTTTCTGAACTGTCAGAGGGGAATTTACCAGCTAGAAATTGAAATACTGCTGGTAATTGGTTACAGAGACTCTTTTGGGGCCCAATTTAGCTCCTGGTAGTAATTCAGAGGTATTCAGCGGGGCATTTAGCCGAGAAAACGCAGGACGAGGGGTTTTCAGATGAATTTGCAGTTTGTTACAACTCTGCAGGGAATTTTTGGACTTCACAGAGACAATGGTGGAGGTATAACCCGGTTCTAGCGGTGAAAAAATCTGTTTTACGGTCCTATTATGCCTGTGAGCAGTTTAGAGCAGAATGCAGGTCGTATGGAGGGCAGGGTAGGGTAAATACCTGTAACTTGACGTGCAGAAGTCGTGATAAGGTGTACTGCAGTTGCTGGAGTGGTCGCCTTTGTTGAATTTACAGGTTGGCGGAAATCCGGGCAGAAACGGTTAAACAGAGAGTTCGGCAGACAAAACAATGAAATGGTGAAAAAACGCGTGAAATTTGGTTAATATGAGATTTTTACCCATTTGGCGCTTTTTTATGATGACGTCAGCATGACGTCATTGGTGGGTCACGGTGATGTGACGTCAGCTGACGTCATCGGGGAGGACGTGGCGGAAGACGACAGGTCAACGGGGGTGAGGTGGCAGTCCAGTCAGCGGTGAGCTGGACGCGTGGTGGAGGCGGGTACGAGACGTGGCAGACAGGTCAACGGGGACGGGCGGAGGTGAAACCGTGACGGTCATGGTTAAGGCTCTAACCGTCACGGTTTCTCGGGGCGGTTAGAGTACGGTGCCCAGGGTGTCAGAGGGAGCTCCGAGATAGTCCATCGGGCGACGCGTGGCGGAGGAGTGACGAGGCGCAACGTCATGTTCTCGGGAGTTAACGTGCGGACGTGGATAGCGCTCCGATATTGTTGTGGGCCGTCGGATCTGGAAGGCTTGATCCGACGGCTGGCGGAGGTGTAAGGTGCACGGCGGATAGGACGGCGGAAATATTAACTGTTTGTGGGTTTTTTGACATGGTTTTCAAATGTTTCAACTTCTGACCACCCGCGCTTGCATTTGGGGGCGTGCTGAAGGCGGAATTTTGCCTTTTATAAGGTTTGCGGAGGGTTTGTGGGCTCGAGGGGTTTAGAGAGGGGTTTTTACCCATGCAAAGGTATTTCTTGAGGGGAAATGATCTGCAGCAAAGGGAGAGTATCGGGGATAGGTTCACCATGGTGGCCAGATGCCACTATGATCCCTCTTTGCAGATTTCTCGGCTATTATGCCTAGGGGAGGGAATATATAACATTTAGGGCTTTATACACCTTAGTGTTATTACTATTAGGGCAAGGGGTAGAATAAGGGAGTTAAATAGTAGATTTAGGAGTTAGTAAAGTGAAGGAGGGGAATCTTTGAGAAAGGGGATGTTAATGATGGAGTAGAGGGGAAAAAGTGAAGTTAGTGATGCTCTCTGCTGTGAATCCATGAAATTCACCACCCTTTTTGCTGATATGTCCATTGCCTTGGCAAAATATCTTTGACCACTATGTAATGGTGAACCTGTCCTTTCTGCAACCACAACTGCCTACCCAACTATTTCACCTAACATTTTTTAGTTTCTTCTTGGAGGGGCACTTAGACTTGCAACCTTCAATTGCCTTTTCTTTTCTTTGGCTTTTTCCTTTTACTCTATCTGCTTCTACCCTTATCTCTTCCAAGGTCCCAGATTAGACTTTTGGGAACCTTTGTTTCTCTATCTGAACTACTTATCCGCCAAGATTAAGCTGTCTGGACAGACTTCTTTCTCTATTCTATAACTCAAAATTGAAACATGGCATGATCCAGCTTGAACTGTTGAATCATCCACAAAATTTGTAATAAGGTCCTCAATATTTGAAGTATTTCCTACACCTCTGATTTCCTGGAAATATGGAATCTTTGTAGTAACAAAGCAGAGCATATTTGGATTTTCAATAATCAATCATGAAATATGAAACCTATTACTATAGGTATCCAACATAGCCATCACATCTCTTCTCAGAGATAAGCTACCATCGCCCTAGCTAGTTTGTTTCCATTTCTGGTTGTAAGCATATTTCAGTATTTTCCATTAATGAAATGAAGTATTATTTCCGCTGCATCTTTGTGTATATGGTTATCTCTGTAATTTGTTGCGTTCCTATTTAAATCCGGATCACGAATGGAAGCCAAAGATTCAACTTCATCTCAGAAGTAGAGGCTTATTTCGAATAACCATGGAAACGGAAGTTGAACCAACATCGGCAATGGAGAAAACAAGATATTTCAAACGCATGGACGAGGCCTTCGGCATCCTATGTTTATCTATTTCTCCGGAACTGCTATTTCATGTTGAATCATGTTCAACTCCAAATGAAGTATGGAAAATTTTGGAAGGATTGTTTGGAAAACAGGATGAAATGCAAGGTCAAATTCTCGAAAATGAGTTAAACTCATTAGATCCGAGAAACTTTGAGAACATTCAAGATTTTTTCACAAGGTATAAAGCCTTGTTGGTTCAGCTAAAAGAATGCGGGATCGACAAATCCAAGCAAGAAAATCAGTTGATTCTTTCCATTTTATCAAAACTTGGTCCAGAGTATGCAGTATTCGTCTCTACATTCCACACAGTCAAATCTGCAACTGGTGCAGCTTGGAAGATACCCTCACTGGATTCTTTTATTCAGTCTTTGATGCATGAGCAAGATAAGCTCATCAAAATGGGCACACTTAAAAATTCTAAAGCGCATGCACTTACTGTGCATGCAAAAGGAAAGGCAAATTCCAAAGACCATCAGAAAGGGAAAGGGAAGAAGGATCCTGATCCAAGAAAGGGAGGACATCCCAAACCCCCTCATGGATCATCTGGCTCAAAGGAAAGGAAAGGAACGAAAGGGCAATCAATGTGCAATTATTGCCACCGTGGTTTTCATCCTGAATCTGCATGCATGAAGAAGACTATAGATCTTATGGCGCAGACACTCCAGCAACACAATCTTGGAGACCACATTCCTGAGAATGCTAAGAAGAAGTCTGGAGAAAAAGCACCAGATCCAAGAGGTAACGGGCATGCTTTGATTGCTCTTCATTCTACACCACAAGAATGGATCATCGATTCAGGAGCTTCATATCATATGGCTTCTTCAAAGGAATCCTTTTCTTCTCTACATGCATACTCAGGTCCTCCCATTCTCATGGGGGATAATTCTGCAGTTGCAGCAACTGGACAAGGAAGAGTGCAATTCGAAGATGGAAGTTTTGAAAATGTCTTGCATATTCCAAGGCTTTCTGTGAATCTTCTCTCAGTGTATTAGATGACACACATAGGCAGCGGAAGGAAAGTGGAATTTACCCCAGATTCCGTGAGCATTTATGACATGCAAACCAATTTGAAGATTGCATATGGCAAGGTAAATGATCAATCTTGTCTGTATACATTTTCTGATTTTGTTCCTCAATCAGATTCTGTTTTGCTACTTACACATGCAAATGAAGAAAGTAGGATTTGGCACGAGAGATTTGGGCACTTGAATTTCAGATATATGCAGCAGCTTAGAAAGCAAGGGATGGTCAAAGGATTGCCAACCATTGAATTTTCAGATGGCGTTTGTAATGGATGTGCTCTTGGAAAGCATCCACAAGAAAAATTCGAGAAGGGGCATGCATGGAGAGCCTCTTCACCTTTGGAACTTGTACACAGTGATCTCATGGGTCTATTTCCGGTGCTTTCAATGAGCAAAGCAAGATATGTGTTGTCATTTATAGATGATTACACGAGATTCACTTGGGTTTACTTCTTGAAACTCAAGTATGAAGTTTTTCAACATCTAAAGATTTTCAAAGCGCATGCGGAAAATCAGTCTGGAAAACGCATCAAAATACTCCGTACAGATAATGGGACGGAATATGTCAACAAAGATATCAAGAATCTTTGTGATGAAGCAGGCATACAGTTGCAGCATACAGTTCCTTACACTCCACAGCAAAATGGCGTGGCTGAAAGGAAAAATCGATCTTTGAAAGAGATGGCTAATTGCATGTTGCATGCAAGATCTCTTCCGTCAAAATTGTGGGCCGAAGCTATTAATTGTGCCTCATACATCCAGAACAGATCTCCTCATAAATCTGTTACTGGAAAAACACCTTTTGAGGCTTGGACTGGCATGCAACCTGAAGTTAGTCATTTCCACATTTTTGGATCTCGAGCATGGGCCCGCATTCCTCCAGAGAAGAGAAAGGCTTTGGAGCCTCAAAGCAAAGCATGCATGTTTGTTGGATATTCTGATGAAGTCAAAGGGTACAGATTGCTTGATATCCACACTGAAGAGCTCTTTATTGAAAGGAGTGTAAAGTTTGACGAAGATATTTCGCATGCACCAGTAGATGAACTTGTTACCAAATTTTCATCACCACTCGTTGATGAGTATGCAGATGAAACTTCAGACCAGCATTCTGATGAAGATGAGTCTTTTCCTGTGACCCCTGTTAGACCACCAGTTGTTGAACATCGAGATCATACTTCTGCATGTAGTTCGGAAGATTCTCGACCACCTTCAACACAAAAGTGGCGCAGCATGAGTGATATCCTTGATGATCCTGCCTCTATCCCTCTGTTTGAGGAAGATCCGCAAGCACTCTTAGCTATGGAGCCATCCATGCCCATGCATGCTTATATGATGCATGGATCTGATCCACAAACTTATGCAGAAGCAAATGGGCATCCTGAATGGGAAGCCGCCATGGATGAGGAATATAACTCTCGCATTGAGAACCAGACTTGGGATTTGGTTCCGCTACCTTCAAATCGCAAACTTGTGAGATGCAAGTGGGTTTACCGGACCAAGAAAGCATCAAATGGCCAAGTTAGTCGATATAAGGCACGATTGGTAGCAAAAGGTTTTCAGCAAGTACATGGTGTTGACTATGATGAGACTTTTGCTCCAGTGGCAAAAATGGATTCCATTCGGCTAGCTCTCTCTATTGCAACAGCAAGAGGATGGGAGGTGCATCATATGGATGTGAAGAATGCCTTTCTTCATGGTGATCTCGAGGAGGAAATCTACATGGAGCAACCACCGGGATACATGCAGAATTCATCTCTGGTATGCAAACTAAAGAAGTCTCTCTATGGCCTCAAGCAGGCACCTAGAGCATGGTATGCAAAGATGGATTCTTATTTGTTATCTCAAAATTTTGTACGCTGCAAATCTGATTCCAATGTTTATTTTCTGAAGAAAATTGACTCCTTGTTGATCATAGTACTCTACGTAGATGATCTTTTGATAACGGGTAGTTCAGGTTCTGTCATTACTAACATCAAAACTGCATTGCATAAGCGGTTTTCTATGACAGACATGGGCTTGCTAAATTTCTTCCTTGGACTAGAGATCCATCAGCGTGATTCTGGCATTACCATTTCTCAACCAAAATATGCCAGAGATCTTTTGGCACGATTTCACATGAGTGACTGCAAGCCAGCAGCCACACCTTTCTTATCAGGGAAAAAGCTTGAGAATGGCAATGACACACCATTGGTTGATTGCACATTGTATCGCCAGCTTGTGGGAAGTCTTCTTTATCTCACTCACTCCAGTCCTAATCTCTCCTATGTTTTCGGAGCAGTTTCCAGATACATGCAGGAGCCACATGAGTTACACTGGAATGCTGCAAAGCGCATCCTTCGATATGTCCAGGGGACAATCACCTATGGGATTCATTATGCAACCAATTGTTCTTTGAATCTCATCGGGTTCACAGATTCAGACTGGGCTGGCGACACCATTGATCGCAAGTCTACTTCCAGTTATGTACTTAGTTTGGGATCCGGCCCAATTTGTTGGTCAAGTAAGAAGCAGGTTGCCATTGCTTTATCATCAGCAAAGGCCGAGTATAGAGGAGCAGTCAATGCCACTATTCAGGCAATTTGGCTACAACATTTCCTATCTGAGCTTGGGATTAGTGTCCATCATCCAACTGTCATCTGGTGCGATAATCAAAGTACGCTAAAGTTTTGCAGAGATCCAGTGCAGCGGCAGCGTACCAAACACATCGAGAACCACATGCACTTCATTAGAGAGCTCATTCATGATGGGATCATCGATCTTCAGTACTGTCCTAGTTCCGAGCAGATTGCTGACATCTTCACCAAGACTTTCACTGAGCAGAAGTTTCGATTCCTGCGAGATCGTCTCAGGGTGAAGGACACGACTGCCTAGCAGTTGTCTTTTCTCTACTTTTGCATTATATTTTGAGGGGGGGTTTTCTTCCCACTTGGTTTTCCCTCTTTCCTCCTTTTTATGCATTGTATATGGGTACCTAAAATGGCCGTGTTGCCGAGACTCATTCATTTTGCATCACACTCACCTAAGTTATGCTTAAGGGGGGGTGTTGGTGTACATGCACTTAGACTAGCTGTGTTGGTGTACATGCACCTAGATTAGCTCCAGTTAACTTATTGCTTGCATGTGGCACATGTACACATTAACATAAGATAAAGCACACTTAGCTTTAGTTATTGCATGTACAACTAAGCTTAACTTAGTTGCTTTTATGTATTTATTCTAAAACTAATATTGTAGAATCAATGTTTTTATTCTTTTCTCAATTCTTGCTCGCTTCCTTCCTTCTCTTGCAAGCTTGTTTATTGTTTTGCAGATCTAGATCTGTGTATCTCAAAAATCTTACACTGCAAGAGATAAGGAAAAACCTTAGTAAAAACCCATAGCAGTGAACTTCAACAATTTAACTATCAAACCAAAAAACTTGCATGACAAATTTACCTATATATCCAAGTAACCTTGAGGCAGCAATATGCAACTCACAACTGAAATGATTGGCTGCAGAGGAATTTTGAATAAACCCTCCAAGGTGCGTAATAGGTACAGGAAAGATTGGTTGAGGAAGGATGCCGCCAACCCTACCAGGGTTTCACAGGAAGCAGCTCCAAGACTTAGCCCAAGAGAAATGACCAAAGAACGGAGACGAAGCAGCGAGTCGTTTGCATAACTCCTTGAGTTCCAGTGGACCATCAGATCTTGTACCTCGATTAGATGGTATCGCTGGCCACAGATAGCACCTGATGGAGAAAGGACAGGGCAGCTGGCGGCCATCCCATTACAAGCCATCCAGATCATGTTGAAAGAAAACATAAATGCACATACGATGTAAACGCAAAATGTTGACCGAGAATTTAAATGGCATGTACATAAATTGTCAGTTGATTATAGGATAGGTGTAATGAAAATCCATTTAAGTACCTCATTCATACTTTCGCAGTAAATGCATTACTCTTATTTAATAATGTCTGTCACCATCAAAATTACAGTAATTTTTTTTTATTTTTTTTTTATTTTTTATTTTTTTTTATTTTGTATATTTATCTATGAGTGAGTAGGTGTTACAATATACCAGGAAGAAAGTATATATATATATATATATATATATATATATATATAATTGAATTTATCTAGAGATATTACTTAATTCTTAAAAATAAATAAAGAGATGTTATAGAATTCTTAAAAATAAAAATGTTATAAAATATTACTATTAAATTGGAAAATGTGATTATGAATTTATATGTTACAGAATTTTTAAAAATAGATATGTCATAAAATATTACTATTAAATTAAAATAATAATTATAGATTTAAAAATAATATTTATATTTAATTTATTATGGATTTCTACTATTTGATTTTTTAGATATGTTATCCATGCAATTTAACCATACATTTTATAAAACTTAAATCTAATTATATTTATTTATTAAATACGCCGTGATTAATATATATATATATATATTATTACCATTCACACCAATAAAAGATGAACTAAATGGTGAAAGCTATTTCACTGGAAGTGTATGCGTTTTTTTTTTATAATAATGTGTGAGGTGGTGTAACACACATAAGATATTAGCACAATAGTAGAGGGATAAATAAATTTAAAAATAAAATGCTTTCCTCACCAGTGACACAGATAGATTATCATGAATTATTATTATTTTATTTTTAAGTGTTATAATGATGAATAGTGATTATTATATAAATTTTAGATAGATTCTTATGAATTATTATTATTTTATTTGTAAGTATTATAATGCTGAATGGTGATTATTATATAAATTTTAGATAGATTATTATTATTTTATTTTTAAATATTACAAAATTGAATAGTGATTATTATGTAAATTTATTTTATAATATGAAATTGATAGTTAAATTTTATATATGTGAGAGTAGATATTATTAAATAATATTAACGTTAAAAGGAAAAAAAAAAGTTGTCATTTCAATTTAATAATTATAAATTAAAAAAAAACAATTAGAGCTCAAATTGTTCACGAAGCTATCATTTATGGCTTTCCAAATAATTGAAGTATGTAAATCAGGTCACTCGAAAAGCTTTGTGAGAAAGAAAAGAGAGAGGAAATGTCCACGAAGGCGGACGTTTGGACTTATTTGAAAATTATTAATAATAATTTAGTTTACGTTAATGTAGACGTTAAATTTTGGAAGAAATTTTATGGAAAAGAAATTACATTAGTTGAATTTTCAATGGGCATTGTTTTTTAGTGTGTCCTCCTTTTTTGCGTATTTAAATATATTTATTATTTTTTTTAATTGATATGTGAATTAATTTAAATTTTTAATATTTTTTAACAAGTTAATTATATCAATATTAATATAAATCAACATAGAATTGAGAGGGATTTAATTTATTTTTTTGGTCGACCTGAGTAAAAATTCAATTTTGATGACGGGTGGACATCTATATACATCATGTCGGCCTGTAAAATGAGTCTCTCGGCTCAATGATAAAAAAATTATAATTAAAATTGAATTAAAAATATATAGTTCATAGCATAAAGCAGCAGTTGCACCAAAAATTCTTCAACCCCTCCCTAATTTGATCTCTTGCTTCATATATAGCTTTTACAACATGGATTCCATGATCCTTCATTAAGAGAATTCGAATTTCTATGATTGACACCTATTCTAACCATAAAACAGACTATTAAAAACAAGTGATAGCTAACTGACTGTCTTAGATTCCTAATACAATTAAGAGTACAACTCCTTATTATGATTGAAACAACCTTATCTAGGAATTAAACATTCTCTTTGACACCTATAACTCCATGAATTCGAATTGCATGATGTCCATAACCCTCTTGCTGGCGTTCAATAACTTTTCCTTTATCTGTCCTAAAAACAAGGAAAATGTTCCCTGCAATTATGACTTTAAATAAAGCCTCGTATCTACCAACTAGTGACACTTATGAAAAAAGTGAGGTAGGTTATTGTATAAAGATAGTTTATGAAGAGAAACCTCCTTCAAAATTCCAAAACACTTTTGCATGTGGCCATAAACAAATCTTTAAAATGACTGCTAAAACAGAAAACAGAGTTCCTCTCAGCAGTTTCGTAGCGCAAGTTAAACCATCAATTTCTCCCACCTCATACTGAATTTGAAGAAACTGAAAGAGTTTTTTGTAGTAAACTATGTTAGATATAAAAACTCTTTCATGTCTCAGAGATCAGTTTTAAATTTCTCAGGAATCCCCTTGGAAGTTGACTGCTAAAAACAAGGAGACAAAGTTCCTCCTTTTTAGGGTTTCATCCTTATGCTTGTCTGCAAATCCTTCTGCTGACCAAACTAACCCCTTTAATCATATAACACATGTTGAATTAGTCATATAACCCTACTCTTACACTTTTTCCAAAACTAAACTCCTTGAAGTTGCCTGAAGAAAATCAAACTAGATGCGCTATGAAATAACTGTTATTTTTGTAGCACAAGGCTTAATTCTTGCATATATCCTTCATTCCTTGAATTTTTCTTTAATTAGGCTTTAAACATGTTCAAATGATCTCCTTACATTTCTGTAGCAGCATTCTTCTCCAAAAATAGCTCCTTCATTCCTTTGAAGATTAATTAAAAAGAACAAAACTGCACCTACAACAGTTTCGTAGCAACGAAACTACTGTGCATGTTGAGTCATCAACTTCTCCCATCTCATAATGAATTTGAAGAAACTGAAATTTTTTTTGTAGATAGTTATGTTAGGAAGAAAAACTTCTTTTAGTTTTCTAAAATATTCTTTCAGTTGCTCAAGAGACCTCTTGGAAGTTGACTACTTAAAACAGTTTTTATGCTAAATGAGGCTGCTTCAATGATTTCGTAGCACAAAACAGGCTTTTTACACTATTTTCTCTACAAAAACGTGGATTTGTAGCTAATTTCAAAATTTCTTCAAAATGACTTGAGATATGACTTCTAAACACAAGGTGAGACTTCTAAGACATGGAATAAGGTTGTCAAACTTTGTTTGGAAATGAAATATGACCTTAAAGACTTCTAACCCTATGACCTAACCCTTAAAGCATGAAATGACCTAGAGACCCTTTAACACCATGACTAGAAGAAGGGTTTGTAAATGAGAATGACACTATTGAGACTCTAATCCTATCACTTATCCCTTTAAGCATGTGATAACTCAAAACTTATTGTAAGACCATGACTAGAAACAAGGCAAACTTTCCAAAGTTTTTAAAAAAAGTTTAGGGTGATAACACTCATGAGCAAGGGGGAATCCCTGTTTTCTACATTAGCCTGAACATTCATGACAAAATATTACATAATGCTATGTTAGACTCAGGGGCAGCCCATAACTTGATTCCAAAAGAAATCATGGAGAGACTGAACTTAGACATCACCAGACCATATAAGGACTTGTTTTCTTTTCACTCTAGCCAAGTTAAGTGCCTTGGTTTGATCAAGGATTTATGTGTAACTCTAGTCCAATGCCCAACAAAGAGTATTGTAATGGACATAGTAGTTGCAGAAATCCCACCTAAATATGGAATGTTGTTATCTCACTCATGGGGAGCAAAATTGCAGGGATCCTTGCAGTTAGATATGTAATTTGCCACCATATCTATTTTTTTCCAACAAAGGAAACTATATAAAGAGACCTTGATGAAATACATGGTGAGTAGTGCTGAAAAACCACAAAACTTCCCCATATACTCCATGCATTTTGATATGGACTCTTTCATTTTGTATAATTAAGAACATGACAATAATCAAATCATAACTGTAGAAGAAAAGAACAAATCCCCTAACAGTGAGAACATTCCCTATGGCATATAGATTTTGATGGATCTATGAATAGGTTAGGGGCAGGTGCAGAAGTATGGATCCACAATATGGAGAATAACATTCTGAAGGTCATGCGTTTAGGTTAAACTTCAAGTGCACCAATAACATGGATGAATATGAAGCCCTAACCTTAGGGTTACAAATGGTTAGAAAATTTGGAACCAAAAAAGTTTCTATAATGGGAGACTCAGAACTAATTATTAAACAAATTAGTGGTGAATACTCTGTAAACAATCCCAGACTTGGTCAATATAGAGAGACCGTCCTAGATTTGATTAAAGACCTCCTGGAAACAAACTTTGCTGCCATTCCTAGAAAACAAAATATGCAAGCCCACAGTCTTGCCACTTTTGCTAGTACCTGCAAATTGCCCTTTCAACCCAATCATCAGTACATTGTAGGAGTATACATAGGCCTGTTATACCAGACAATTTGAAGTATTGGCAGTTTTTCTCCCAGGATTTATATTTATGATTTCATGAATGCTGAAGGTGAGTTTCAGAATTGTCAAATAGATACATATTGTATAGTAGAAAATAACATATATAGTGACATAGATGTAAATATTTTAGATATAGTTAAACTCACTAGATTCACTAAAGTAGAAATAGATAGTTTAGAAAATGTAGAGATAGAAGAAATAATGAATGATGATCCTGAAATTCTGAACATTAAAAATAATTTTTTGGCTAAGGGATTAGTCCCATTAGAAGATTTGTTTGACTCAAAAAATGTAGCTAGGAAACCAAAAATGGAGCCTTTAAGAGCAGACATAGAGGAATGTAACATAGGAACTGAGGAAAAACAAAAACTTGTTAAAATATCAAAAGCCTTACCTCCAGAGGAAAAGGTTAAATACATAAATATCTTTAAAGAGTTTCAAGATGTTTTTGCCTGGAGTTATGAAGACTTGAAGTCTTATGACACCAGCATAATTCAACATAAAATACCTCTCAAAGAATATCATAAGCCTTTTAAACAAAAACTTAGGAGAATTAATCTAGTTCTTATGCCTTCTGTTGAGAAAGAAGTTAAAATAATGTATGATGCCCAAATCATAGCTGCCATTAGATATTCAGATTGGGTTTCAAACTTAGTCACTACTAGGAAGATAACGGGAGAAATCAGACTTTGTGTTGATTTCAGAAATTTAAATGTCTCATTAAAAGACAACTATCCTCTACTAAAAATGGACCATATCCTTCAGAGGGTGGTAGGCTCATCCAGAACTTCATTGCTTGATGGATTTTTTGGATACAACCAGATCTTAGTCCAACTAGAGGACCAAGCCAAAACTACATTGACTACTCCTTGGGGTACCTTCATGTATTTGAAGATGCCTTTTGGATTAATGAACACATAAGCAACATTTCAAAGAGCTATGGGTATAGCTTTTGCCAAGGAGATCCATGAATTCCTAGTGGTTTACCAAGATGACATCATATTCTTTTCTAAATCTGATAATGAACACTATATCACCTAAGAAGAGTTTTCATCAAATGCAGAAAATTTGGGATTTCTTTAAATCCCAAAAAGGCACTCTTTGGTCTAGAAGAAGGAAATATGTTGGGACATATAATATCCAAAGATGGAATTAGAATAGATCCTGCTAGAATAGAGGCCATTTTGACCATCACCCATCCTAGAAACATTAATGAGTTACAGTAATTTTTTGGCAAGATAAATTTTCTAGACAGTCATTCAATAAGTCGGAAAAAATTCCCATAATTTCCCTTTGAAAGGTTGCTGTTGCATTACAGATCCCAAAAGGTATCACTTTGCATGCGTAGGTTCCCTAAGGACAAGTAAAGGTTGTTTTATCCTAGTCTTTCGAGGTGATCTGTATCTGATTGTAGCCACTGAATCCATCCAAAAAGGAACATAATTTCTTTTCGGAGAGAGTATTAAGGACCTGATCTATAAATGGTAATGGAAAATGGCCCTTTTGAGTGGCCTTGTTGAGTTCTCTATAATCAACACAGACCCTCCACTTGCCATTCTTTTTAGGAACGATGACAAGTGGTGACATCCACTGACTGTCAGATATTGGATAAATAAAATTATCACTCATGAGTTTTTGTAGTTCCTCTTTCACCACTTCCTTTAGTGTAGGGTTCATGCAGCACTGTGGCTGTCTGACTGGTTTGTAGCCATCCTTCAAATAAATAAGGTTGTGCATAGGTTAGGGTGGACCCTTCCATATTTGTATAATCCCATTCAAATGCCTTTTTATACTTCTGCAACAACTATAACAGCCGTTGATTCTGTTCAGTAGTCAAATTGGGGTTAACATTCAGAAACTTTCCAGCCTCTATCCAAATTGGACTACTGGCAATATTCATAGCTGTCCTCATTTGTTCAAAATCTATATCTTCCACCTCTTCCTCCTCATTTTCATTTTTAACAGAAGCAATAGGTAATGAATTACTAATAAAACCATTAATAACATCATCTTTTGTTTTGTCTTTAAAATATTGGGCTTTCCCCAGAGTGAGGAGTGGTAGGGAAAGATCTGACTCAGGCTCAAACTCATCCCACCAAGGGTTGTACACATCCACATTTGGTTTTGGGGGATAAAGATTAAGGTTCTGGGTTGCCTGGCCGTTCGAGATCACCATGGATCCCGTCCTGTAGATTATAAATGTGTTTGTAGTGGCTAGCCAAGGTCTCCCTAGGATCAAAGGATGCCCCCCCAAATTGGATTTGGGTTGTAGAATAAGGAAATCAGTCAGGTATCTCCAAGAAGCTATTGTAATCACTATATCTTCTAACATCCCTTCGGGTTTAACACGAGACTTGTCTACAATTCCAACACAATGGGAGTGTGTCTAAGTCCTTGTAGCCCGAGAGCGATGAAGAGATCTTTCATCATTACATTAATGGTAGCCCCAAGATCAATCAATGAATTGCCTATGGGTTGATCATTAATGTAGACGATGACTGTAGGATTTCCTGGATCATTGTACTTAGTAAGGAGAGGCTGAGAAGACATTAATTCGGATAACTTTCCCATCACATGTATGGTGGCAGGGTCTTTAGGCTTTCTTCCAGGCTTCTTGATGCAAAAATCTCTCACTGTCTTGGCATAGATGGGTACTTCTTTAAGGGCTTGCAGCAAAGGGATTCGTACATACAGATTTTGCAACTCCCTAAGGAAATCAGATTCAGGTTGGGAAGTCATCCTAGGTTCAGTCAATCCCTGAGGATACAGGGGGTCCTGTGCAACAGCAGTTGAATATGCTGTTACAGGTGTATCAACTTTCCCTGAATTAGCTATTATAGATGTAACAGTTCTTCGTGGGTCGGATATTACAGATGTAACAACTTCCTCTATATCATTTGTTGTAGATGCAATAACTGCCTCAGAGCCTCTGGCTTCTCCTCTGGATGGTTCACAATCTTCCTCCATAATGATAGGGGAGTGACTAGGGTTAATTACTGTGCCCGATCGTAATTGTATTTCATTAAATTCCACGGGGGTAATAAGGTAGGTCTGGAAGGTTGTAGGAGCCTTGATGCCCTAAGCTTCTTTATTGTTTGGGTTTGGGTTAGGTTGCATAGGTAGTTAAGGTCACATAGGTGGTGGAGGAGCAAAAGCTTGGAAAGGAGGTAGCTGCAGTTGTTGCTGCATGGGTGGTGTAGGTAGAGCTAAATTTTGGGCATTTCCTCTCCAGTTTTGGTTCCACGGGTATGGTTTGGATTGAGGATGGACAAGAGGAGATGGAGACCATTGGTTCCAGGGTGAAGGGAACTGAGATGAAGGAGGGGTAGAATATTTCCATAGATATGGTTGATTATTATATGCATTGTTCCACGAATTGAAAGAGGAAAAGTCTTGAGACATACTTGGAGGTCGCAGTTTCCATGGCCTTCATGGTGCAATGATGTAAGAGGACTACACCTCTTCTCTTGATTCTCTAAGTACTACCTTTAGTCTAGGAAGCTCTAGACACTTCTCTGTCGAATGTTCTAGCTCACAGATGTTGCAGAGGCTAATGTTGTTCAGTTCGCATTCCCTGTAAGGATGTTTCTTCCAACAAGTTGGGCGGAACACAGTGAGGAGTGTATCAACTTCTAGTTGTGTCTTTTTGATCTATTCTGTTGTTATTTGGGTTGACAGAGTACTAAGGATATCGGTCTTAAAATTTTCGAACAAATTTCCCATCTTCGCTTTGGTTACTCCTCTACCTGCAGATTTTTGTATGCGAACAGAGGCATCCCGAATTGTACTTCTTCCTCTAGATGATCCTCGAGAGCATTGTAGGTAGAGCTTTATAATTTCAGCGAATGGATCTTGTGATATATCCCCCTTGCCTAATAGGTTCAGGGTGTCAAGGAAGTCATCCCTCATTCCTCTGATGAATATAGTCTTCAAGATTTCGGGTCTAAATCGTTATGTTTAGACCTCTGCAAATTGTAGTGGAACCGTTCCACATAATCTTCCAGGCTTTCTTCCTCCTTTTGTGTCATTCTAAATATCTCTTCCCTTAAGTCCCTAGTCCTACAATAGTCTTGGTACTTTGACAAGAACGTCTCCTTCATAGCATTCCATGTTGAAATGGAAGCGAGACCTAATCCCATGAACCATCTCAAGGCTGCTCCTTTTAAGGTAGCAGGGAATAGCTTTAACTTTTGAGCATCTATTGTATAATCATAACTTCTACACAAGACATCAAACTCAAATAGAAATGTATCTGGATCTTCCACAGTCATCCCCTAAAAGGATGGTAAGGATGATAGAGGAATATTCTTCATAGGAGCTTCACCCCTGAGATTCCCAATTGGGAACTCAAAGGTGGTGGTAGTGGTGTCTATTTTAGCATTTTTATCATTGTTGTCCCCCATGATTAATTCTTCTAACCCTTTCTGTAGCAGACGTTCTTCTAGCTACGTTTGTGATGGCCCTGTAGATGCAATTAATGCCTCATATACTCCTGGGGTTGGTTGTTTCACCGCACTACCTGTATCCGGATATTGATAAGTCACTAAGTGCTTCTCCATCTCGGGTGTCCTATGTTCCCCCTCGGTTTCCCCTTGGCCCTCGGTCCTCAAATTTTGGCTACTAACTTCCCCTTCCTGCTCATAAATCAAATCCTTGATCTTGAAGGTATGAGTGCTGGCCTTAGAATGATCTGGTCCCGAGATGGAGGGATTGGAGGTTTCTGCTTTTGCTATGGGAGTAACATCCTTCTGCGGCCCTATTTTCCTTGCATTCCTTTGAGAGCTGGACTTTTCTTTTCTCGCCTTGGAGATTAATTCCCGAATAAATGTCTTCCTTCCCAAATATTCGCCCTTTGTTTCCTTTTTACGACCCGTCGTTCCTGTGACTTAGTAGAGTGGGGGTGATTTCAGTATCTCTGTAAGTCCTAAAAAATGCACACATGGATCCTATGTGTATCAAATCAAACTCTAAGTGTCTTAGCCTTCGACAGTGTTGAGCCCGCCCAAGTATGTTAGAGTGATGCGTAGGTGCTTACCTCTCGTCTTACCGCCCAACACCCGAAAAGCTGAAGACACACTAATCAAAGCATCAAAATGTCCTAAGTGTCCGAGTGATCACAACAGTGAGCCTGCCTAGGTATGTTAGAGTGATGTGCAGGTTCTTACCTTGCGTCTTACCGCCCAGCAAGTGTGGACTAGGAGTAGTCTATATTAAAAAAATAACTTGGCTGACTGTATCGTCAACTTTCCATCCCCAGCAACTGCGCCAAAATGTAGTGTTGTTTTAATCAACCTTAATTGACACAGACTGCAACATTAATTGTCAACTCAGGGTAGGTCTTGTTGTTTCTATGGAGTTTTCACTATCTGTGCCGATACACTCCAGCGAATCATAAGAAAGTGTAGAAAAACTGTAAAAGATGTCGTTGATCTAAATTGTTGAATCAAACCATGCATGCAGATATAAAAACACTCCACAGAATTAAATCACAACTCGCAGCTATTGAAGTAAAGGCGTGTCATGCCAGAACTAACATCTATTCTAGTTGGTTACTATTCCTCTATTGATTAACTCTATGTAACATCATTGTCTTTTTGCAAGGAAAGCAACAAATTGGTAGGTACCAATAACTTTCTTGCATGGAAGAAGAGGATTGATTTACTTCTCAAGGAGAATGAACTCCTAGAACACATCAAAGGGAATGACACTATTCCTGCTAAGGAAAAAAATCAAGCCTTAGCCAAGTATAATAAGGATGTGACAAGAGCTCAAAGGATACTAATAGAATCTATAAAAGACTCTCTCATTCCTTATGTCTCCAAACTTGAAACATCAAAAGAAATCTATGATAAACTAGTAGAGCTATTCTCGGTAAGAAAAACTGGAGAAGTGATATCTCTTCAAAATGAGTTGTACAAGATGAATATATCAAAGGAAGGAATAGATGGCTACTTCATGAAGATATCTGAGATGAGGGATAAACTTCAAGAGCTAGGGGAAGTCATGTCCGATAAAGAAATGACAATTGTAGTACTCAATGCTCTACCTGAGGATTGGGGAAACTTCATATCAAGAACATATTCCAAGAAGGAAGCCACCCCACTAAGTGAAATGTGGTCTCTATGTAAGATAGAGGAAACAAGACTTAAAGAAAAGGAATACGTGGGATCAAAGGAGCAAGCATTTTCTACCATGGCCAAGAGAAAAGGAAAATTTGGCAAATTTGGTCCATGAAGAACAAACAACAAAGATATGTCCAAAATCCAATGCTATGGATGCCTAGAATATGGACACTAGAAAAGGAATTTTCCTAAATTAAAGAAGGACAACAACAACAAAAAAGAAAAGGGAAGAATCTCATGTGACTCAAGAAATGAAAGGAAGAATACAAGAAGCAAAATAAGGAAGATCCTTTGGATCTCTACTATGACTAAGTATACTTATTTACTTAAGGTCTTCTTTCAAAGTTTTGAGTAGTATAGGAGCATGTAGGAATAGAATAAAATTGCATGGTTAGAAACATCTTTTGGAAGCTAGAACCATGATGTACATAGAGTTCAAAATACTCATGTAGAAGGAGCATTTATAATAGACCAAAATGCATCATCTTCTAGAATATAGGAGCATGGTATACATAGCTCAAGATATTCATGTAGAAGAAGAATACCTAGAATAGGACCTCATCCACAATGAAAGGAAATTGATCATGTTTAAGAATATTAGGAGACCGCCATCATCAAAAGGAAAGAAACATTTGCAGGGTAAGGGTCTTCAAGATCCTATGATGGAATATTCAAAAGATGATTCATAAACAACAACAGATGTCTCATTGGGAATCCCATTCATGGGATTCAAGAAAAGGATGATATGCAGGAAAGCTAATATTGGGCAAGAAGGGTCATATCAAGGACAACCAAATGAAGCTAAGATGATTAAAGGAGAATCAATATGATGTATGTATGCATCAAAGTTTATTCATGTTATCATATGTATATTTTTGAGTCATGGGAATAGTTCTATACCATGATCAAGAAGGAAAGATTCTTTTTCACCAATGACATGCTCGAAGGAATGTAATACAATGTAATGAAGGTCAACAAAAGGAAATACTCACATAAGGAGTATAAGTTTGTTGACTAAGAAGCAAGTGAAGAAGGAATGCTGAATAGTCCTAGAAGAAAGCAATGAAGAAGTGCTCCCAAAAGGAGAATAAGTTGGTTGATCAATATATCCATGAAGAAGCAAATGAAGAAAGAGATCAAGCATGTGAAGAACACCATGATCACAAAGAATCACTATCTGACAAATATCCATTGAAGACATCTCCTAAAAGATAGGCAAGACAAATCTGACTAAGAAAGGAAAATATAAAAGGAACCTTGACACCTATGAAGGCCTTGGAGATATGAAAGGTGCAGATAAATCACTCTACTCTATGAAGATGGCATGATGAAGAAGCTATCCAGCCAAAGCACCATTTAATGTTGAAGCAATATCAGGATGAAGTCATGAAGGGCTACTAGATCAAAGCATGGGAACAAGAAAGTACAAAGAAGAATCCATGTGAAGAGTAGTCTGAAGCATAGAAAAGATGAAAAGGAATAACCAGATGATAAGAGAATCTGATATACAACAAGAAAGCAACTTTCCATGAAAGAAGTTGTTGTCACTCACTGCAAAATTTGTTTTCAGCTATCAAAAGAGTGCAAAAGAGAAGAAAAGTTGCAGACATCTCCCAAACCACAGAAGCTCTCAAATCTAAATCAGACCCTTTTCATTGGATAATTCTTTGTCACCTTTTAAAGGAGAAAAGAATCACATAATGAAGGCTAGGAGCATATTGCAAATCGAAATCAGAGTTTTCTAAAATGGTAGATAAAACCAATGATCAACAATCACTGATATTGGATATTAAAGGTTCCAACAATCCTGCATATCGACGATTGCAAATGTCAGAGGTCCAAGGCAGCGATTAGGCATATTGGTGGGGTGAATCGACGATTTCAATAGCACGGATATATCACACATTGTATATCAGAGGACCAGACAACATGGCATATCAGAGGTTCCAATGACATGGCGATCAGCAATCACACATCAGGGTTGCATCGCATATTGATTATCCCGCAAGCCGGAAGCCCTGGAATATTGGAGGCCCCACACATAGGAGGTACGGGAGCGATATCAGCATATAGGTAGTTGAGGATCCAAAGAAATCAACGATTGGTGATCGCGCTTAGAACATCATGGCTTTATTAATGTGCCAGCGGGGTGACAACTCTAAAATATTGAGATATCATGAGTTGTGATATGTTAGTTTTGAAGCACCAAGAAGGTCGAAAGTGATTTACAAAGGAAATCAGCAAAAAACCAAGGGCGGATGGGCCTTTTGTCTCTCCTCTAAAAGGCCACGTGGCGGAATACCATTGGTTCCGATAAATCCACGGTGTTGCTGACGTCAACATGGCGTGGCAGTATGAAAGACATGTGGCATGCAGATTCAACGTGTCGAGGGATCATAAGGGGAAAAATAGGGTGACTTGTGTCACCACTCACAAGGTGCCACGTGGCAATGATGATGTCACATTGGTAATCGCAAATCGGTTGAGGCTTATCGGCACTTTGTAAGGCAGTGCACACATGGGAAAGTGCGATAAAGGGGATCCGATAAGGGGGCTGGCCTACAATCACATAAAGGGTTGAGGAACCAAGGATCGAGCACTAAGAGTCAATTGTAATTGGAGGTATGTTGTGGCTCCAATGTAAAAGTCCCAACTAGAAACCCCAATTACGATCCACTGATAAAGGAGCTCTGATAAAAGATGCACGGTCGTGAAAACTTAAGGAAACTTGGCACAAAGCAATTATAAAGGGAAAAGGCCCCGAGAAAAGAGTCCAAAGGCTGTAGTGCCTTAGGGCTGAGCACCCGATCATAGCCTCTGTCCTATAATTAAGAAATACTGAAAGGGGATAAACCAAAGGGGGTCTACGAAGATCGGACTCATTGTTCTGTAACGCCTCTTAGTGTAAAAGTCTTGATACATCGACCCCCCGATAGCATCGTACAATGCTTTAAAGTCAAATGGGTCAGTAGCTGAGAGTTTGAATAGAGGTACAGAGCAGTTGAAAATCAATAAGGATGATTTTGTGGAAGCCTCTGCAACAAGAAACCCAGGACAACAATTGCCTAAGAAATGAATTTGATTTCTTTGTTGCATGTCTTAGGAGAGTAAATGGAGATATGGGACTCAGGAAGACTTAATGTATCGACATGGGGCTCCACTCAGATACATAGTGAAGGATTGCCAGGACATTCTCCACTTCTACTCTGTAACAGGGAACTCATAGTTGATCCACTCCCAGCTGTAGAGAACGAGCAATTTAGGTAGTTAAGGTGAAAGTGAAAGGAACCGGCCAAGCAGCGGGAGGGATGCATTGTGGTAGAAATGTGGCCTGATCAGTGGCCTTCACAAGAACCGCAGGATGATATTTTCCTCCATCATCTTTTGTTTTCTTTTTTTCTATTATTATGTAATTTTTATGTATTTTCAAGCAAGGAATCAAATCCTTGGGAATCATTTTGGGTAGCAGAGCTATCGTAGGCCGAGACAACTAGTCAATCTGACAGCTGTCCCTTGGTTGAGATATTTTGTAAATGTTGATTCAAAGCCCCCCTTCTCTGTATAAATAGAGGGAATAAATACTTAATACTGGTTTTGGAATTCTGCACCCAGAGTGGTCCAAATTTTGTGGTTCCATTTTGGTTCCAATCGCTTGTTCATGAGGGACTTGAGCTGTAGATTGTTGAATGTAAATGGACTGATAAACGGGAATCCTTTTGAAGATTAGTGAAAATCTTTGGTGATTCCAATCATGGAAATGCATAGTATGTTTTCCCCTCTATAAATCTCATTTCATATATGTTTTTCCTTCTATGAAATAGTGTAATGAAGTTGTCGGTTTCTCCCTTGTTCATGATTGTATATTTGTTACAAAGTAGTAACAGTACCTGTGTTAGCTACAGATTTACTTATGTATCTGTAACGTGCACATATTTACTTATGCTTTTGGTTTCAAATGTGCCCATGAGGTATATGCCATGAAACCTTCATTTGCGCTCCATTGTTTCTACCATTCCACCTCTTCAATATTCCATATCCCTTCTAGGACATTGTTGCTTACGATTCTTTTATAGCCCTATGCATCGAATCCCCTCCTTTCTCTCATCCTCTTCAACTTTACTACAACTGCAATATTAAGCTTCCTATTGTTTTTTTTTTGCCACCAGAACTAGACATTCCTCTTTGAGGTTGGCCCGATTTAACCCCTGAACATTGGGATCCATGTATTGGCTTGATTTTACCTTCATGAAGGCCGATTGAACCAAGACCCCCTTTTACTATCTTTTTAAACTTTGTGACAATTGGATTGAAACAGAAAGCCCCCCATTGACAATATTCCATGCACTCCTATATCTAAGATGTCCTATGCACTAGTCTACAATCAACCCAGAGGTTGTCTCTAGGAAGCTTTCTATGTCTCCCGAAGAACTTGTGCTACGGGTGCCATTAAAAGTGGCAACATATTTCTGGTGCCGTTTTTGGGGAACGGATTAGAATATTTTTCCCTAGGTATGAAAAATCTTTACATTCCCTCTGTTAGGTGAGAAAGGGAAGTGTTGGTTGAAGATCTCTCACCTTGGCGACTCCACTATTTCAATTTTATGGTAAACATCGTGGTGAATCCACTATCCATATCTCTATTTGATCATCTTGGCTTTCAAGCAGCCTCATACTCACTCTAATGCTAAAGAAATTGAAAAATTTCCCTACCTTTGAACTTGAAATCAAAATGGCCATTCCTGAATTCCTGGCCAACAAATTTTCCCCACTAGATTTTTCTTCTATTGCTGGTTATCCCAATCGTGTCCCTTCAGTTCATGAATGGAATACCTATTTTTCTAGATTCAGTGGAGACATATATAGAAGGCCAGACCAACACCTTAAGGATTTTCATGAATGCATGGAACAACAGGGTATTACTTTTGAAGATGCGCGAATGAAATTGTTCATGTACTCTTTAGAAGAGGATTTTAGAGTTTGGTACATACAAATACCTGGTGGCAGAATATCTTCCTTAAAATGTTTTCATATAACATTCCATCATTATTGCAAAAAAATGTATCCACCAAATGCTCTGTTTGAATATTGTTGTGCACATTTTGATGTCGAAAATATCCCGAAGGGTAATGATTCTGCTGAATATGTTTGTGAGACTCCATTCCAAGAAGATATCTACTCACATCAGGAAGAATTGCTTAGTGATCAAGAAAGAAAAGAAGGAAACATCATCGAGTTGCAAATAAACCCTCAGAGATCTTATTCCACCGAATTTGATGCTTCTCCTTCTTATAATGTATATGAATCTGATGGAGAGTCAAGTGATGTAGAGCCACAACCATGCCAGTTAGGGGAAGCTGCAAAAGAAGAGGAGGCCCACCAGGAGGTCAACGAAGAGGCTCAAATCTATGATGCATGTCCTTCACCTGAAGAACCAGTTCAAGAACCTCCTTTGATTTATGATTCATATTACTCAGAGGAGGATGAGATGGCCGCAGACGTTCAAAGGGAGTGGTTTACCAGCAAGTGGGGAGAAAGATTCCAACAACAAGTTCTTCTTGAAAAATCTAAAGCTGGGGAGCTGAAAAATATTTGCGGCTGCCCTGACCAAGAAAATATTGGTCAGTGGACTTTTCATAGAAATAAGGTCATTGCAAAATCTTCTTGTCGGCTCTATGACCCTGTAGCTGATTACATGAGAACATTCTTTGGTCAACATCAGAGGTTGTTTCTGGAGTATGCATCAATCTTTTTGTTTGCATATTTTTCATGGTGCATGCTTATTTTAATTTTTAAATTTCAGCAACAGGGAGGCATTAGGTCCAGCACCCAAATGTTGGCATGGCTCCATTGGAGGTTTGAACTCAATTAGGTGAATTGAGCCCTGTACGCAAGTAAGATTTGTACATAAATAAGCTCACTAACTGAGCATTTACTTTTCAGTTGGTATAATTTATTTTTATGCATTTCAGTTTGATGAGGAAAGGTATCCCTGCAAACAAAGTTTCATGGATATTTTATAGTTATGTAAGTCCATTATATTTTTAACTCCATGCCCAATGGTGAAGGCTACTAGTCTGCAGTTTCTCAACACCTTGCTAGCAAGGCACTGTCCCCAGTTGGAGCCAATGGTTTCACTCGCTGCAAAATTTGTTTTCAATTGTCAAAAGGGTGAAAAATAGCATAAAAGTTGCAGCCATGTTATGAAACCAGCTCACAAAAAGATAGAAAAGATAGATGAACACCTTAGAAATAAGCCTCTTCGAGGGGGCAACCTCCTTTACATTACACAAATGAACAATTCTTCGATGATACAAATGACAAGACCTCCTTTCTATATATAGGAGTCTAAGGGGTCATAATATAATCAAAGCCGACATAACAATAATAATGTAAGGGCACAATAATAAAAATAGTGGGCTTCTATGGGTCACCATAGTAACATTATGGGGACTACATGGGTACAACAATATAATAAGGGGGTTGTACTAATAACAATAAGGGTTAACACTAGTAGTATAGGGGCCTAACATGCCCCTCTCCTTCAAAAAGTGTTGTCCTCAACGCTTGAGTAATTCTTGATGCTTTTGTATAAAATTCTTTTCCTCCCATTTGGAATCATCAGCGGGTAAGTTCTTCCACTTGATGAGATACTCTGAAATTTATTGATTTCGTAGCTGTCGGGTTCTTGTTTCTGTGATTGCTCCAGGTTCCAATATGATTTTTCCTTCCTCTTCAAGTTCTGGCAAGATTGTTTATATTGGGATATTCTGCAACTTTTGAATGAGTGGCCACACTTCTTCGTCCTTCTTCCATTCATCTCTTGCTTCATTTATCCAATCTGGTTGGATAATAGAAATAGCACAAAAAAATGCTTCCACATCTTCCTCCTTTCTTGAGAGTGCATCTTCAACAAAATTTTGCTTCTCTTTTCTATAGATGATGTCAAAATCATAACCCAGCATATTTGTGACCCATTTTTTCTATTCTTCTAAAGATAATATTTGTTCTAAAAAGTATTTAAGACTACCATGATCCATTTTTACCTTGAAGTGTCTTCCCATTCCGTAAGGTCGCAATTTCTTAAGTGCATGTAGTATTGCCAACGTTTCCTTCTCATAAATAGCTTGCTTGAGATGTAGCCATAAAATTACCCAATCACATAAATCAATACATTTTTCACTACGATGTTGATCTACCTATTTTTTCATTCAATTCTGCACCAAAGTGGCGTTATCCTTTAAAAGTTGGAGAACTTGTTGTTGATGCTCGATGTGATCTTTCACTGCTTGAAACTTTTTCTTCTTGATATGCCCTTCTATCTTTAGAGTTTGAGGAGTGGTAGTTTCTTCCAATGCTTTACAAGATATGGTCGGATTCATTTCTTGATGCTCGATGTGATCTTTCACTTCTTGGACATTTTTCTTCTTGATATGTCCTTCTCTCTTGATAGTTTGAGGAGTGGTAATTCCGGCCAATGCATTACACGATATGGTTGGATTCATTTCTTCTTTCTCAATGTGATATTTCACTTCTTGAACCTTTTTCTTCTTGATATGTCCTTTTATCTTGAGGTTTTGAGGAGTGGCAATTCTTGCCAATGCTTTACAAGATATGGTTGGATTCATTTCTTCTTTCTCTAGGGTTGGTTCCTAGTGTATATCCTCTTCTTTTGATTTTTCTTGGTCCTTTTCTTCCTCCTCTTCATAATATATGTAAAAGAATTTCTTCTCAGCACACTTGTGACCTTTAGTGCATTTGCTATCACAATTGTAACAAAGCCCTTTTTCTCTTTTTTCTTCCAATTATTGTGGTGTCACCCTTGTAGGTTGTGGAAGGCTAGGAGAAACAAAACTTCCATGTTTATAGTTGTGAGGGGTAGAATTCCTTGTTTCCATAATTTCGCTTTCAACTTTGTAACAAAGCCATTTAGCTCTTTTTTCTTCCAATTGTTGTGGTGTTGATCTAAAGAAGGTGTTGCTCTTTGTATTCTCATAATGTGTTATCATTTCCTTCGTGAAAATTGACCACGTAACAAGTTGTTTACGAGAACAAAGCCCTTTATACCATAAAAATTGATTCGGTTCTAAATATGAAGATGCAATACATACTTTTTGTAACAGTGGTACACCATGTAGATCAAAATATTTCTCCATCAGTAATATCCAATTTACCGGATCCTTGCCTTCAAACTTCCTCATCTCGTTTTTTCTTGATTTTAGGAGCTCAATCTTGAGATGACTGTAACTCTATACTTTCAGATCTTTAAGTTTTGAAATTTTGGTCTATAATAGCCCTCTGAGTCCTCTTTCTAACCTCGCAAATCTGATCAAGATTGGATTCTCCAAGGAAGAGTTATACCAAATCTCCCACGGTGACCTGATTATAGACTTATTCAGTAGAGCAAACTTGTAGGACGTTCCACGTGTCACTGTTTTGACCTTCGGATCTGAAAACTATGTGCAAAAAACTACAGTCCGTCCTCTTTCTGTAACTTCTTACGAAATTTCAATTTTTTGCTCAGAGAGAAAGTTATGGTGATTTTCCCAAGGTCACCTGTTTAGGATGTAATTCGGGAGTCTGCAAAAACCCTAACTTCCTCAGATCCTATATCCGAAAATATAGCGAGACAAGATCTGAAATTCGAACTCGATATTCAAAGAAATTTCTTCTCAAATGGGTTTTTTCTTTAGCTTCTGAAACTTCGTAGCGAAAAGGTTATAGAGAAAATACCATGATGATTTGTTTGGAGTAGCGAAACCCTAGAATCCACAGCTCTGATACCAAATGTTATGAAACCAGCTCACAAAAAGATAGAAAAGATAGACGAACACCTTAGAAATAAGCCTCTTCGAGGGGGCAACCTCCTTTACATTACACAAATGAACAATTCTTCGATAATACAAATGACAAGACCTCCTTTCTATATATAGGAGTCTAAGGGGTCATAATATAATCAAAGTTGACATAACAATAATAATGTAAGGGCAAAATAATAACAATAGTGGGCTTCTATGGGGCACCATAGTAACAATATGGGGACTACATGGGTACAACAATATAATAAGGGGGTTGTACTAATAACAATAAGGGGTTACACTCGCAGTATAGGGGCCTAACAAGCCATCTTCAAAACCACAAAAGATCTCAAAGCTAAATAAAACCCACTTTATTAGATAGTTCTCAGAATAGTCTTTCGAACGGTATATGGAACTCCTTAAATGGACCCGAGAATCAAAAGATATGGCCTCTTAAATATGGTGGTTTTGTCACCTTTGAAAGGAGGAAAGAATCTCATATCATAGGTCCAGGAGCATATCGCAAATCACAATCGGAGTTTTTCTGAAAGCATCCGTAAGGGAGGGCAGATAAAACCAGTGATCAATGATCACCGATATTGAATATTAGAGGTTCCAGTGATCTTGCATATCGGTGATTGCAAATGTCAAAGGTCCAAGGCAACGATTAGGCATATCAGCGAGGTGAATCGATGATCAATGATCACAACAACACATATATATCGCACATCACAAATCGGAGGACCAGGCAGCGTGGCATATCTAAGGTTCCAACGACATGGTGATCAGTGATCCCGCAAATCAGAAGCCCTGGAATATCAGAGGCCCCACACATCGGAGGCCCAGGAGTGATATGGGCATATCACCAGTCAGGGGTCCATGGCAATCGGCGATCGTGCAAGGAACATCATGGCTTATCCGGTGCACCAACGGGGTGATAACTCTAAAAAATTTGATATCGCAAATTGTGATATGTTAGTGTTGAAGCACTAGGAAGGTTGAAAGTGATTTACAAATAAATCAACAAAGAAACAAAGGCAAATGGGCCTTTTCTCTCTCCTCTAGAAGGCCACGTGGTAGAATACCATTGGTCCTGATAAATCCACGGTGGCACTGACGTCAGCATGACATGGCAGTACGGCGAACATGTGGCATGCAAATTCAATGTGTCGAGGGGTCATAAGGGGACAAAACAGGGTGACACGTGTCACCACTCACAAGGTGCCATGTGATAGTGATGACTTCACATCGGTAATCACAAATTAGAGGTTGAGGCTTATCAAAACTTTGTAATGCAATGCACACATGGGAAAGTGTGATAAAGGAGCTCTGATAAGGGGGTTGGCCCATGATCACATAAAGGGCTGAGGAACCAAGGGTCGAGTATTAAAGGGCTATCGTAATCAGAGGTTACAAACATGTTGCAGCTCCAATGTAACATTCCCGACTGGAAACCCCGATTGCAATCTGGTGAGAAAGGAGTCTGGTAAAAGGCGCACAGTTGTTAGACTTAAGGAAACTCGGCGCAAAGCACTTATAAAAGGAAAAAGGCCCCCAAAGAGGAGTCTAAAGGCCCTAGCACTTAGGGCTAAGCATCGGGTCATAGCCTTCGATCTTATAATGAAGAAATACTAAAAGGGACTAAACTAAAGGGGCCTAAGGAGATCGGGACTCGTTGTTCTATAATGCCTCTTAGCATAAAAGTCTCAATACATAAATCCCCCAATAGCGTGGTATAGTGCTTTAAATTCAGATGGGTCGATAGCTGAGACTTTGAATAGAGGTATGGAGCGGTTGCAAATCAATATGGACCGATCCTGTGGAAGCCTCTGCAACAAGAAACCTAGGACAACAATCACCTTAGAAATGAATTCGATTGCATCGTTGCACATCTTCGGAGAGTAAATGGAGGTATGGGACTCAGGAATTCTTAATGGCTAGACATGGGGCTCCACTCAGATACACAACAAATGACTACTAGGACATTCTCCACTTCTACTCTGTAACAATAAACTCACATTCGATCCACTGTCAGCTGTAGAGAATGAGCGATTTAGGTAGTTGAGATGAAAACGACAGAAACCGGCCAAGCAGAAGGAGGGACACATTGTGGTAGAGATGTGGCCTGATCAGGGGCCTTCACAGGAACCGCAAGATGATATTTTCCTCCATCATCTTTCTGCTTTCCTTTTTTCCATTATTATGTAATTTCTATGTATTTGAAGAAAGGAATCAAATCCTTGGGAATCATTTTGAGCAGCAGATCTATCATAGGGTGAGACAACTAATCAATCTGACATCTGGCCCTTGGCTAAGATATTTTGTAAATGTTGATTCAAATTCCCCCTTCTCTGTATAAATATAGGGAAGAAACACTTAATACTAGTTTCATAATTCTGCACCTAGAGTGGTCCAAATTCTTTGGTTCCATTTTGGTTCCAATCACTTATTCATGAGGGACTTGAGTTGTAGATTGTTGAATGTAAATGGACTGGTGAATGGGACTCCTTTTGAAGATTAATGAAACTCTTTGGTGATTCCAATCAATACAATGCACAATATTTTTTCCCCTATGTAAATTGTTAGGGCCTAAATCTACCTCAAGCTGAGAAAGGCAGGTCTAGGGTAACATCAAACCACGCTTAACCTGGTAGCTAGCCCTACCAGGTCGGGAGAGGGCTCTCTCCTTGTCAATGTCAGGAAAATATGATCAATGAGGTTTGAGATGACTGATGTAAAGACTGATTTTAGGCTAGGTATATGCTTAGAGGAGTTTGATTGAATTTAATTTTGGTTTTGTTGGCTCAAATGTGAAAGGCAAATTTGGGTTTAGGGAATGGACACAGTCTTGCAAATATTTCTGTGGGGCGAGGTAGGAAAATGGTTTAGTACTTGGAAATAAGTGAAATGGAGAGTCTTAAGACTAGTGAGGAGTTGAAGAGGGCATGAAAGTCTTAGGGGTCCTCTTCAAATAGTTGAAAACATGAATAACTAAACAAAACCATAGGTAGAGCACCACAACATCAACGAATTCTACCTTTATCCTTGATTCATTTAGTTAAGTTGAACAGAAAGAGATGATGGCATACATAAACACATGTAAACTTGCATTACAAAAGGAAAAACAATACCAAAACAAGTTGCCACAAGAATCCCACAAAATGCTGCAAACCCTGGTTTATTCCTTTGCCAAACTGCAGAGATGAATGTACAATAATGCTCAAAGAATTCACAAGAGTCCAACCTTTACAACTGACTGAAAAATACTAGATATAGGCAACAAACAACTCATTCTTGGCTTTAGGGGTTGAATTCATGAGTTTAGGAGCTGTTTCAACAAGATCTAAACTAAGAACTGAAAAGTAGGCAATGGAACAGCTTGCCTCTAAAACCTAGGAAACTGATTCATTCAGTTTCAAACTACCTTTTCATGATGTATCTACCTCCATGAGTGAAATTTTAGCATATTTACATCAAAGTCCATCAAGTTACATAAAATTACATCATTGGTTTGACCATGAGAGAGAGAAAATTCAAATTGAGAAAAAATTGGGCGAAGAAACAGAGTTTTTTGGCAAAAAAGTCAATTTTCCATCCTATGCACCACGCCTTTGTCCCTGTGCATTGCACCTTTTTGCAACCGATTTTGGAGGCCTTCCCATGCACCAAAGTTTCTCCAAGTGGTCTTGTTGGAAAGGTTTGTCTATTTACTTTCCAGAACATGTGGAATTTTTGAATTTGGTGTCCATTTTCCCCTCCAAAAGTGAGTTCTCCCAACACTACTCCCTGTGTGGCCAAAAAGGGGCAAAAAGGGCATTTTTGAGGTGTTTTTTACCCTTTTGGAAGCTCAATACTTGACAAAATTTCTTGGCCATTTATGGGCATTCATATCTTTGCATGAGGAATCCAAAAATGCTGAGTTTTCCTCCAAAGGAGGTCCCTAGCAAAAGCGCATGCCAAGTGGCACGACTCACTAGGCAGAAAAACCTGTGTTTTGCTCCAAAAATTTAAAATTGACAAAAAGTATCCCAAATTTCTTGAAATTTGGGCTGAGTGTCCTGTGTCAAGTGTTATGTTGGGCTAAGAAAGCCTTAGCCAAAATCTTGAGCTTGTCTTGCTCCTTGCTCCTCCTCAAAGCTTTCGTCAACTTGGCCTTCAAAGTCCTAATTCTCGCTTTGCAAACTTTGTTTCTCGCCAAATAGTGATAGGCCATGTGCTTCAACATCTTTTTCTCTTTGATGGCCTTCTCCAGCATCTTTTCCAAGTGCATGTTTGCCCTCTCAAATCAAGATTCCTTGTCATTCTCTATCTCTTGTTCAATGGAAGTCAAAGTGACATGGTCCTCTTTGTCATTTTGCCTCTTCAATTTCAACATTTCTAGCTCCATTAGGATTTGCTTATCCTCCAACTATTTGTTTTCATTCTTCTTTGTCATCTATATCATCCTCATGCATCTTCTCTTTGCCTTTGCTTTGCTTCTTATGTTTCTCCATAGAACTATCACTCAGTGTCTCTTCCTCATAGTGCTTGTCTTAGGAAAATGATGAGATGAAGGTATGGTGGAAAAAATGATGATGAAAGAGGGATGAAAGAGGACAATGGAGATGAGTATGAAGAAATTTTACTCTTGGGAAATGAAATTGGGGAAAGAAGAGAATAGTTTTGGGAGATTAGGGTTTAGTGAGGGATTTAGGGATTTATGAGGGAATTAGTTACTTTAGGGGAGTGGGATATGGGAAAATAGGATAAATGGAGTGTATTAGGGTAATAAAAGAGTGAAAAGGGGTTTTGATGCTAGACATAGTGGTTTTTAAGGGGTGATAGGGTTTGGGGATGCCAATTAAGGTTTGCGAATAGTAGGAATTAGGTATTAGGGTTTTGGGGATAGGGGGATAGATGAGTATGAATGAGAGGGGTAAAGATATGAAATGAGGGGAGTGTAGTGGAGGAATGTGAAAATGATTGCAGGGAGCAAACAACAACAATGACAATTTTTGCAAACCCTAGACAACTTTTTCAATGGACTATGCAACAAGCTAGGCTTTAAATTTGCACCTATATAAACACCATCAAGGAGGATGAAAACTATTTAAAAGGAACTTTAGGATGTTTTACTTACATGGAAGGAAGAAGTTTGCAAGATTTGGAGGCTTTGCAAGATGATTTGAGTGAAATTTGGGCTAAGCAGGCAGGTGCACCGCGCCTTTCTGCAGGCCAGTTTTGGAGGCCTTCCCGGTGTCCAAATTTGGCGCAAGATATATTGTTGGAAATATTATGGAGTCTAATTTCCAACACAACTTGAATTTTTCAATTTGGAGTTCATTTGCCCTGTCAAAAGTCAAATATCCTAAGACAGGTCAAAATGTGCAAAATGAGGCTGCCTAAAGGCAGAGTGTTGTTGCAGTCAACTTTTGAAGGTCTTCATCAACCCCAAATTGAGAACATGATAGCTCATTGGAAATATATTTGTGTTTAGTTATCATTTGACTCATCAAGAAATTCATTGGGCCAACCAAGCTTGGAGAAATCTTGTTTTTCCCAAGGTCACTTCAAAGGTGCATCAATTCTCCTGAGGCAACTGTATGTTTGACATTTCTCTAAAAACATGACACCTGTGTAAAAAGTGAAGGAGGGTTTTCTTCCTTGGCTGATTGTGGAAAAAACCCTCTCTTAGTTTTCCAAAATTAATCTTTTCTTGCTCAGTAACACCATTGGAGTAAAACCTATCCCGATGTGTGGAACAGGGGATTTGTCGAAATGAAGTGAAATGAAGGGGATAAGTGGCTTCTAAATTCTTGAGAAAATTTTGAGAAGTAGGGAGGGATGTTAGGAAGCAGGGGAAAATGGAATTTCAAAGATTGAGTGAGGGGAATGGGTCCAAAAGGGCAAAACACAGGCCTAGCCTAGAAAATTGTCAAATTGTAGCAAGAAACTAGGGTTTGTGCAAAAATGAGGAATTTGAGGGATATCAGTGATGGGAAGTGTTTAATAAGGTAAATTAAGGATATGGGAAGGTGTATTAATATCAGGATACAAGTTTTTCTGATGATTTGACCATCCAAGAGAAATTACCTTCAAAACCCTAGGAGAGGGAAATGAACCTTACCTAGGCACAACTGAAGCATGAAAAAGGTGTAAAATGACCCATTTGAACTTGAAATGATGATGAAAACCTCTGAATGATGGTACACTCAGCTGAATGGTGACATGAACTGACATTTGGACAACTTTGAAAGGAGTGAAAACAAACCCTAGACCTAATACCTAGTGACCAAATTTTGCTTGAAGACTCACTGAAATGACAAAATTTGACCTTGACACCTTAAAATCACTTTGTAAGAGCATGTTTGATCACTGGAGGAAGGATTCAAATACTGACACTAACATAAATCTCATTTCATATATGGTTTTCCTTCTTCGGAATAGTGTAATGAAGATGTCAGTTTCTCCCTTGTTCATGATTTTATATTTTTTACTAAGTAGTAACAGTACTTGTGTTAGCTACATATTTAATACATGTAATGTGCATAGATTTACTTATACTTTTGGTGACAAATGTTTCCATGAGGTATATGCCATGAAACCTTCATTTTCGCTCCACTGTTTCTACCATTCCATCTCTTCAATATTCCATACCTCTGCCAGGACATTGTTACTTAGGATTCTGTTATAGCCCTATGCATCGAATCCCCTCCTTTCTCTCCTACTCTTCACCTTTACTACAACTACAATATGAAGCTACCTGTTGTTGTGTGTTGGCCACCAGAACCAAAAATTTCTCATTGATGTTGGCCAAATTTACCCCCTTAACATTGGGATCCATGTATTGGCTTGAGTTTACCTTCATGAAGGCTGATTGAACCAAGCCCCCCTTTTATTATCTTTTTAAACTTCGTGACAATTGGAGTGTAATCGAAATCCCCCCATTGATAATATTCCATGCACTCCTCTATCTAAGATGTCATAGGCACTGGTCTACAATCAACCCAGAGGCTATCTCTAGGAAGCTTTCTATGTCTCTCGAAGCACTTGTGTTATGGGTGCCATTAAAAACGAAAATAGAAGCAATGTCATGACTAATCGGGAAGGAAAGTGATCGATTGATGGTGCCCTACCAAGAAGAAGTTCAAAAAAAGACTTCATGAGATCAATGGAAGGAACCATGAAGAAGAATTTGTTGATGAATGGACAAGTCCATAGCTAAGAGGGAGTTATAACAAGTTCCAAATTACAAAGGAACTTTGAAAAATACATTGTCAGTGGATACTTGGGCATGTCTTCCTCAATTAAGAGGAAGTGATAGACACAACATTCTTGTCTTCACTTGGAAAGAAAGAATGGGAGGATTGGGTAATCATCTGGCATCTGATACTCTTTAAGGATGTGTAGGGCATCCAAGACAAGAGTAGGTAAGAGGAACGATATTATTTGAGGGATGGGAACCCAAGACAAGAATATTCCTAGAAGGTCATACTTAGTGAACACCCAGGTGGGTATGTCCCTTGAGAGACAATGATTAAGGTGTCTATAAGTCATTGGTCTCACCAACAGTATGCTCTGATCTATTGAGAGATAGAGTTGTCAGTCAAGGCCTTGCTGTGGAAACAATGTTGGTTACTATGATGCTATAACAAATGGATTGACAAACCGATTTCTCTTATGTGAATTCTTCAAGATTGAAAAATAACAAAACACCTTGTAACAGGTTATGAATACCTCCCTAGTTAAGAGGGAGTGTTGAAGAATGTGTAAGTAGGTTTGGTCTTCATAAATGTAATTTTGAAATTTGTATTTATTCAAGAAAAGAGAATTTATTTTTATATTATTTGTCAATGAGATTCTTGCTCATTGAAGTAGGTCAAGCACATGCTTAAGTGCTTCTAGGAAGTCAAAGTTTCAATGTATTTATGTAAGACCCTTAAAGGGCATGTTACATTATGTATAATATTACATAAGTTCAAAGGAATACCTCTAAGCCAAGTACAAGTCCTCTCCATGTAGAAACGTCCTTCAAAAGAGGCTAAAGGATTTAAATTGATGAAGAAAATGTATGTCGGCCTACAGTGAGCAAGTTGGCCTCAAGTCCGCCTAAAGGAGGGATAATCCTCTATAAATAGAGGTTGTCCACTCCCTCAAAAGGCAACGTAAAAACATCTTTGAAATTAACGAAGTGAAGTAGCTGAAAAGGAGAAGGGAAAACCTTGTCTAAAGTGTCTCCTAGTGCAGCTAAGGAAGGAGGAGGAAAAATGAAGTTGAGAGGACTGTTTCTAGGGCTAGAAAAAATCACACGTATGAAAAAAGGAGTTCAAGTCTACGGGTATGACAGTAGGGAAAAAACAGTCCATGAACTAGTGTTTTTTGGGCTTGAAACTAAGCCTACAAGGCCTCCCAAGTCAAGCGAAGAAGCATATCTCTCTAACGAAGGAAAAGGAACCTAATTCTCTAGGGTTCCTACCATACATGGAAAAACTAGGGTTGTTGTTCATTCACATCAAGTTTGAATACCTACCTCAAGAAGAATCTCGTTGGATCAAGAGAAGGGTGTCTCCTTAAGTGAAGAACATCTTGAAGAAAGGAATAATAATATCTCATCAAGAAGCTAACATAGCAAAGATCTATCTCTAGACAAAGAAGGGAAGAAAAGGAAGAAGTGTCAGAAGGCAGAAGTCCATGTGTCGGGGAACATAGTGGAGAAAAGAGGAAGGACTTGACTTATGCTTGGAGGAAATCCTAGTCAAGGGTCTAGGGTTTGGCATTAATAATAAGAAGCTTCAATAAGAGAAACTTACCGAAGGGTTTTCCTCTCTAAGACAAAGAGGTTTTGGCCCTAGCAAAGAGCCAACATTTTTGTTCTTGTCTTTTTTATTTTGATAGCACTTTGATGAAACACACACTATAATAAGAAGAATATCAAGCTAAGATAATTGTATAAGTGCATCACAAATTATTATCAAGAAGTGAAGAATCCTAATATACATACTAGCCCTTGATTCTTCAACACACCATACATCACTAATCCAAGTAGTGGGACATTGGAGCCACTCCTTGCTCCTCAAAGAATTGACTATCTACTCTCAAGGCTATGTGGGAGGAGCAAAGGTGCAAAGTCCTTGCTCATACAATGGGAGGGGTTTATATAGCCAAGGGTGATGCCTGACCCTTGTGAATTTTGGACTACCCTCATGACCATTCAACTTCCTATGACTTTTCAACTGATCCGACTCTTCAACTTCATGTGTGCATCCATTGGACTTTCACTTTACATTACATTCAGTTACAATAGTTATGGCCCATAGTGGTGATGTGACCTTGAAAAATCATGACACGACTTGGCATGACACTGCTGACATGTACTCGTTGGTTGTGGTGTCCATGTTAAGTTGTTGCGCTGCTAAGTGATGGATGTACTCTCGAGTGTGCTTTTTCTTCTCCTCCGCATGGCTTGATGTTGTAGGGTCTTTGATGGTCTTGGTCTTGCAAGATGGTTCTGTGCATGTATTCCTTTCACCTGTTGCTTTTTTCATCCATCCAGCTACATGTAGGTCTTCTAGCATGTGCACTTCTTTTTCATACCATTCGTCATCTCGCCATGATCTATCAGTGTACCTATTCTTGCAATTCACTCATGATGGTATGACATCAAATCCAAAACCTCCTAGTCTAACATGATACATTGTTTTCCATGTTCTGGGCCCGAGACAGATAGCAGGTTGGGAAAAGGGCCTAGTAACTATGCGCTGCGCAGTTCCATGTGGCAGGGAGGAGGACTGGTCATTGAGATTGTGTAGAGTGCATCTCAGGCTTGGACAAGGAACTCCGGGGCATAATATTCACTGTCTTGAAAAACTGTGCAAAGGCCACTGGTAGGAAGGATTGTGTAGTTGAAAACACCAGTAGTATCTACAAGGAGGGACCCTGAGGGACACCTCTGCGAAGTATCCAGAGGGAATACAAGATAGGACAACAGAGGGACTAGAGGATAGTTTTGTGCAGTTTTTGAGAGCAATGAATCTCAGCTGAGGGAAGTCACTAGGAGGACACCTATGCACAATTTCTGGGAGAAGTGCAGACTTTGGTCTCTGCACAATGTGAGGTTCCAACAATCACGAAGGAGAATCGATGATTGTTCTTGCAAAGTGCATAGTTTAGATAGGCAGTGAGGCAATTTTTGTGTAGTTCTAGGAAGGAAAACAGGTTTCTCACCTATGGGATTGTGCAGTGCAACTGACCGAGAGGACAAACTCGTGCACTCCGCAATTCTAGATAGTAGAGCAACAGCACTAAGGGATGAAATTGTGCTACACAGCTCAGTTAGTGTCTGAGGAAGTGAAGTTGTTTCGTCAAGATATTTTCAAGAAAATGGCTAAGTGTGAGAAGCAAGTGAACTTGTGATGACTCGACATTATGATCACACACTTAGCATACTTCAAAAACATGAAAACACTAGCCACCATGACAACATAGGAAGCATGACCCTCTGTGGGACTATCTAGAGCTAAAAGTGACAAGTGTGACTCTTGGGATATACTTTGGATGACCGTGATGACACTTGTGTGATAATGCTTACAACTTTGTGTGTGAGTGTGATAGATTTTCACATAGCGAGGACAAACCAAACACACAAAGAGAAACCTTTGAAGTCACCAGAATAATATCACAAGAATGACAAAGAAATCAAATTCCAAAATACAACAGTTGGTTGAGCAAGCGAGAGGGAGCAAGACACATAGAGGAAATACATGGAATGACTTTCGGTGTTTGCAACCATGCATTTTATTGAAGAAAAAAATGATATGACAATGATAAGTAGTCCTTCAAGATACACTAAGAGGCGTGTGTCAAAAGATGTGCTTTGTTTTCCATACCTTCCCTCCAAAGGGTTGTGCATCAAATGGAGTCTTCTTGCGGTCCTGGTCTTCTATCATACCTTGGGTTCCTTGGTCTGCTTATCTTCCAACTCAGCTCCTTGATAGTCCTCTAGAATGTCAGCCTTCTTATGACCATTGAGAGACACATCTGCATAGTTTCAGTGGGTAGTGACTGTTGCGAGATGGGGTCCTGGGAGGACACATATGCGTAGTTTGGGGATGCAAGGAAGACTGAGCAGCTGAGGGACAAACTGCACAGTTTTAGGATGCAAGGCACTGCTGCGGGATGAGATCCTGGGAGGAAAACTATGCGTAGTTTCAAGATGCAAAGTAGACACTTGGGAAAACTCCCTGCGCAGTTTTGAATGCTAAGAGAGGTTGGGATTTCTGCGCATTACGCAGTTAGCGCGTGAGATGAGTGTGAAACATATCTATGTGGTGAGGACAACCCATTCTCACAAAGATTTCCCCTTGAAGAAAAACAAACATTCCCTTTGCATGACGAGTGATAATCCCCTACCCAAAGATGACACATTCCATAGAAAGATATAGGCGTGAACAAATCTTAAGACCGAAGAAGGAAGCTTGACATCATCAGTTTACCAAATAATTGACCAAGGAACAATCGGTCACAAGATCCACAGTATGCTCCTAAATTTGAGTATAGGCCAAAATTTTGGAGGGTGTTGTAGCTGCTACAACACCTGGCGACACACTAGTTGAATTCCATATTCTCTGTCTTGGTTCATTCAGTGTAGGGCCTTGGTCCATCAGGGAGTATTGATTCATCATGTAGATTACTTTGGCTTCCCCACTTACCCCATGGATAAACATGGTTTGCCTTGTACCAACTCAGTTGAACACAACATAAGATTCAGCCAGATCACAGTGTTTCAAATTGGGAAGGGTAGTTTAGCTCCTGTGCTTAAGATTTTCATAGTACAATTTTTCATCTTTGGTGTTGCTCCGCTACCAGTAGGCCTGGATAGTACCCCAACGGAGTCATGCGGGAACACAAGCATTGATCCATTGACAACGAGCCTGGACAATACCCGGTGGAGTTGCTTACTTCACCTCTCTGCACAGGAAGCCTTTCTCTTCTTTTCCCTTTATTATTTTTGAAAGAGAACTATGTATCGACACTTACTTATTTTTGGGGCAGAAGAGGGATCCTAACTTATTAAGAGCATGAGAGGTTGTTCCTTCAAAGAAGCATGTAAAGACCTCTGATTTAGGTTTTCTCGTTTATATTTTCCCCTTCTTCGTTTCTACTAGTTGGATAAGCTTGAACACACCAAAGCAGAAAACTAAGTACAGGCATGAGGTTCCCAGACAGGACATAGGTTCATGGTTGGACCAAATGTTTCCTTATAGATGGATCATATTTTCCGTCAATATGGATCATATTTTATGGACGGAAGATGGACACAGGGCTAGCCAAGGGTTGGGGTGTCACAAGGCTCTTTGAATGTTAGCCACATACACATTCAGAAGCTAGGATGCAAGTCCAAGCACAACACTTATTCGCGTAGTGAAAACAAATGGAAAACTAAACAAGGAAAGAAACAAAGAAAAAATAAATAAGACACAAAACTAGGAAACCAACATCGAAAGACAAGACACCAAAATGACTAAAGTGAACATTATGTAAAACCAGAATAAGCAAACCAAAACAAACTATTGGCAACGAGTTCAATATGAGTGCAAGGAAAGGAAAACTAAGATGCAACTAATCCTACTCCTATCCTAATAGCTAGATGGTCGAGGTTACGTGTAATGAAATTTTCAGTGAAGCCACTGTAGTCGTTCTCGACCTGAATCCACAAATATATGAATGATTAAAACAGCTAAAAGTGATGTGTGAAAGAAAATACAAAAACTTGAAAAACTTGCACACAGGAAGGAAGGTCTTGCCTGTGGGCAGAGAGATGTGTCATAACCACTACTTTTACCTAATGCACATGCTTACCTCTCTAATGGATACCACTTTTCAACAAGCCTCAGAAGCCTCTTGTGGGTGCGTCCTTGTTTGCACCGATCTTCTTATCAAGCATGAGGAAGGATTGAAATTTGTTGTCTGCAACAAAGCTTGCCAAGTAATATTGTTCCAGCCATTCATCTATTGGATCGTAAAATTCATGATGGTCGTCTTGAAAGCCTCATGATCTACGAAAAGATGAATTTTCTATTGGAGAAGAAGGATAATAATGGGAATATTGTAAAGAAAAATAGATCTGATCGTCCTTTGCGGTCATGCCAAGACAATGAGGACCTTCCATAACCATCAGCAAGGGCTGAAGTGCCTTACCTGCTTGACGGAAACCTGAAGAGAGAGATGTTAAGCGATGAAGATCGGAGAGCATGAAACAAATATCATTAGATGTGCTGATGGGAAAATAATAAGCCGAATGTTAGTCACCCACGATTAAGAAATGATCATATCAGCTAGTTAAGAAGTCATATTCCTAGTTTGCAATGAACAAAGAAAAATTCGTTTGAACAATCTTGTGAGTGCTCTAAACAATGGAACCAAGTTTGCTCTGAGCTAGAAATGATGGACCACCTTCTTGTATCTGGTAGCCAATTGCACAAGCATCATATTCATCACAAGAGTTTTAAGAAGGATGTTGGTACCATCAATACATGAAACCAGTTGGGGCATGGTGAATAGAGAGGAACTTGATTCGTGTGACAACATGTATGTTCATCATCACATAGGGATATTTTTGGTGTGATGAGAGGACAAATTTGAAGTACAAGGTTCGCAAGAAGGCCAAGGAGCTAACCGTGAAGAGGGAAATTCGATAAGTATGATTGGGGGAAAAGATAGTCTTTGAGATGATCAACTTCACAATTCCAAGACTTTGTGAGAGATGAAAATTCCAAACCTGACTTTCACATTAGATATTTTCATGAAGATGGATGCGCTATAACAAATTCGTGAATTCAGTGATACATGAAATTTTTAAAATTGGAAAGATCACACCCGAAATACCAAACATTTTTTACACATGAATTCACATCAAGTAAAACCATGTAGATAGATAGATTGCAAGTGAGAAATGGATATGATTTGATTTGAGGGGATTTCCAGAGTCGTGAAGTCCTAACATAACCATCAATGGACATTGAAGTTCCTCGACTCCTTAGCATGTCCCGGAACTTTCCACAATTGCAGAATCACATTTTTAAACTTAAACTAGATTATACATGGCTTGAGGGTGGTTTCTACTGCTAATTTCAAAACCACTTTCTGGATGGTAGCCATCTCTGTCACAGGTTTCAACAACAATCATATTTCTCAATTGAGGAGGTTCTTCTGATGGTACATCCAAAGATAAATGAATTGGTGAGCTTGCATGAGAAAACTGATTTGAGGAGTTGCCTTCATGCAACATAAGAGATGATGAGGGCTGGGAAGAGTCTTATGTGATTAGATTGTTTTCGATTTTATCATGGACAACCTCACCGTCTTGTGTCAATCGAGGAGATAGCTCATCAGATGAAGAAGCAAGAGAACATGGATCATCTCCATCACTTGTAGATGCGTTGTGAATGGTAGGACACAAGGGAAAGTGAGGTGGAGTGGAAGTTTCAATATGGACGTATTCTTTGACTGAAGCACATTCTAGATCTAAGTTAGAGTCTTCATGAGAAAACAGAAGATCACATGATGTGCTTGGGCATTCATCACGACATATAAAAGCATGGGAGTGATGACTTCCCAAGACTGGGGGTTGATCAAAATAATTAATTGTACAGGATGTTCCATTGATATTAGCAGATTGAGAATCGTTAAAAAATGGAAGCTCCTTGTTTTGATGCAGACAATTTTGTATCAGAGAGGGAGGATTGATGGTGTCCTCACCTTTCTGCTCCTCTGCCTTTGTAATGTTACTGCCTTGCGCCTGATCGCAATTTGAGCCAACAACTTGAGAATCAAGAGAATGTAAATAATGAGCTGGTGAAATGAATTGATCAAGCGAGTCATGGTACAAGGAGTCATGGCTTGTAGGTGATAGAGGATGGTAGAGATGTAGATCAGATTTGAGACTTGAGTTATGAGCAGTGACGTCCTCTTGCAAAACGGAGGAGTGAGTCTTTGTTGTAGGCTTCCTGAGCCATTCTACAACATCCTCCATTGATGCGAGATACGGATGAGAAGACGATCTTGGGACTTGATGTGAAAATTTCTCAGCTTCATGATCACCACAAGGGGGAACCCACATTAGGACTGGAAAAGGAGGAGGATAAGGAACAAACGGGGTAGTGGGCTCCTCCTCTGCAGTTTGAAGTGCCTCATGATCCACAAGAGTTGGAAAAGAAGGGAAATCAAGAGGTTCACCGTGTTGGGAATCATGAACCAAGCATTTGAACTCTTGTCTCACGAAATATGAGTTGAAAAATTTGTCAGGAATTTCACAACAAAGGTGAAGGAAACGCTAAGGAAAGTCTTCAACTGATTCACCAGGATCCATTCTTAAACGAAAAATTCTTTTACGGACATATTGGTGGTTGTACTTATCACAAACTTTACAAAACATATTGGCAAGTTGAGTGAGTGAATGGATAGAAGCAATGGATAATGTATGACACCATTTCTTAACACGACCTTCAAATGTGAGGGTGAGTAATATAGTGCTGACATATTCAGAACCTACTTTGTTACAAAAACAACAATGGACAACTTGAAAGAGATGTTCATGAAAAATTGATTCACCCTCCATCAAACTTAAGTTTAGACAGGTCATGAATGAGTTCTGTAGGGATGGTACAATTAAGTTCTTTGGAAAAACCTCCCGAGACTATGATTTTGGGAAGAACCATTTTAAAATTAAGAGATTCAAACAAAACTCAACGAGCATAGCATATCGTTTGGTCCTCCTAGAGCCAGAAATGTTGACGATGTTGGACCCACCAACATTCATGGGATCTCCCTGGTATGAAGTCCCAACTAGACCTAACACTATTTGCTGTAGGAGTCCCATCCGGTATAAAGGCCCAGTTTCAATATACTTAGAGATATGCCTTGGCTCTAGCTGTTAGCACATAAGAGCATTGTGTTGGTACCTTCAAACAACAAGGTAAGTGTGCCTGGTGGGTGTGTAAGGTAACTTGTGTCTCAATCCTCTTACTGCAAAGGGGGAGAGTAAAGTGAGCCTCTAAGTGAGAGGTAATAGTACCACCCAAGAAGGGACACACCCAAACCAGAAAGGTATGTCCGACATCCAACGGAATAGTCCATAACGGAGGTGGCAGTCACTAAAACTGAAGTGAAGGGGACAACACGTACACCACCCAACGGAGTAGTCCACGCGGAAGTGACAGTCGTTATAACTAGAAAACAAAGATGGTCTGTTGAGTATCTCGCGGAGCAATCCACAAGGATGTGACAACAGTGATAACCAATACACAAATGTGGTCTGCCTAGTATCCCATGGAGTAGTCCATAGAGATGAGACACTGTTGGTAACCAGTACAACACATTCCCAATAATGTAAGTAATAAAACAATTGAAGCAGTTCAACTATCTTAATACAGGTGACACAAACATGCATTAGAAATGTTGAAAGAATAATCTTACAAACATCAACAAAACATGCATGAAAACATGCTAGCCTGAATAGGCTTCTGAATTAAGAAAACGTTCCAAGACAGACTTGGAGTTCCACATGGCAGGGAGGAGGACTGGTCACTAAGATTGCGTAGAGCACAACTTAGGCTTGGACAAGAAACTCTAGGGCACAATCTTCACTGTCCAAGAAAACTGCGCAGAGGCCACTGAGAGGCAGGATTGCGTAGTTGAAGACACTAGTGGCAGCTATAAGGTAGGACCCTGAGGGACACCTCTGCGCAATTTCCAGAGGGAAGACAGGGCAGGACAACAAAGGGACCAAAGGATAGTTCTACACAGTTTTTGGGAGCAGCGAGTCTTAGCTGAGGGAATTCACTAGGAGGAAATATCTCCACAATTTCTGGGAGCAATGTAAGCTCATGTGGAATAGTCCACAAAGATGTGATTGTCATTGCAACCAATGTAACGAGGAAGATTTGTCTAATATCCAAAAGAATAGTCCACGAGGATGTGACAATGATAATAAAAATTACAACACATTTTCAATATGAGAAGTACCAAAATAACTGAAATAGTTCAACTACTTTAGCACAGATGAAAGCAAACACGAACTACAAACACTCACAGAAATCTGGAGGTTAGTGTGACAGGTTGAGGGGATGGGCACTAGATCAACGCATTGCACAGTTTCGGGAAACATGGGAGGTTGGAACATTGCACAATTGCATAGCTTAGGGGCTCAAGGGATGAGATTGAGGCTAGAGATTGTGTAATGCACAATTGAGGCTCACTTGGGAAGATGGGTTGTGCAATTCTGGGATCCAAGGTCGGGGCTTGAGCACTAGAGCTGTGTAGTGCAGTAATCCTCGAAGGAAGGAACTATGCATTACGCAATGTCAAGAGGCAAGGTCACAACTAGAGGACTGAAACTACTCAATGCGCAGTTCAGGGAGGTCGGGTGATGCTAGGTTGCTTGCTCAAGAATCTTTTCAAAAATTGGCTAAGTGTGGGATCGATGAGGTTTATGTGAATAGTGATAAGACTTCAATTGTGATCACACATTTAGATTACTTGACGACACAATAATTTAGATCATCTAAGACACATGAACAATGCATTTCCCTCAATGCAACAACTATATGACAACTTACGACAAGTGTGACACTAAAGATACACTTTGCAACGATCGTGACGACACTTCTGCGGCAGTGCTTGAAACTTTGGAAATGAGTGTGATGGATGTTTACATGGTTATATTAACCCATTTTCACAAAGGTAGCCCCTTTAAACCACTAGAACAGGCTTATACACATTGTGCAACAATGAAGGTGTGAAAATATGGCATTTTTCCTATCTTGCAAAAGGGACTAAAACACCTCAAGAAACACATGGAATGAGTTTCAATGTTTGCAGTGACAATGTGAAAGACCAAGGAAGGCTCCGAAATTGAGCATAGGCCAAAATTTTGGAGGGTGTTGTAGCAATGACAACACTAGGCGACACACTAGTAAAATGTCAGCTTCTTTCCCTTGGTTAATTCTTTCGTGTAGGGTCTTGGTTCTTCAGGGAGTATTGATTCATCATGTAGGTTACTTTGGTTTCCCCACTTACCTCATGAATAAACATGGTCCACTTTATACCTTTCTCGGTTGAATACAACGTAAGATTCAGCAACATCACATTGTTTCGAGTTGGGAATGTTAGTGAATCTCATGAAATTAATATTTTTAGAGTATGGTTTTTCCATCTTTAGTGTTGCTCCACTACCACTAGGCCTAAATAGTACTCCAACAGAGTCATTACAGGAACAGAAACATTGCTCCGTTGCCAGCGAGCCTACTCAATACCCCGATAGGGTTACTTCCTTCACCTCTCTACACAGGAAACCTTCCTTTTCTTTCGCTTTTATTTATTAATAAGACTATAATATTGCTTTAAATAAATTTATTAACTTTAAATTTGATAAAACTTATAATATAAAAAATGTATATCAAAATTTGGTTACTAAACTTTGTCACAATGTTTTATATTTATTAGATATTTAAAAAAAAAAACTTAACAATATTCTAAATTATTTTCTAAAATTGAAGTTTAATAATAAATTTTCACATAAAATATATCCATACTTAAATAATATTTATATTAAAAAAATAAAATATGAATTGAAATATTTGATAGGTTCTTTTCAAATCGACTGGTTCAAAATCTAGTAAATTCAACAATTCAATGGTTTTCAAAAGAAAGTTATAAAGAGAAATTCAACAATTCAATGGTTTTCAAAAGAAAGTTATAAAGAATTTTGTTAAATCTGTGTACTAAAGAGAGTTATAACAATAAAAGACGCATAAAATCGTTACACTATTTCATATTAGGTGTATTTGTTAAACCCAACAACTTATAAGTCAAAATTTATTTAAGTATTATTTCAATAGATAATAAATAAAATATGTTTAATAAGTTATGATATTTTTTTGTCGTTATTTTGTATTGGATCAGAATATTTATTTAAGTTTTGATGATGAATTACATTTAATGGTTTAAAATATGTGGATTCAAAAATAAAATAAGATTTCTAAAAAAATCTCTTAAAAATTCATTATGAATCACAAAAATTTACATTATCAAACATTATGATATATTTTAAAATTATATAATTAACACAATGATTTTACATTATTTCTTTTTTTCTAAAAAGCATAGAAATAAGCCATTGATTTGGTTCATAGAGAAACCAAGGTACGTGCCTATATATTAAGATAAGGTTTGAAACTTTGCTAAATTTCCACTAATTAAATGGGTTGCACGAGTGCATTGCATAGGGAAACACTTTTATGAAAAGATGTATTATAGTTATGCAGGAAAGGTTTCTAATTACACATGTTTAATGCACTTAAAATTTTAATGGTATTAAAAACAAATGCTTAATCCAAAGTTTTAGTGGTTATTAAATAAAAATATTTAATATACATGAAATTTTAGTGGTTATTGAATGCAAATATTTAATACACTTGAAATTTGTGTGGTTATCAAAGTCTATTTTTATGAAAAGATGTCTTAAAGTTATAGATGAAAAGAATGCACTTAAAATTTTAATGGTAATGTAATACAAATATTTAATTTGCTTGAAATTTTAATGATTATCAAAGTTCATTTTTATAAAAAAAACGTGTTAATTTTTTTTTCTAAATAAGGTTAATCTATTAACATGAAGGGAGTAAAATTACATCGTGACCGAAGTCAAAAACACTGTCCTGAAGAGAGGCAAAATTGTTAAGATAAACATGGAATGTGACTATCCCATTTCAGGGAACTCAGTCTTGAACCGTTTACTGAATTTACAAAAATAAAATAAAAAAAGAACTGAAATTCCATATAACTGTCTGAACAAAAACATGCCCAATAGTATGGGCCATATGGCATGTTGACATGTCAACAGAGATCAAGTTAAACATTTGGAGGTTCTTCAACAATCCAACACCAACCTATATCCGGCATTTCCCCTTCAAGAGCTGCTGTAGAGTTAGAAGGAACAGGGTCTACCAATGCCAATACCACATTCTGAGCGCTGCGAGCTTGAGCTTCTGGAACCTGCATAGACGTGCTGCCAATCCCCATCTGGATGTTTGAAACCGGAACAGAACTAGAGCCCGGGCCCTCCTGATGAGAGCTAGTCTCTCCCTCTTGGGCTTCCTCATGGAAGACCACCGAAATGTGGGCGGTGATCCTTGGGCGGTTCAAAGAACTGTAGAAGGTGAAGAACGCAGAGCCATACGAGGGACGCCCTCTCCCACTTCGAGTGTGCGGATAGTGCCCAACAGAGAAATCGCTTGAAAGGGAGGGCGACTCGGAGGAAGGGATGGAAGGCACCCGCCTGGGTTGACCTTGGTGAGACCTCATCCTATGGCGATGGCGAGGCATTGGGGAGACTGAAACAACGGGAGGAGAGTGAGGCGGGGCAGCAGCAATGACCAGGCCAGAGGAAATTAGGAAAACGACAATGCGTAGGCCTGAAGCCCAGGATATAAAACAAAAGGAGGACGAAGGCAGCGCTACCACAAAACTAGAGCAAGGTTTCAGAGCATCCTCCCTGTTCAATCTACCAGAGGCAGCAAAGAGGATGAGACCCACATAATATTTACAGAAAACAGAGCTACGACTAGACTCTGGATAATTCTGCGGATGTATCGACAGATTTTGCTCCCCCGCCAACTTATAACTGAGCCTTAACATTTCAACCTCCTTCAGGCATCGAGATACATCCATCATAACTGCAGCTATGAATGGAGCCGAGGTCTGAGACGAGCCAGAGCGTGCGAGAGCATAAACTAGGGTGCCAGACAGGGTGGGAGAATCAGAGTCGCTTAACATCGAGTAAATGAACTCTGCACATTCCATATTTCGAGCGCCTCCATTCATGAACCAATTTATCATACTGTACTGGGTGGGCAGGTGTCGCCCCTCCTCGCGCCACCCCTGTCCCATCCCAATTGATACCTGTCTAGACACCCCCATCGGGGGAAAAGATGTGTTAAAATTATGAATGAAAGGTTTTTGAATACAAATATTTAATGCACTTAAAATTAATTTAATGGTTATCAATTACAAATATTTAATGTACTTGAAATTTTAGTGGTTATCTTTACTTTGATGAGAAGAAAATAGAGATATATAAAATTTATTAATTTTAATTTGTAAATTTTTTATTAGCATATAATTAAAATAAATAATTATAATTGTTATTAATTTTTTATAATAATAATAATTATTATTATTATTAAATTATATAGTGTTATCATTGAGAAAAAAATTACTTTTATATGATATATATAGTGAATCATATTGAATAAAGTTTAGCCAAAATTAAAATAAAAATGAGTTATATTTTCAATATGAATCATTATCCCATCCATTCCATTTTGCAAAATTTCTTTACTCAAATTATCCCTAGTAGATTTTGGAAATTTTCTTTTACTTAAAATAATAATAAATAAAATAGAAGGTTTTGTTTTTTGTCTAATACAAAATATCTTAGTAATGGAGAGTTGAATAGAATAAAGAATGATGATATGTCGGGAATATATGCATAGGTTTAGGTTTTTCAATATTAGTTTTATATTTATCATACATAACGTATTCAATTTTGCTTTTGACTGGGTATTAATTTGTCTTTGACCAAAAAATTATGGCACTTATCCATAGTTTAATATTAGGAATTCAATTTTTGTTATTTATTATTATTATTATTTAAATTTATTTATTTGTAAGGTGATTTGTTGAGATCTTATTATGGGTTGTTTAGTAACTTCCATTTCTATTAGTTACTATTTTTTTTTTGTTTTTTGTTTTATTTCCTTTTTATTTAATTTTTTATTTTTTATTTTTTATTTTTTCATTTTTCTATTATTTCTATTTTCATGAATTATGATTTTTCACAATATTTTCAATTTAAAATAATTTCTTATTATATTAAAAACATATTTTAATAAATTTAATTATATATATTAATAAAAAAACACAAATATATATGCTAATATAAACAATATTAATTAATAACATTTTTTAATTTTTGGTGATGACATTCTACAATACAATATTCTATTAGTTGTTTTATTTTTGTGATGAAATTTTTGTCTTTGTTATTCTTTTATTTAATTAAGTTATATTTAAACTAAATGGCAGGTAGTAGCTACTATGTAGCCCTTGTTAAAAATTAAATTGGAAAGAAATTTTAAGACATTAAAAATTATGGAATCTTTTCGATATTTTCTTAAAGTCAACACATATATATATATTAGTATGTAAGTTTTGAAAACTATATATACCCTAGAATATTTTAAGTCATTTTCTTGGGTTCAATTAGTCAACATATGGATATATTTATACATAGGTATAAATTTTGAAATTTTGAAATCATTTAACAACCACGAGCCTGATTCTGATCATAGGTCTTTACTTATAGCTCTCAATTTTTTCATACATAGAGATCCCATAGAAGATAATCCTTATAGCCAAAAGAAGTTAATCTTTGATAGAAATAAAAAAGATCTCTTTCTAAATGAATCAAAACTAATTTTCTTCCTTTATCTAGTATAGACAACATAGAAGATCTCTATCATAATTTTACTACAACCCTCTCATATTCTATTAACATGTTCTCAATTGAAGTTTCAAGTAATAAAAGAAATAGCAAAACCAACCCATGGTATGACAAAATTGTAAAAGTGTGAGGAGAGCAATTAAGGAAGTTGTTGATGAATCTCTTAAAATTGGCAAGATAAAAATATACAAAGCCCTAACTAAAAGGAAAAAATGCAGTATATTCGTAAAAGACAAGAGAATCTCTTACACCTCTCTAAGGTAGCTCCTAACAAATTCTAGAGGCAGATTCTAACTAGGAAAACTAAAGATAATAATAAAATTGCTTTACACGACTGGAATTCCTATCTTAAAAAGCTTTATGAATTTCCAAATGTCATGGATAACTCTGAAACCCTGCTCACAACGAAAGAATTTTTCTCATTAGAAGACATTGGTTTTGGGGTTAATTTCTTGGCTAATGGGAAAGCTAAGGACATTGAAGGTTACCCGCGGAAATCTTAAAAATTGGAGGTCCTGTCCTCATCCCCCACATTCACAAGATTTTCAATCAAGTGGTCAAGCAAGGGTTCCCTAAACCATGGACTCAAAACCTCATTATCCCTATTTTTAAAAGTGGGGATACAAATAACCCCTCTAATTATCAGACAATTATGATCAGCCCTCTCCTAGCCAAGTTATATGGTATTGTTTTGGAAAGGAAGTTGAGCATATGGCTTGAAAGTGAAGGTAAGTGGGCTAAAGGCCAAGTGGGTTTTAGAAAGCAGAACTTAACAATAGACCACCTTGTTACACTTAAGATCATTATGGAGGAATGCTGCAATGATAAATCCAATCCCTTTTGTTGCTTTGTGGACTTTAGAAAGGCTTTCGATACGGTTCCTAGAAACAATCTTTGGAATAGATTAGAAGAGCTAAAGGTTCCTTTTGAGTTGAGAGCTGCCGCTATAAGGTTATACGAGAATTTAATTGCCAATATAAAAAGCAATGTGGGGTGGTTGAAAGATATTAAGTGTAATATCGAAGTTAAACAAGGTTGCCCCCTCTCCCCTACCCTATTTGGAATTTACATTGGCAAGCTAGAAGGTTGTTTAGAGGAAGCAGGATGTGCTGGCACGATCTTAGCTGGGATAGTCATCATCCTTCTTCTCTACGCTGACGATATTTTTCTTCTCGCAAGGTGCCCATCTGATCTTGATAAGCAGCTTAGATTTCTTAAGGATTTCTGCTCTACCATGGGTATGATTGTTAACAATGACAAAACAAAAGTTATGATTATCAAATCCAAGAAGGACACTTACGCTAATTTTATGTATGATAATAGTAACTTGGAGGAAGTGTCTTCCTACAAGTACTTAGGAATTGATATTCATTACAAGCTCAATTGGGACTATAGCATTGAGAAAAGGATTAATGGGGGATGGAAAGCTTATTTTGGTCTTGAAAATAATTGTAAAACGACAAACTTCGTAATGTGGGATAGAAAGAAGTTCATCTTTGAAACTTTAGTCACTCTGGTTATCTTATATGGATGTGAGGTTTGGGGTTGTAGCATCTCTAGAGAATCCTAGAGAAATATTGAGCAAATCTAGAAGCGTTTTATAATGTATAACCTCAAAATTAAAAGAAACACACCTTATCCTATTCTCCTTATAGAAGTGGGTCTTTCCCCTATCGAGAGCCTAGCTATGACTAGGCTTCTGTTGTACAAGCATAAACTCAATAACATGGGAGACCATAGACTTCCTAAGCTAGCTTTAAATTCCAGCCAAAACCACCTAAGGCTCAAACGAGGTTGGGTATAAAGACATTAGGGCCTGGTTAAACCATTGGGAGATCGACAAGAATGTTGCATTGCAAAACATTAATAACATTAAAAATATTGTTACTTCTAAGTTCAAAGAAAAAATGTGGTGTGAGAAAGATTTAGCAGCTAAAAGAAAATTAAGATATTATAAGGAGGTCATCAACCCCACCCTAGAAGATCAAAAGTATCTCTTTGTTTTAACTAGCTTAAAGAATAAAATTAATATAGCCAAGGTTAGAACGAACTCTCATGAGCTCCATAGTGAAACAGGTTGTTGGGCGGTTCCTAAAACACCATGGATGGAAAGGTTTTGCCATCTCTGTGAGAATATGAACATCAAGGATGAAAATCACTTCCTCTTAGAGTGCCCCGCGTACAACCACATTAGATCTCAGTTTCAAAATCTTTGTTACAACACTGACCTTCCTAGCTTTTTACGATGTCAAAATTACAGTGAGCTCAGGAGGCTTCTCTCCAAGCTTTTTTAGCATAAGAATAAAATCTTAAATTAAACTAAATAATTCGTTTCTTTAGGTCCGATAGACCAAAGTTTGGTCTCAGTAGACGTTAACCATCATTATCATCATATATATGAGGTATAATATAGATAAGTTTAGAAAACTATAAATAAAATAAATATTATTTTAAATATTAATTATTTATAAATATTATTTTATTTTAAATATATATTAATATTTTGATAATAATAATGATAAGTAAAAGATTAATTAAGTAATTTTTAAAATTGAATTAAAAACAAAAAATAATCAATTTTTGAAATTTTAATTTTATATTTAAATAAAGAGAAAATGAAAATATTAAAATCTTATAACGATCATTAAAATAATAAAATTATATTTTAGATTATTAAAAATAGAGTTAAAAAAAATATTATCAAATTATTAAAAATAGAATATGTTAAAAAACATATATATATAGTAGCAAATGGAAAATTTCTTTCAAACTTGGCCTTTACCACCCATCTGATAACCAGCTACCTGGCAGAGGGCAGAGGTCCTAAAAAGTTCCTTCCCAAAAAAGTCTCAAAAAGTGCCCTCCCAAAATATATCCTTACTTTGTATGTATACACATTTCACTTATAATAATTGGAAACATTTAATACATTTAATGTTTCATATTATATTAATCCATTTGATATGTATAGGAGAAAAAACAACTTCGGTCATTAAACAACTTTGGAAACATTTAATACATTTAATGTTTCATATTATATTAATCCATTTGATATGTTTATGTCTTTCCACATTCATTTTATATTTATTAAAAATTAAAAATTATAAAATATTTTGAGTCATTTTCTTAGAGTCAACCCATGTATTTTCTTAAAGTCAACACAGCTATATATTCGTAATTGATTTTAAAGATATAAAGATATATTTGAAGAATAAAAAAAATAAAATTATTTTATAATTTTTTTCCCAATTTTACAATTCACATAGAATTTTATTTTTAAATATTAATATTTTTAAAATTTTAATTTAATTTCAATTATATGTATTTTATTATTATTTAATTGTTTATTATTTTTTAAAAATTATATGGGGAAAATATGTGATTTTTTTTAATGAAAATTTTATATTGAATTACGAAATATCTATTCATTTATTTGTTGGTCAAAAGATAATGTTATTCAACCATATGTTTACATCTTCATTTTTTTAAATCGAGTTGTAATTATATTTTTGTTTTTAAACAACTCATGAGACATGTGGTCTTTGCATTAATTTATAGATTTTTTTTCTTTGTCAAAAATAAATTTCATTTTGTTGGTCTTACAAAATACGATATTGTTGATCTTGGAAATATGGTTATGAAGATCACTATCTCCTTAGATCATAGCTTTAATGGCATTTCATTTATAATTTTTTTTATTTAACATTAAAATCATATTTTTGATGGTTTTGTTAAAGCACTTTTGCTAATAAAAAGTTACAAACTCAATTCTCTGTACACTTTCCCATACAAAATCCATCATTGAAGTACCTACAATAAATCAGAGAAAGAAACAAAAAAACATTAAAATCATACTCTATTAAAAGTATTTAAATTAAAAAAATATATTTTTCATCTTCCATCTTTCCTTTTTTTCCCTAGGAAATATGGTAATTTTATTAGTGAAAACAAAATTAAATGTTGTGGGAGCTTGTAAAGCATTCCATCATGCCAATGGACACTCGTGATCATAAAACCAACAAATTAAACTAATTTTGAATGGAGATGGGGATGTTACCATTTTCTCCGTTTCTTCTTTTCCACTTTCCGCCACTCTTCTTGGGAAGGAGTGGTTGTGACAAGTGCTAGTTGGTTCTGAGTATCCATTCTTGGAGATTCCTTATCGGAATCCGAAATTTCTGATACATGAAGACGTTTGAAATCCCCCATCCCCAAACCTCTTTGTCTATGCTACGGTGACTGGGATTTCTGGTCCTTCCTGATTTGCTTCCTCCTTTTCTACTTTCTCTTGTGAATTTTGGACTTCTTCATTGGAAAATGTTGAGGAAATTGCCAACCTTTGGGTTGCTTTCCTGATTTCTGCTTCCTTCTTGGCTTTTTTTTGGCATCGGGCATGTATTTGGCTCTTTTTTGTATATCAAAAGTATGCGATCCAAAAATCCTTTACTGAGATCCACAGTGAAAATGCTTTCTACACCTGTTTAATCTTCCTTGGTCGTCTCGCTTTCTACTACTATCGTTTCTTTACCTCTGCCTGGTGGCCCTGTCATATTATGATATTGATGTTTATATTGATAACGTAGTATTATTCTTTAGTTGTAGGTGGTAGAACAGATTGGAGAATGTCCGGCGATTGAGGAGTCAGTTTTGTAAGAATCAACCCCAAAAGATGTTGGTGTTGTGCATTTACATTTGGCGGTTGATCGGGATTGGGATTGGCCCAGTGCGATTTTATATGTAGATTTTAGGTTTAATACTGTTATCATTCGAATGTATGGCCAATACTTCTCTTTCTAACGCTAGAGAAGTCACTAAGTATTTCAAAACAATTTTCAAACAAATCCAACGCCAAAGAAAACATTAAAGTCTTTTGAAATAATTTAGAGGCGATTGAAGGAATATAAAAGTGATTCAAAAACCTTTAGTGTGTTTTTTTTTTTTTTTTTTTTGTAGAGCCAAATGATTCCGGAGTGAGAGAAAACACTCTAGTATTTTAATTCATTTTACAAATAATTCCAGAGACATGGAAAACGTGAAGCATTTTAATTCACTTTTGAAATAATTCTTGCTAGAGGGACAACAATAAAGTGTTATAATTTCTTTTTTAGAGAGACAACACTAAAGTGCTATAATTTTTTTTTAATTAATTTTTATCCGAGAAATATTAATAAAATGTTAGATATCATTTCTGGGATTCAACTGCGTTAAGTAAGTCATTCAATTATGAGTATTTTCGTAACTGACTAATTTCTCATGATTTTTGAATAGTCCACTTAGCACTCATTGCATTGGGTGATACTCACAGGTGTGAGTGAACAAGTGGAATTGAAACTAGTGAAATGAATCACATAGCGTCAATCATTACTTCCGAAGCTTGCACCCGACAACCAAGACTTCCCGAAAAATCACCCATCCCAAATCACCTCTGGCTAATAAAATGTTTTAATTCACTTTAAAATATTTTAATTTATTCTACAAATAATTTCAACCCCACGAAAACACTTAAATATTGTAATTCACTTTTCAACGCCACGAAAACACTAAAATATTGTAATTCACTTTCCAAATAGTTCCTAAGCAAGATAAAACACTTTCCCCGTTTTTTAGGAAAGTTATTTGAAACTTGATGTTGTATAGTTATTTCGATATATTCCTTAGAGATTTGCAATAGATGTTTATTTTGTAGTTGTATGGTTATTTCTAAATTTTCTCGATATATTCCTTAGAGATTTGCAATGGAGGTTTATTTTGTAGTGGATAAAAAATAAAAATGTCTCCTGAACAAAAAGTTGTGAATTCTCCATGCACCATGCACGACAAGTCATATATGAATAGCAGAGGTTATCAAATTAATGGTCATAATCCTGAATAAAGATTCTCTACCCACCAACTTTAAGATGTTGTCCTAAGAACAAACATACAGTATACATATTTTTCAAATATTCAAGATTATATATATAGAGTAAATTAATAATAAATAAATAAACTCCTCTCGGTGATTTGGTCCACCAGACCCTACAACAGGTTCTTGAACACTGAACGTGACAAGAAATTGGGAACTCCAACACCCATTGTAACGCCCTGCAGTTGTCACGATGGACGGGCGGCACGAACGACCCACTGGGTGAGCTGCATGACGTGCGGACGAGCTACAGTTGGCGGTGAGCGAGGGTGACCGGGCAAGGGCGCGGACAAGCTAGGCGAGCTGCAGGTCACGGGAAGTGTTTGGGAGGTTATGTGATGAAGTTTGATGGGAAAACTTATATACCTGTGTGGGCGGTCTCAGGTGCCCCGACGGATGGGCCGGCCGACGGGTGAACCGACGAGCGGACGGGCAGCCACACGATATGTGGATGGGCCGATGGTGGTAAAACACACACAGGCCGACGGATATGTTGGATGGGTAGGTCGACTGGGCGCTTGAACGATGGTGTGGGCAAGCATATAAGTAAGGTGAAGATGGATGGTGGAGGATCATCATTCGACAAGCATCAAAGTCGAAGTGCAAAGTAGTTCTGCAGCTAAGGCAGAATGGATGCACCCGCATGACGAGTGAAACTGGGTGGACAAGAGCATGCACAGAGGGCGACCTAGGTTGGGCGTCGGGTGAACGACGGGTGGCTGGGTGAGAAGGATAATCGAGCGGAGGCAAACGTGAACAGAGGGCGGCCAGGTAGGGCGTCAGGTGAACATTGTGCGGCCGGGTGAAACGCGTTGGGCGTGTGCGGTTGAACGGTTCGGGCAGGGTTGCACGACGCACGCCCGCCGAACAGAAGTGCGACCAGGTGAATGGGCGACCCACGGGTGGGCGTGCCCTATTCGGGTGAGCGTTCGTGCGAGGTGACACAGAGGTTTGCCCACCAAACAGTTGAATGACGAAGTGGAGTTTGGTGAACGAAGGTGCGACGAGGCATGCGGAGGGTGCCTAGGTTGGGTGACATGGACACGGGGAGCACGCCCAAGTTGGGAAAACAACATGGTTTGTTCAGCGGGCTAAACAAACGCGTTCGGGGGTAAACAAAGAGTGGGGAAGAATGTGCGGCGACCGTTCGGAGATGCCGACGAGCTAGGTAACTGAGTTTTCTAATGAATGTAAATTGGCTAAGTGTAAATTTGGGGTTTCCTGCAAGATTTAACTTGTACTTTGAAAGTTGAAGATTTATATATATTGATATATGGGCAGACTCACATCAGGGAGTTGCCCCTCCCTTTATACTGTTGTGCATTTCTATATGTTAATGTTGTTATGATGAATGTTCATGGTTTTCATCATGTATAAAGGATAAACTTAATACTTGGTAACGAAAAATAAACTAAGTACGAATGTTAGGTGTAGTCCATGACTGTGAGTATTGGTGAAAAGAAAGTGGTCGGTGGTGCCGCACCTCGCTATAGTGCGGTTGGAAGAGTACCGCCAGTGTAGGGGCATGACAGGTGGTATCAGAGCTAATTCAGGTGAAGTGCAGGTGAAAGAAGTTGATCTCACTATTACTTCATAACGGGTGGCATTAAGCGCTGATTTAGTTTTGCAGGGGAACCTGGTGAATGGTGAATGGTCTATACTAGATCACAAAGAAGAAATTTGCTGGTTGAAATGGAAGGACCTCAGGCTGTGACAGGGGGGTCTAGTCACATCATGAGTGAAGACTTCATGAACACGGTATTGAAAAGAATGGAAGAATTGGATTCTGATTGGACTTTGAAATTGGCTAAGATCATGCAAGATCAAGAAGGCAATGCAAAGATGGAGGAAGAATTCGATGACCTTAAAGACCGATATGAACATTCTGAATGGAAGTATACACAATTAGAAGAGGAAGGCAAAGAGATTGGGAAAGCGAGAGACCAGGGTTTGGAAAAAATCTTGGAATTGCAGCAATCTGTTGATGAAGCAAAGGATGAAATCGCAATGTGGAAAAAGGCCATGAGACATAACTCAGGGGGAGGAGTGTCTCATGTGAAAGTCAAGGAACCAGAATCTTATGATGGTACAAGGAATGCGAAGACTCTTGGTAACTTTCTATGGGACATGGAGCAATATTTGGAACGCTTGGGTTTACCTAATGAGGAGACTAAGGTGAAAGTGGCTGCTCAGTTCTTGATGAAAGATGCTAAGATGTGGTGGCGAAGAAGGATGGATCAGATTGCCAATGGCAGTGCTGATGACATAACTTCGTGGGAAGACATGAAGAAAGCTTTGCAAGCCCACTTTAGTCCTCAGGATGAAACTTGGGAAGCAAGGATGAAGATAAAATATATGAAGCAAATGGGAAGTCTGTAGGCATATCAACGAGAGTATGCAAGTGCGGTTTTGGAACTTCTAGACATGGCAGAGAGAGACAAGGTATTCAAATTTGTTATAGAGTTGAAAACTTGGGCATGCAATGAAGTGAAGAGGCAGAAGATAAAGACACTTGAAGAAGCTTTTGTGGCTGTAGATTGTTTGGTGGAGCATTATGACGAAGCTTCTGATGAGAAAAAGAAGAAGTTCGATAAGCCGAAGGAGAAAACTACGAAAGATGATGCTTCGAAATCGAATGACAAGTCGAAGACGAAGAAGGAATTGAAGTGTTGGATATGTGCGAAACCGCATACGGTGAAGAATTGTCCTTCAAGGCTGAAAGTGGCTGCGATAGCACAGTCTAATACGAAGAAAGAAGAAACTTTTGTGGGGGTGGTATAGATTCTTGGAGCTACAGCTGCTACGGAAGCGGTTTCACGAAGAGATCTGGAGAGGAATAGTTTGGAATATGTTCAGATGAAGGTTGGGAGTGTGGATGTACTCACTATGGTGGATAGTGGGGTTACTCACAACTTCATGAGTGAATATGTTACAAGAAGGATTGGGCTGAAATTTGTACCGATGCAGGCACAAATTAAGACAGTGAATTCTCCTCCTGATTCCATGATTGGTGTAGCTGAAAAGGTGGACACAACATTAGGTGAGTGGATCGGGAAAGTCGACTTCACGATAGTGTGGGTTGACGACTATGAAGCTATACTAGGAATGGAGTTTCTGAAACACTATGATGCGATGATAGTGCCGCATTTGAAGAAGTTGTACATTTACAATGGAAGGGAAGATGTACCCATTGGTGTTCCAACCATTGGAGTAACAAAACCCGAGTGTAAACTGGAAGTGATGCAGATGGAGGACAAGAAGCGCATGGATGAGGTATGTAAGTGAATGTCTACTGCTGAGGCAAAGCTTGCGGAACAGTCACAGGTTATCAAAACATTGTCTGATAGTATCTTGGATTTGTCTAGGAGGCTGGAGGAAGTTGAGGATGACGAAGATGAGGACTATATGAGGCCAAATATCCAGATGGAGGATCGGGATGCTTATCTTCAGAGGATGGAGGTGGAAGATCTAGACAGGTGGATTGAGCTGATCAGTGAGGGAGAGCCTTTAGGCTCCACTCCCTCCACATATTTTTAGATGATTTAGAAGATGGGGCTCATTGTTAGCTGCTCATGGTAGTCAGCCCTTAAATAGTTGAGAAGGTATGATAGATGATGCAGGAATGGTTTGGCATTAGCATCATGACATGTTGCAGATGGGATGGAGATTCCATGGACCTGAGCATGGGTTTGGAGCAGATTCTTGATGAGTTCGGGATTGTGACAAAGGTCTGAGAAAAGATTGATGATGACATAAGGATGTGCATTCTTATGGTTTGAGCATGACAGTTGGATTAGCTACCTGACTAGTTCGAGTCATGAGGGACGTTAGTGTGCAGAGATGTGTTAGCATTATGTTGGAGTATCATGGTAGCAGTTCACATGATGGAATGACACATGGTGGAGACTGTCGTTTTTCATATGTTGCAGGGATGTTTGCAATGTATGGACTAGTTGATATCATGGATCAGGGATATGACTGTTCTGATGGATTATGAGACATTGGATGGCAGCTACGGTGGATGGTTGGATTGCTGAGGATGGCAATGACTTCTGGTGGGGGAGGATGTAATGCCCTGCGGTTGTCACGACAGATGGGCAACTCGCTGGGTGAGCTGCACGACATGCGGACGAACTGTGGTATGTGGTGAGCGAGGGTGACCGGGAGAGGGTGCGAACGAGCTAGGCGAGTTGCAGGTCACGCGAAGTGTTTTGGAGGTTATGCGATGAATTTTGATGGGAAAACTTATATACCCATGTGGGCAGTCCCAGGTGCCCCGATGGATGGGTGGGCCGACGGGTGAACCGACAAGCGGGCGGGTGACCACACGATATGTGGATGGGACGACGATGGTAAAACACACACAGGGCGACGGATATGCTGGATGGGCAGGTCGGCTGGGCACTTGAACGATGGTGCGGGCAAAGCCTATAAGTAAGGCAAAGATGGATGGTGGAGGATCATCATTCAACAAGCATCAAAGTCGAAGTGTGAAGTGCAAAGTAGTTTTGTGGCTAAGGCAGAACGGATGCACCCGCACGATGGGTGAAACTAGGTCGACAAGAGCATGCATGGAGGGTGACCCAGGTTGGGCGTTAGGTGAATGACAGGTGGCCGGGTGAGAAGGATAACCGGGCGGAGGCAAACATGAACAGAGGGTGAATAGGTAGGGCGTCGGGTGAACATTGGATGGTCGGGTGAAATGCGCTGGGCATGTGTGGTTGAACGGTTCGGGCAGAGTTGCACGATGGATGCCCACTGAACGGAAGTGCGACCAGGTGAACAGGCAACCCATGGGTTAGCATGCTCTGTTCGGGTGAGCATTTGTGCGAGGTGACACAGAGGTGTTCCCGCCGAATGGTTGAATGGCGAAGTGGAGTTTGGTGAATGGAGGTGCGACGAGGCATGCGAAGGGCGCCCAGGTTGGGTGACGCGGACACGGGGAGAGCACCCGTGTAAGGTCCTCGGTTAGTCGACTCGGTTGGGCGCCGGGCGGACCGAGCACGAGCATGGGTGCACGCGTGAGATGGCGGGCGCGTGGGCGAGTCGGGCCGCACGACGGGCGAGCGTGGGTGCAAGGCGAGTTAGGCTGCACGCTGGCAGGCGCGCGGGCGCGGGGCGAGTTGAGCTGCACGCGAGCGGGTGCGTGGGCACAGGGCGAGCTGGGCTGCACGCGGGGAGGCGCGCGGGCACAGGGCGAGCTAGAGCACATGGAAATGTGACATTGCATTGCAACAAAAGACTTAAACATATGAAACTTGCCAACGATGGGTAGATTGCATTGGGAGTTTATACCCAACAAAACGTGGAAGTGTTGGAGGGCTGGCCGACACTTCCAAAGGCGCTTGAAGGGTGTGCAAACCACATTTGGATGGTCGGCTGAGTGAGCCACCACCCACACCTTATACGCATATATATTGGAGCGTTGTAAAGCTCATTTGGCATCAACGCATTCAATCAAGCATCTTCGCTTGAGTGCAGATAAGAAGTGCGCATTAGAGGCAAGGGAAAAGCACACAACTCATGCGCTTAGGAGTTGTCTTGTGCACGGTTTTGAGGACGCACTTGGTGAGAAACGAAGGTTGGGCAAGGCGTGCCCGTGACTTGGTTGAAGGGTTGTTTTGTGTAAGACTTGAGGAGGGAGTCTTGGTGACTCGGGTGAGCACCCTCCCACCGTGCAAGGTGTGCACAAAGGTAGTAAAAGGTTGTTTTGCCTCTATTGTAAAATTGGCTAAGTATAGTCTTGGATTTTTCCAAGGATACTTGTGAAGCTTGTATTATTGAAGAAAGACTGATTAATATATATTGTTGGGTAGACTCATTGTTCAGGGAGTTGCCCCTCCCTTTATACTGTGCAATTGTTGTTCTCTTTTATAATTGCTGATGATAATGAATGAGTATGGGTGTTCATTAGTATAAAGGTTATGCATAATAATACTTAGTTGCGAAACACAAACTAAGTGAGAGAAAGTGAATTAGGCGTAGTCCATGAACATTAGTATTGGTGAAAAGAAAGTGTTCGGTGGTGCCGTACCTCACCAAGAGCGGTTGGAAGACTACCGCAGGCCTGGGGGCGTGACAGGTGGTATCAGAGATAGTCTGAAGACTTGGAGGAGTCTTGCAGGAAGCTGGTGAGCAGGGTTGCTCATGACAGTGAAGCAAGTACTTGTAGGTGAAGGAGACCATTTCACACAGGTGGAACAAGAGTTGATTCAGGTTGCAGGTGACTTGGTGAAGCTGTTGGATGGTCGAAACTAGATTGCAAAAGAAGAAGAAGCTGTTGGAGATGGCAGATGGATCTCAGGCTAGGTCTAGTCATAGACAAGATGCTACTCTAGCACTTATGGAAAATATGTTGTTGAGGATGGAGGTTATGGAAACTTCCTGGGATAAGAAGATGGACTTGTTCACTCAAGAACAAGAGGCCAACTCGAAGATGAAGGAAGAGTTTGATGAACTCTGGACACAACATGAGTACATTGATCTTATGTGTACACAACTTGAAGTAAGGGTCAAGGAGGTTGAAGAAGCAAGGGATCAGGGTCTCGTAGAGATCGTGAACTTGAAGAAATATCTTGACAAAGCCAGAGATGAGATCGCGGTGTTGAAGAAGGCCGTGAGGCATAACTCAGGTGGAGGAGTGCCTCATGTGAAGGTCAAGGAACCGAAATCTTATGATGGCACAAGGAATGCAAAAACCCTTGGCAAATTTCTATGGGACATGGAGCAATACTTGGAACGGTTGGGTCTATCTGATTATGAGACAAAGGTCAAGGTAGCTGCTCAGTTCTTAACAAAGGATGCTAAGATGTGGTGGCAAAGGAGGATGGACCAGATTGCCAATGGCAGTGCTGATGACATCACTTCGTGGGATGACATGAAGAAAGCTTTGCAGACCCATTTCAGTCCTCGGGATGAGACATGGGAAGTAAGGACAAAGATTAAGTACATAAAGCAGACCGGGAGCCTACAAGCATATCAGCGAGAGTTTGCAAGTGCAGCTCTGGAACTTCCTGACATGGCGGAGAGGGACAAGGTGTTCAATTTCATTATTGGATTGAAGCCTTGGGCACACAATTAAGTGAAGAGGTAGAGCATTAGAACACTTGAGGAAGCTTTTGCTGCTGTTGACAGGTTGGTGGAGCATTATGATGAGACTTCTGATGATAGGAAGAAGAAGTCCGATAAGCCGAAGGAGAAGAAGAAGGATGATGCTTCGAAATCGAATGATAGTTCGAAGATGAAGAAAGCCTTGAAGTGTTGGATATGTGCTAGACCACACACGGTGAAGAATTGTCCTTCCAGACCAAAGGTGGCTGTTATTGCAAAATCTGATGCAAAGAATGAAGGTTCTTCTGTGGGGATGATGTAGATACTTGGTGCTTCTGCTACTACAGAGGTGGTCTCTAGGAGGGATCCTGAGAGGAACAGATTGGAGTATGTTCGAATGAAGGTTGGAAGTGTTGATGTACTCACTATGGTAGATAGTGGGGCTTCTCACAACTTCATGGGTGAAGATACTGCAAGAAGAATTGGGCTGAAATTTGTACTGGCAAAAGCACAAATGAAGACAGTGAATTCTCCTCCTATTGAAGTTCTTGGTATAGCTGAAAGGGTGGACACTACACTTGGTGAATGGACAGGGAAGGTTGATTTCACTATAGTGCGGATTGATGACTATGAGGCTGTATTGGGGATGGAATTCATGAAACAATTTGATGCCATGATTGTTCCACATTTGAGAAAGCTCTACATTTATGATGGAAGGGAAGATGTACCCATTGGTATGCCAACCGTTGGAGTGACAAGACCTGATTGTAAGTTGGGAGTGATGCAAATGGAGGACGAGAAGAGAATGGGAGACATGAGTAAGCGGTTGTCTACTGTTGAGGCAAAGCTTACCGAATAGTCATTGGTCATCAGGTCACTTTCAGATAGCATCTTGGACTTGTCGAGAAGGCTAGAGTTGGTTGAATATGATGATGATGATGAGGAGGTGTATGTGAGGCCGGATGTCTAGAAGGAAGACCGGGTTGCTTATCTACAAAGGATGGAGATTGAGGATCCTGATAGATGGATCAAGTTGATTAGTGAGGGAGAGCCTTCAGGCTCTACTCCCTCTACATCTTCTTAGATGGATGAGGAGATGGGGCTCATTGTTAGCTACTCATGGCAGTGAGTCCTTAAAACATGTTGAGCAGGTATGACCGATGGTGTAGGGATGGCTTGGCATCAAGCATCATGACATGTTGCAGATGAGATGGATGGAGATTCCATGGACCCGAGCATGGTTTGCACTTATGGAGACAGATTCTTGATGAGTCAAGAATGTGGCAGGTTGTTTTGAGAAACGACTGATGGTGATGGAAGAATGTGCATTCTTGTGGTTTGGGTGTATGGTTGGATTAGCTACCCAACTAGCTTGAGTCATGAGGGGATCCAGTGTACAGGATGATGTTGCTATTGGAATGAGATGTTGGCACATGATAGACATGTGTTAGCTCTTGTTGGAGTATCTTGACAAAGGTTCACATGATGACACATGATGAGGTTGACACAGGATGTTGCAGTGAAAATTGTGATAAAGGGGTCGATGATCATGGATCAAGATGATATCTGATACATGACATAACGTTGAGGTGTATACCTTGGTATGGAGAGCTTGGTGACAGTTGGTTATTGAGGTGAGACATGATGGAGATGGAGTTCTGCATATGTTGCAGGGATGTTTGCCGTATGTGAAGGAGTTGACATCATGGATAGTGATGATCTTGGTAAATGGTTACCGGGATGGTATGTTGTCGAGGACGACAATGATTTCAGGTGGAGGAGGATGTAAGGTCCTCGGTTAGTCGACTCAGTTGGGCCCCAAGCGGACCGGGCGCGGGGGTGAGATGGCGGGTGTGCGCGGGCGGGCGCGCGGGCAAGTCGGGCCGCAGGACGAGCGAGCGCGGGCGCGGGGAGAGTTAGGTTACATGCGGGCGGGTGCATGGGCGTGGGGCGAGTGGCGCTGCACGTAGGCAGGCGCGCGGGCGCGGGGCGAGTTGGGCTGCATGTGGGCAGGCGCGCGGGCGCAGGGCGAGCTAGCGCACACGGAAATGCGACATTGCATTGCGACAAAAGACTTAAACATATGACACTTGCCAACGATGGGTAGATTGCGTTGGGAGTTTATACCCAACGAAGCGTGGAAGTGTTGGAGGGCTGGCCGACACTTACAAAGGCGCTTGAAGGGTGTGCAAACCACATTTGGATGGTCGGCCGGGTGAGCCACCACCCACACCTTATACGCATATATATTGGAGCGTTGTAAAGCTCATTTGGCATCAACGCATTCGATCAAGCATCTTCGCTTGAGTGCAGATAAGAAGTGCGCATTAGAGGCAAGGGAAAAGCGCACAACTCATGCGCTTAGGAGTTGTCTTGTGCACGGTTTTGAGGACGCACTTGGTGAGAAACGAAGGTTGGGCAAGGCGTGCCCGTGACTTGGTTGAAGGGTTGTTTTGTGTAAGACTTGAGGAGGGAGTCTTGGTGACTCGGGTGAGCACCCTTTCACCGTGCAAGGTGTGCACAAAGGTAGTAAAAGGTTGTTTTTCCTCTATTGTAAAATTGGCTAAGTATAGTCTTGGATTTTGCCAAGGATACTTGTGAAGCTTGTATTATTGAAGAAAGATTGATTAATATATATTGTTGGGTAGACTCATTGTTCAGGGAGTTGCCCCTCCCTTTATACTGTGCAATTGTTGTTCTCTTTTATAATTGTTGATGATAATGAATGAGTATGGGTGTTCATTAGTATAAAGGTTATGCATAATAATACTTAGTTGCGAAACACAAACTAAGTGAGAGAATGTGAATTAGGCGTAGTCCATGAACATTAGTATTGGTGAAAAGAAAGTGTTCGGTGGTGCCGCACCTTGCCAAGAGCGGTTGGAAGACTACCGCAGGCCTGGGGGCGTGACAACCCGAGTTGGGAAAATGACGCGGTTCGTTCAGCGAGCTGAACGAACGTGTTCGAGAGTAAACGGAAAGTTGGGCAGAACGTGCGGCGACTGTTCGAAGGTGCCGACAAGCTGGGCAATCGATTTTGCCAATGAATATAAAAATTGGCTAAGTGTAAATTTGGGGTTTCCTCCAAGATTTAACTTGTACTTTGAAAGTTGAAGATTGATATACGAACAGACTCACATTGGGGAGTTGCCCCTCCCTTTATACTATTGTGCATTTCTATATGTTAATGCTGTTATGATGAATGTTCATGGTTTTCATCGTGTATAAATGATAAACTTAATATTTGGTGACGAAAAATAAACTAAGTACGAATGTTAGGCGTAGTCCATGATTGTGAGTATTGGTGAAAAGAAAGTGGTCAGTGGTGCCACACCTCGCTATAGTGCGGTTGTAAGTGTACCGCCAATGTAGGGGCGTGACACCCATGGCCTCGTCAAGCATCTTCGTCTCCTACACCAAAAATTGTCCACTCATGGAGCTTGTCGTGCAAAGATCAACGCATTAGCCCTCAAACATTTTCCAGAGCTGAGTCGTGCAGTGCATTTTCCGGTCATTTTCGAAATCTCCCTCGATCATAATTTTGTTGGGAATTTCTTCCATTAACTTCAGTCGCTTGTAGAACAACACGTTGGCCTCACTCGGACTGCATAGACGTTGCTACAGATTCGTCAACTCCGCCAGTCGTTCTGAGAGCATGGAGACTATTTTCTTCACAACCGTTGGCAGAGATTTGTTGATGCTTCTCCCGTGAATTTACATCAATATTTTTGCCAAAAAAGGGATCCCCATTGTGGACTTGTCGATCCTTTTGAGCTTGGTATGGCTCTCGAACAATACCTTTTTAGTTCGCGCATGCTCGTTGTTTCATCGCCAACGCAGTTTTTGACACAGACATAGCCCAAGCATATGTCGACAACGTTCATGGTCACCTTCTCTACAAGCCCTTCAAGAGTGCAATTGCATTTGGTGACCAAAGTTCAGTCGCCACGTTCATCCACAACCTTGATCGTACGCATTCTTAGTCGATTTGGGAACGACTTACGAGATCCGGTGATAGACCCATTGCTAGGATAAATTTATTCATTGTTAAAACATATTTTATAAATGTCTGACCATATTTTAATAAAATATTTATAAACAGTTTTCAGATAAATCACATTTGAGGTTTTGATATCTACGTGTTTCGAGATGTAAATAATTTCGAGATGTAACGGTAAATTTCAAGAAATATAAAATTATTATTAAACCAAAGAAACGTCTAAAATTAACTAAGAGATATCACTATATATATATAAAAATAAAAAATAAAAATAAAATAAAGAAATATAAAATAAAATATTCATAATTAAACTAATGAATATATTACACATTAATTATATTACGTATAACTCTCAATAAATAAGAGTTAAAAAAGATTGCAATAATAAAAATATATGAAATAAATAAATAAGGATAAGAATTAAAAAATATATATTAATAGAAGTAGGTCTTTTTCTATTCTCCTTATAGAAGTAGGTCTCTCTCCTATCGAGAGCCTAGGTATAACTAGGCTTCTGTTGTACAAGCACAAGCTCAATAACATAGGAGATCATAGTCTTCCTAAGCTAGCTTTAAATTCCATCCAAAACCAACTAAGGCTCAAACGGGGGTGGTATAAAGACATGAGGGTCTGGTTAAACCATTGGGAGATCAACGAGAATGATGCATTGCAAAACATTAATAACATTAAAAATATTGTTACTTATAAGTTCAAAGAAAAAATGTGGTGTGAGAAAGATTTAGTGGCTAAAAGAAAATTAAGTTATTATAAGAAGGTCATCAATCCCACCTTAGAAGATCAAAAGTATCTCTCTGTTTTAGCTAGCTCAAAGAAGAAATTAATATAGCAAAGATTAGAACAAATTCTCATGAGCTCCATAGTGAAACAGGTCGTTGGGCAGTTCCTAAAACACCATGGATGGAAAGGATCTGCCACCTCTGCGAGAATAGGAACATTGAGGATGAAAACCACTTCCTCTTAGAGTGCCCCATGTACAACCACATTAGATCTCAATTTCATAATCTTTGTCGTAATACTGACCTTCCTAGCCTTTTACGATGTCAAAATTATAGTGAGCTTGGGAGGCTTCTCTCCAAGCTTTTTGAGCATAGAAATAAAATCTTAAATCAAACTAAATAAATTGTTTCTTTAGGTCCAATAGACCAAAGTTTGGTCTTAGTGGACGTTAACCATCATCATCATCAAAATAAAAGTTAAAAATATAAGGATGAAAGGAATGAATAAATATGTTAATAAATATAAGAAAATATTAAAATAAAAAATAAGAATTAAAAGAATGTATCAATATAATGTGGTTCATCATGAGGATCAAGATGGAAAGATTAACCTAAGATTGAATATAAATAATATCGAGATGTAACGGTAAATTCCAAGAAATATAAAATTATTAAATAAAAATTATTATTAAACCAAAGAAACGTCTAAAATTAATTAAGAGATATCACTAAAAATATATATAAAAAATAAAATAAAATATTCATAATTAAACTAATGAATATATCACTAATTATATTACATATAACTCTCAATAAATAAGAGTTAAAAAGAATGCAATAATAAAAATATATGAAATAAATAAATAAATAAATAAATAAATAAATAAATAAATAAGGATAAGAATTAAAAAATATATATTAATATAAAAATAAAAGTTAAAAATATAAGGATGAAAGGAATGAATAAATATATTAATAAATATAAGAAAATATTAAAATAAAAAATAAGAATTAAAAGAATGTGTCAATATAATGTGGTTCATCATGAGGATCAAGATAATAAAATATTTATAAACAATTTTCGGATAAATCACATTTGAGGTTTTGATATCTACTTGTTTCGAATCACAAAATGTGGTTCATCATGATGATCAAGATGGAAAGATTGATCTAAGACTGAATATAAATAATGTCGAGATGTAACAGTAAATTCCAAGAAATATAAAATTATTAAATAAAAATTATTATTAAACCAAAGAAATGTCTAAAATTAATTAAGAGATATCACTATATATATATATATATATATATATATATATATATATATATATATATAAAAAAAATATAAAATAAAATATTCATAATTAAACTAATGAATATATCACACATTAATTATATTACGTATAACTCTCAATAAATAAGAGTTAAAAAAGAATGCAATAATAAAAATATATGAAATAAATAAATAAGGATAAGAATTAAAAAATATATATTAATATAAAAATAAAAGTAAAAAATATAATGATGAAAGGAATGAATAAATATAAGAAAATATTAAAATAAAAAATAAGAATTAAAAGAATGTATCTGTGGTTCGTCATGAGGATCAAGATAATAAAATATTTATAAACAATTTTCGGATAAATCACATTTGAGGTTTTGATATCTACGTGTTTCGAATCACAAAATGTGGTTCATCATGAGGATCAAGATGGAAAGATTGATCTAACACTGAATATAAATAATGTGGAGATGTAACAGTAAATATAAAATTATTAAATAAAAATTATTATTAAACCAAAAAAACATCTAAAATTAATTAAAAGTTATCACTATATATATATATATATATATTTAAAAAGAAAAAAATATAAAATAAAATATTCATAATTAAACTAATGAATATATCACACATTAATTATATTACGTATAACTCTCAATAAATAAGACTTAAAAAAGAATGCAATAACAAAAATATATGAAATAAATAAATAAATAAAAAAGATAAGAATTAAAAAAAATATTAATATAAAAATAAAAATTAAAAATATAAGGATGAAAGGAATGAATAAATATATTAATAAATATAAGAAAATATTAAAATAAAAAATAAGAATTAAAGAATGTATCAATATATTAATAAATATACATATATAATTAGATATTAAATATATATATATATATATATATATATATATATATATATATATTTGAAAAGATAAGAGAGTACTACTTAAATTAATTCAAACTTCATAATAAGAATGCAGGAAAGTGATAAGACGATCACATTGAATAGAAAAGAGAAGGGCAAATTTTTATAAATTAAACTAAAAACATAAATGAAAATGAATAAAAAGAAAAGAACAGACCACAAAGAAGAAATAAAGGGAGATCGAGGATGAATGCCATTAGGAGGATACTGTAGTGATTCAACAACTGCTAATGTTTCATCCATCGTCTCTATTCAACATACTAGATCATCTCTCAATTTCTATGACCTCCCTAAACTTCCGATTATGGAAATGATCAATATTGGCAATGACTTGGGACTACTCTATAAAAATGTGGTGTTTTATCTTATCAACATGTTCGACTAAAGATGTGGAGTGAGTCCTACAATGTTTGAGGTTGGTTGTGTGCTCCCTAATCCTTTGCCTTATGGAGCAACATGTTTCTCCAATATAGGGGGTCCCCATGAACAAGGGATTACATAAACACCTTTCATGTCTTTAGGGTCCACTAGTTCTTTGACATATCTAAGGGAGATCTGAATGGTGTTCAAGGGCCTAAATGTAGAAGTTAACTTGTGCTTCTTAAGTATCTGAGAAATCTTATCGATTTTTCCTTAGATAAAGGGAGGTGGAACTTTGGTAACCCAATCTCCAGGCTCTTTCCTTATCCTTGGACCATTGCTCACCTTTAAGAAATCTTTGAGACCTTGGTGCTTATTATAACCATTAATTTCAAATACTTTAAGAAGATGGGATTTCTCATTATCTAGTGACTATCATCTGAAACCCTTAAAGCATGAGTAGCCAATGTATTTAGTACTCCAAGCTTTTGGTCAGGGTAATGATGGGAACTCGCATGAAGATATTGCTCAGTATGAGTCTTCATCTAAAAGACGTTAGAATTGTAGCAAGAAAAAGCTTCATTTGACTTGTGCCTTAGTCAAAAGGAAAAATTTGATTTTCCACATTAGTAGGATGACTTGGATTATAGTTAGCTAGAGTGGCATGGCCTTGTCTACTAGTTAATTCATTAAATTCAAGTTTGTAGGCTAGAAGTAGAGTTGTGCATGAGTTGATTGCTAAGATCTAGAAATAAAGTTGAGTTACTATTATTTAAACTCAGTTAACTAAGCTCTAGTTGAGCCAGTAGGAGTTCAATTGAGTAGTTATAACAATTGTTAACTTGCTAATCTCTCAATTAACTTGTTAGGCCCCTATACTACTAGTGATTACCCCATTACTATTGTAGTTATACCCCTTATTTATATTGTTGTGCCCCTATTACCTCCATATTGTTACTTCTGTGCCCCATAGAATCCCTCTATTGTTATTTTTGTGGCTTTATATTATTATTGTTAGGTCGGCTAGATTATATTGTGACTCATTAGACTCCTATATATAGAAAGGAGGTTTTGTCATTTGTATCATCCAAGAATTGTTCATTTATGTAATGTAAAGGATGTTTCCCCCTCAAAGAGGCTGAACTCTAAGGCGTGGATCTATCTTTCTATCTTTTCTTGAGCTGGTTTCATAACATTTGGTATCAGAGCTTTGGATTCTAGGGTTTCGCTGCTCCAAACAGGTCATCGTGGCATATTTGCTATAACATTTTTTCTGTGACATTTCAGAAGTCGCAAAACAAACCCATTTGAGAAGAATTGACGCTGAACCTTGGGTCCGAATTTCAGAGCTTTTCGTGCGATATTTGCGGAGATATGATCTGAGGAAGTTGGTCTTTTTGCAGACTCATGAATTACATTCAAAATAGGTGACCTGGGGAAAATCATCATAACTTTCTTTCTGAGCATCGGATTGACATTTCTTAAGAAGGTACAGAAAGAGGACGGATGGTAGTTTTCTTTTATATATTTTTCAGAGTCAAAGGTTGAAACAGTGACACGTGGCACTTCATACAAGTTCGCTCTACTGAACTAGTCTATAATCAGGTCACTGTGGGAGATTGTGCATAACTATTTCTTGGAGAATCCAATTTGGATCAGACTAGCAGCATTGGAAAGAGGACACAGAGGGCTACTACAGGTAGCAATTTCAGAACTTAAATATTTGCAAGTACAGAGTTACAGTCGTTTCAAGTTCGAGGTCCTAAAATCAAGAAAAAGCAAGATGAGGAAGTTTGATGGCAAGGATCCGGTAAATTGGATACTTCAAATGGAGCAATATTTTGATCTACATGGTGTACCACTGTTACAAAAGGTATGTATTGCATCTTCATATTTGGAACCAGATCAATTTTTATGGTATAAAGGGCTTTGTTCTCGTAAAAAACTTGTTACGTGGTCAATTCTCACGGAGGAAATGATAGCACATTATTAGGATACAAAGAGAAACACCTTCTTTAGAGCAACACCACAACAATTGGAAAGAGTAAAAGGGCTTTGTGACATATTTGAAAGTAAAATTATGGCAACAAGGAAGTCTACCCCTCACAACTATCAAGATGGACGTGTTGTTCCTCCTAGCCTTCCACAACCTACAAGGGTTACACCACAACAATTGGAAGAAAAAAGAGAAAAAGGGCTTTGTTACAATTGTGATAGAAAATGCACTAAAGGTCATAAGTGTGCTGAGAAGAAATTATTTTACATAGAGTATGAAGAGGAGGAAGAAAAGGATCAAGAAACATCAAAAGAAGAAGATATATGCCAGGACCCGACCCCAGAGAAAGAAGAAATGAATCAGAACATATCTTGTAAACTATTGGCAAGAATGACCACTCCTCAAACTCTCAAGATAGAAGGAAATACCAAGAAGAAAAAGGTGCAAGAAGTGAAAGATCACATCAAGAAAGAAGAAATGAATCCAACCATATCTTGTAATTCACTGGTCGGAATTACCACTCCTCAAACTAGCGAGACAGAAGGACATATCAAGAAGAAAAATGTTCAAGAAGTGAAAGATCACATCGAGTGTCAAGAAATGAATCCGACCATATCTTGTAAAGGATTGGAAGAAATTACCACTCCTCAAAATCTAAATATAGAAGGACATATCAAGAAGAAAAAGGTTCAAGCAGTGAAAGATCACATCGAGCATAAACAACAAGTTCTTCAACTTTTAAAGGATAGCGCCACTTCGGTGCAAAATCAAATGAAACAATAGGTAGATCAACATCATAGTGAAAAATGTTTTGATGTAAGCGATTGGGTATTTTTACTGCTACATCTAAAGCAAGCTATTTATGAGAAGGAAACGTTGGCAATACTACATGCACTTAAAAAATGGCGACCTTACCGAATGGGAAGACTCTTCAAGGATGAGGATGTGGAAGCATTGTTTTGTGTTATTTCTATTATCCAACCAGATTGGATAAACGAAGCAAGGGATGAATGGAAGAAGGACAAAGAAGTATGGCCACTTACTCAAAACTTGCAAAAGATCTCAATTCAAACAATATTGCCAGATATTGAAAAGGAAGGAAAATTCATATTGGAACCTGGAGCAGTCACAGAAACAAGAACCCGACAGCTACGAAATCGATCAATTTCAGAGTATCTCATCAAGTGGAAGAACTTACCCGCTGAAGATTCCACATGGGAGGACAAGAATTTTATACAGAAGCATCCAGAACTACTCAAGCATTGAGGACAATGCTTTTTGAAGGAGAGGGGCATGTTAGGCCCCTATACTACTAGTGATTACCCCATTACTATTGTAGTTATACCCCTTATTTATATTGTTGTGCCCCTATTACCCCCATATTGTTACTTCTGTGCCCCATAGAATCCCTCTATTGTTATTTTTGTGGCTTTATATTATTATTGTTAGGTCAGCTAGATTATATTGTGACTCATTAGACTCCTATATATAGAAAGGAGGTTTTGTCATTTGTATCATCCAAGAATTGTTCATTTATGTAATGTAAAGGAGGTTGCCCCATCGAAGAGGCTGAATTCTAAGGCGTGGATCTATCTTTCTATCTTTTCTTGAGCTGGTTTCATAACATAACTAGTCAATCAACTAAAAATAGACCCAGTCATGCATGGAATTTGAATTGCCTGGTTGAGTGGATGGAAAAGGCACATTTGTATTTATAATTGTATATTGTTGAGTGTACATTGGTTTTGCACTAAGCAAGTGATCAATTTCCCTTGGATTTTTTCAAGGAAATAGGGAATTTTCCTATTATTTAGGAGCTAATTTCCTCCAGGATTGCGCAAGGAAATAGAAGGTTGGTTGAGGCTTGAATTGGCTAATTGTTGGTTAGAGCAGTTCAGGAAGTAGGAGAACAATTTTACAGTGCAAGGTGTGCTTCAAAGTTGAAGCAAGACATTGTAATTGTTTCTGTTTCTCATATGAAATAATGCAAAGAAGTGGAGGGATTTTTCCTAGTTGGGTTACCCTATAAAATCATTGTGTTCCTTGTGTTTTGATGGTTGCATGTGTTTCTATTGTGTGTTTTCCTTTCCGCAAAATAGTAGAAGAATTTTTTGTCTCTTGAATTCAGTTCAATTTCATTAGCAGTAGAAATTTCTTGCAATTTCTACATGGTATCAAAGCTTCAAAGGACTACATAGAAATTTTGTTGTAGATATTTTCTCAAAGAAATTTCAATTTGCAAATTTTTTGGTGCAGGTTCTCTTCAGTGGAGGAAAAATGTGTTTCAACGTATTGAGGCTGGAATATGCATTAGAGTGAATCTCGAATTTTCATGCTTGGAAAGACAAGATGGAAGTTGTCTTGAATGACAATAGAGTATGGGAATATACACAAACTGATATTCCAAAACCAATGACATCAGCTGCACAAGAACTTGCTCAGTGGAAGAAATACACAACAAGAGCTAGGAGGATTATTATGAAGGGCGTTAGAGATCATGTGGTTTCAAACTTGCATGGAAAGAAGACTCTTTCTGCAATGTGGAAAACTATCACATATCTCTTCCGGAGTAGCAGTGATGCCAGGAAATTGGCATTGAGGGACAAACTCAAGAAAAATCGAATGCAGAAAAATGAAACCATTCCTCAGTACCCATCCAGATTCACTTAGGTTCGAGATGAACTTGGAGGAGTAGGAGAAAATGTGTCATCATCTGAACTTCTGAGCTTATCATTCCTTGGCCTTCCAAAATCCTGGAGCAACTATCAGGATTCAGTCAATGGAAGAGACAAGCTACTAGATTGGGAGAGACTTTGGTCTGATTTGGTGTAGGAGGAGATCAAAAGAAACACTAGAGATGGTGTCACATCCATTGCAAATGAGGAAGAAGATTGTGCTCTAGTTGGAAAAGGAAATAAGGCCAAAGGCATGAAGGCCCAAGGAGAGGCAGAATCTAGCCAGAACAATGACAAGAAGAAGGACCTCAACTAAATAAAATGTTTTCATTGCCATGAATATGACCACTATGAAACCAATTCTCCGCACAAGAAATCCATCAAGGAGCATGCAACAGGAGCAGGAGGAGATGTTATGGTATCTCATTTTGAGTTATATTTCACCCTCTTTGCTTGCATGGCAAACACAATAAGAGGAGTGAGTGGTACCTAGATTCTAGTTCGTCATATCATATGACAGAAAACAAGGAATTATTCAATATCCTAAAGGAGAAGGATCTCCAATTGCACATAGAATTTGGAGACAATGGGAGGTATAATACCAAAGGAATTGGTATTGTCACCTTTAAGAGGGAATCAGGCTCCCATCTTCATCTGAAAAATGTTATTTATGTGTCTGGGCTAAAGAAAATTTTGATTTCTATAGTTGTATTGGAGGACAAAGGTTATGATGTTGTGTTCAATAGAGGAAAATCATTTCTGAAGCATGTTGTGACTGGAAAAGTGAACCATATTGGAGTTAGAGTGAAAAATCTCTACAAGCTAGAGCCATGCATGCAACTATACCTCCAGGAGTGAGGTGGGGCGATGTAGAGCCTTAGTCCTAGAGTTGCAAATATTTGGGCAGGGTCCATATGAGAGGAGTAGCAATTGTAGTATACTCTTCTCATTGATCATTACCTTGCTACAGGGGCCCACAGTATTTAATAGAAAGAGTAGCAGTGTTAGTTTGGGCACTCAGATACTAAGGAGTGCATAGTAGTGTTGATAGTAGACAAGGAGGCTCAGTAGTAGAGTCAGTAGTAGTGCAGATTCCCCACTAAATACTGTAGAGACTAGTAATAATCAGATGCTCAAGAGACAGTTACAACTCAGAGACATAGTTGATTCAATATTTTGGATGTTTCTCAGTTGCAATTTTTGCAGTAGCAACAACAACAGTGAGAAATAATGTTATTTGTGCTATAGTACATTCCACATTAGCTAGATTGGGGCTGTGCAGAAACCTTTTCTTGCTAAGAGGGAGTGTTAGAATTTTAGAAAGAAAATTCTTCATTTGACTTGTGCCTTAGTCAAATGGAAAAAATCATTTTTTCACATCAGCAGGATGACTTGGATTGTAGCTAGCTAGAGTGACATGGCCTTGTCTATTAGTTAAGTCAATAAATTCGATTTTGTAGGCTAGAAGTAGAGTTTTGCATGAGTCAATTCCTAATATCTAGCAATCTAGTTGAGTTATTGTTAGATAAACTCAGTTAACTGAGCCCTAGTCACTAGTTGATTCAGTCGAAGTTCAGTTGAATAGGTCGAAGATAGTCATAGAATAACCCTAGAACCTATGGAAGAATCCATGAAATGTTGAAGTGAGGACCTTCAAAGTTTTGCTTATTTCAAACTTTATAGATGCACCATGCAATAAATATAGACATAAACTTAAAATGATTCATATTACACACCCACCATCCAATACAGGATTCCATAAAATTGATAGGCCCAATGTCCATAATATTAAGAGAGAACAAAGATTCTTGCCATAATGCCCTGGAAAAGTCATAGGAGAAGAAAAGGTGTTCCACAAATTTTGAAACCTGCTTGCACAAGGTACATATGTTTGGACCATTATATCCCAGACAAATCAAATTATCCCAGGTTAAGATCATGTTTTCTAATGCCAACAAGGTGAAACAATTAATTTTTGGCAGGATCTCTCATTTCCAAATATTTTTCTTTCACTAATTTACACCCGAAAAAACAATATGCTCACTCATAACATCATATTTTTGTTTGTATGTTACCTAAATCGTGGTTGTGTTCCCGAACCAGGCTGTGATATCCATCCTATTGTAGAGAATAAGCTCACTATGGGATCATTTTGTGACTTAGTGTTATCGGGAAATCTAGTGTCCACTCAGAGCTGCTAGTCCCACTAAGACTGGTAGCTATCTTAGAAACAAACAAACTAAAACTACTTTAGTTTTCCTTTATGAGAAGTAGATAAGAGTGGAATGAAGGACACCAACCTCAGTCTTGTGCTTGGTTCCTTGCTCGGTTCCTCTCCCTTCTGACAGATCCTTGCTGCTTCTCCTTCGTCTACCCAGCTTTAAAGAGCACCTGTGGAATCAAAGCAGCATAATACTATCGAAGAACATAGATCTACAATCATAAACAATATAGGACCAGATATATATTGACAACACAAATGCATATATCATCAAACATAAAAGAATGTGGAGGAAAACTTGAATAGCTTTATTAATATCAAGAATATCAAAGAGGATTACAACCAATTGTTCTGACCCAGTGTCATCCTCCAGCATGAAAGCCCTTCTTTCACCTCATGAAAAGCTTAGATCACCCAACACTATGATATTCCAACAAGAAACCAACAAAACTTCCTTACAAGATACAAAATTCCAGCCCATGGATCTCTGGGATGAGGGATCCATATATAGACGATTGCAGGGGGGTGAGTTAGCTTCTGGGATTTTTATTAGTGTCCTCTCTATGATAGTTCTTGATTCCACTTGGAGATTGATGATCTCTTACTCATGCCTGGGCGAATTCAGAGAGGCAAGTGTCACAAGAGAAGTTTCTGGAAGATTCCATGATCATCCACCTTGCAAACTGTCTCTACCATTTGTCCACTCTCGCCCATCACACCCCATAGAAGGGATTTTCAGTATGCATCGCACCTCCCGTGTGCATTAGGTGGGATGCATCGCACTTTGACCATGGAGCAGGTGAGATGGTCCAGTTTTGACCAGTTCTGAGTAGTTTCCTGTGGAGAACTTCTGGGAGATGATGTAATCAGCTGACCTTGTTCCTTTAGGGTATGAAACAACACTTTTAGGGACTTAGGAGCCCTTGGTTTATGGACATGTTTGATTGGGGTTGCAGTGCCCAAAAATGTCTATAATAGTTGCCCCCTAAAGCATGAGGTTGTTAATCTTTTGATGTCGGGTGAAATGCTTTATCATGAGGATCCCAAGTTTTTTCGAGCTAGAAGGCGACCTGTAATAAGATACAATACAATACATTATCTTCATAATATTTTTCATGACCTAGCTGAGGTGGGCATTCCCATGCTCAGCTTTATAAATTCAATTTCATGTACATAAGATAGGCAACTGTCTGTGCGGGAGACTGATGATTCTAATAGAGTCATCATCCTTTGATTCGGATGATCATCTGTGCAGCAACAATGTACATTTGATGTCTTTATTTTCCTGAATATATCGCAGCCCAGATGGATGAAACTAGATCCGGGGTCTTCAAACTCGTTCAATCTTCACTCGGAGTACAAGTCGATCCATGTGAAAGATGTTCTGGAGTCGAACATGGAAAGACATCGCCTGATTACCAGCCAATGATGTAAGCTGTTAACAGGCGCGAGAGGAATCACCGATAATGATGATGACCCTCAAGGTACTATAGTACAATTCGCGTGGTGTGAATAAGGGACTTGGCGTTGAACACCACGCAAAATCTTTCGGTCGAAGGCCATTGATGTAAACCTGTCGCCGGAAGTGAGAAACTTGCCATTGAGGCATGCAAGCTTCAAAGTACTGAAAGGGTTGTTCCTAAGTCGACTTCTTGGATAATGAGCTGATGTTGACAAGAAGCGACCCGCTGTAGGAGGGCCTTAATGAATCCCACATCTACGACATAGAATAGAGTAAATGATTTTGGAGGTGAAAACGATCTGATGATATAGGGTTCAGGGTGGCGGTCATGAAAGAATGGAGTGTGAATGTATTGCAGCGGATGAGACACAGGTGAATTCTCTGAGCGACTTCTCTTGAACATAACGGCGACACTGACATGGATTGGTAGTGTTAACCCCAAATATGGATGGTGTGATGGACCAATGGTGATATGACCAGTGAACGGAACAACCCAACCTGACTCGGATGCGGAGTGAAAGTGTCATGTGCAAGAGCGACTTGCTACCAATAAAGTTTCTTCAAGTTTTCTTCCCAATTTTTCCCCAGTCGTTGCTAAACAGTACCTCTTTATTTTTGTCAAGCTTGAGGAGGATAACATATGCTTGTTCTATAATTTTCCCTTCGGGCAAACCCGTCGCTATATTTTAACGAGCCTAGCGACAGTGAAACTCGTTCTTGTCTGTATGGACAAGTTTGTCGCTATTCGGTTTTAACGAGTTTAACGACAAAGATAACTCGGTCCTTTTTAATTTTAGAGAGTTTGAAAGGGACGTAAAGGAAACTCCAACAATCCTTTTTCGTCATATAATCCCTTTAGTCCGAAAAAGTATAAAATAATACGAAAGGGATGAATTTTCGGTAATTTTAACGAGCCGAACAAGACAAGCGCTCGATCTTTTTCTGTAATAATCCCTCAGGTCCAAAAAGATTAAAATCTAGAGGAGGGATAGCACTTTCGGTCGCTTTAACGAGCTGGAGAGGCCAATCGCTCGACAATCTTTTCATATTTTATGAGTCAGGTGAAAAGAACTTAAAGGAGACTCCTTTTTTGAAGAACGAGTGATAATTTTGGGTAGTAGCTGATTCCAGGTAAGGTTTGGAATTTTCCAATCACGGCAGTGTCACAAGGATGGCTAACAGGATCACTCTTCGCAGCTGTTCCTCAAAAAGGGTAAACAATCAAATGGAGGTGAATGATCGGCTAAAATAGAGTGGAGGTGATGATGAGAACATGAGCAGGGCTCAAAAGCTGATGATAATGCATTCACAATGGTTATTTACCGTGAATCGGTTCATTTTTTAATGAGCTTAAACTCTGGGGGAAACATTTTCTCATTGCTTATGTTTAATTTTTAACGAGCTTGAACTCCACATAAAAACTGCTCGTGCCAGTCGTATAATAAGGATATCTCATCTAAGATGCCATTTTTTATGGAGCTTGCACTTTTTAAAGCTTTGCTCTGGATCCTTTCTTTATGCAAGTTAGGAACGTCCAATCCTGCGAGTTTAAAGGGTTGAGAAACTACAAACTATGAAAATAAATGGTCGCTCTTCGCTTGCATGCAAAAAGGTTTGCATGCCCCAGGTATAGCGAAAAGTTTCAAGGTTACGATATGAAAGCTCCCCATCTGCGTTGCAGACAAAATGCTTCCTTGGCGATGTCTACCGAAATAGACAAAGGTGAGTGGCGTGGTCGCCTCCACTCAGATAAGTTTCACGAGGGAATCTTATTCCAATCTAATCCCATTTTCCTAAACGGACGGGTGTGTCAGACTAGTCATATATCCTCCACAGAAACCTACCCTATACCCAAGGTTTTCCTGCCAAAACAGACCAGGGTGCATGCCCCCTGGGTTTCAGTCATGTCCTCCCGAATCACTCACGCTCTTCAGGTGGACGGACTGGAGATTGATGAGACATTCCTTGCATGAAAAGACCATTTAGGGATGGCATTTGACTATTTTCTATGTGTGAGCCGGGGAACGAAAGCTGGTCTACGAGCTTGACCACTCGACCTTCATGCGGAAAACACATTACTCTAAAGAGTGAGGAGACAACGGCTCCCATGCAATAAATATAGTCACGCCCAAGGAGTAGATTATAATCTAGAGGTCCTCAGACTACCATTATGTTCATGTAAACAGTTTTCCTTCTCAACGTTATGGGCACATTGGGAAGGATCGCTAACGGTCGACTGGTTCCTTTGTCGAAGCCTGTCAGATTTCTCATCTCAGGCAGAAGCGATGGCGAACCAAGCGCTTCCCAAGCATTTGAGGAAAGGATACCCACAGAAGATCCTTCATCTATGATGGTACCGACCATGATCATTCTGTATACTTGTGCAATGATTCAGAATGGTACACTAGCTGGTAAACAGGGTTTGCCTAGTAGGTTCCAATCGAAGGAAACAACTAGGTTGCTTGGAGGTGGGACCGAATAGACGGCCAAATATGACTCTGATGAACTTCCTTCTTGTGGTAAAGGAACGGGTAGACTGCCCCCATGTTCATCGGAGTCAGTGTTTACAAAAAGAATTTGAATGGTGTCGTTCTCATTCTCTTTGGTGATTGTGTCATCTGAAAATGGACCTTCCGAAGGCAAGACTGGATCGACTACCGCCTCAACCTTTTGACTTTCGTCTGGTATGGATTCAACGGGTTTATCTTCAATGACAGATGCTTCAACTTACCAAAATGGCGTGTCGGTTGGATTTTCAACTAGCGACGGACTCGGCAAGAGTTTCTTATATCCAGGAGGAAGTCGTAGCAGTGAAGTCGTACGGTCATCCAAAACTCTTCTAGCTTCATCTAGGAAGGAACAACGGTGGACGGCGTGATTGCCTTCACACAATTTACAAGGAAATTTACATTTCCTTTTTTGTCCAAATGCTTCGATTTCACTAGTTGATGGTGTACTTTCAACATGGTCTTTAGAGGTTGATGACACCAGGTTGTGCAAACAAGGAGACCAGTCCCTTAAGATCTGAGGGATGCAGGGACAATCTCGGTGATAGTGGTCTCCTTTGCAAATGACACATGGAGATTTAGGCTTAGATGGTGCAGTGTGTGGATTTTCACTAGACGATGCCTGGTTACCCCTTTTCACCTTTGGCTCCTTCTTCTTCTTCTCTTTCTTCTCCTTCCCTTTCTTCTTCTTCTCAGTTACTTGAGTTTTAGCTTTACCGGCTTTATCAAGCGAAGAGGAAGGAGGAGAGGGAGAATTGGATGAAAGAAGGTTGGGGGGTAACTTTAGTATCATCTAGTTTCTGACTTGATTGCTCAGGAATCACGGTGTTCTGAATGACAGAGGTCGAGAAGAGCCACACATGCAAGTCGATTGTCAATCCTGGAAGTGACAATATGGCCATATGGGGTGCACCAACATCTCCCCAAGAGGAGAAAGGACTAGGATTTCCTCCAAGGGGAATCCTTGGTTGGTGGACTCCATTTTTCTCAACCTAAGACCAACGCAGGAAAGGTGGTGTTATTCCAATTAAAATAAATTTTAGATGCTTTGACACAACTTGTTTTTTCAATTTTTAAGAGTCGAGAAAAAAAAAATATGACTCTAGTCGCCTTCGATTTTTAATGAGCCTAAAGTGACAAGTGCTCAGATGGACCTTTTCCTTTAAGGAGTCTGAAAAGGAATGAAAGAGACTACTCTAGAAATCTAGACAGAGGGATTACCAAACCAATCGCAAAACTGCAGAATACCTTTTATGGTACGACAGTCAATCTTCCCGAATGTTGTGTTCAGTGCATTGCGATCGATAGGGCGGTAGACACGGCTTCCTATGGATAAAGGATATAGCCTATTGTGGTCTCCCAATATATACTCGACGATACGTGGGAGCACAAGTCTGTATTGGCACTTGTCGTCTCAAAGAGGAGGAATCACGCAACCAACAGCGAAAGTGACAGTTACCAGGCTTTACGAAGCCGGAATACGTCTATAGCCTAGACTTCTAGATGTTGTGCGTTAGGTTCCAAAGCGTTTTTAGGTTCATTAAATTTATTTTACAGTTGATATTTCTTAAGAAATTTTCCTTTCAGGTTCACCGCGTGATGTAAATGTAAAATTCCTAAAATGCAATCTAAGATGATAAACAATCGTTTAATCTTCTTTTTGCAATGAAAATCCTAGCTACTAAAGAAAGAGCGACGGTATTATTTCAACATAGAGCAGAGAGCACACACTAGATGCACTGTCCTAAATCAAACCAACAAGTAGTCTAAATGCAAATGCACATGCATGTATTTGTTTTTAGCTTCCTTAATGTGTGAATGGCAAGAAGAATGCTAAGTACAAATCTGAATTATCTTTTCAAAGCGACAATACTAAAAAATTTCTCGTCAAAAAACGAAAGGAAGATAATGACGACGCTTTACTATTTTGAATTGAAAACTCCTTTCGATAGTTGAAAAAATACTAATTCAAATAAAATACAAGAGTAACTGTATAATCGACCATCAAGAACAATAGAATTCTTTTCTTTGAATGAAAACGACACTTGCGACACTTTCAAATCAAAAGACGACAGTTAGACTATGCTACTGCTTTGTAAAAGAGAACTAAAAATGGTGGAAAATACATAAAAACATTCATAGTTCTTTGCACAATGGAGGTGGAATGATGGAAAGGAAGGGGGTTTCCACAGTGGTATACTGATCACAAACAACAAAACTCCTGAATAGAGCTGAAAAGAGTGAACACAGAAACCATGCTCTGAGAGCAGAAGAGGTCTTGTCTGATCAGCGCACCTGTAACACAGGGAAAGTGTGATGCAGCGCACCTACTGCACACAGGAAGTGCAATGCATCCAGATTCCCAAGAGTAAAAGGTGCGATGGTCCAGGGACGAGACTTCAACTGGGTTCCAGGTCACAGTTTTCAGCTCAGTTCGGGGATTTATGTCGGGAAAGTGATGTACAGTAAATAGAAATCACATGGGTTGATCTAATGAGGTTACTAGAGCCACCACTAGGGAAATTAGAAAGTTTGCAAATCGATTTTTCAGTTTATAAACAAAACTCGGAGATAGACTGAAGCAGCATTGATCTACTTTGCACTTGCATAGCAAATGCAGTTCGAAGGCTAGCTAGCTTGACTTCAAGCTCCGTCTGTAAGTTTATAAAACAAACAAATATAGACAAACAAACAATCTATTCTATCCCCAGCGGAGTCGCCATTTTGTTATCAAGAAATCTAGTGTCCACTCGGAGCTGCTAGTCCCACTAAGACTGGTAGCTATCTTAGAAACAAACAAACTAAAACTAATTTCGTTTTCCTTTATGAGAAGTAGATAAGAGTGGAATGAAAGACACCAACCTTAGTCTTGTGCTTGGTTCCTTGCTCGGTTCCTCTCCCTTCTGACAGATCCTTGCCGCTTCTCCTTCATCTTCCCAGCTTCAAAGAGCACCTGTGGAATCAAAGCAGCATAATACTATCGAAGAACAGAGATCTACAATCATAAAAAATATAGGACCAGATATATATTGACCACACAAATGCATATATCATCAAACATACAAGAATGTGGAGGAAAACTTGAATAGCTTTATTAATATCAAGAATAGCAAAGAGGATTACAACCAATTGTTTTGACCCAACATAATTCTCCAGCATGAAAGCCCTTCTTTCACCTCATGAAAAGCTTAGATCACCCAACACTATGATATTCCAACAAGAAACCAACAGCACTTCCTTACAAGATACAAAATTCCAGCCCATGGATCTTTGGGATGAGGGATCCATATATAGATGATTGTAGGGGGGTGAGTCAGCTTCTGGGATTTTTATTAGTGTCCTCTCTCTGATAGTTCTTGATTCCACTTGGAGATTGATGATCTCTTACTCATCCCTGGGCGAATTCAGAGAGGCAAGTGTCACAGGAGAAGTTTCTGGAAGATTCCATGATCATCCACCTCGTAAACTATCTCTGCCATTTGTCCACTCTCGCCCATCGCACCCCATAGAAAGGATTTTTAGTATGCATCGCACATCCCGTGTGCATTAGTGGGATGCATCGTACTTTGACCATGGAGCAGGTGAGATGGTCCAGTTTTGACCATTTCTGAGCAGTTTCCTTTGGAGAACTTCTGGGAGATGATGTAATCAGCTGACCTTGTTCCTTTAGGGTATGAAACAACACTTTTAGGGACTTAGGAGCCCTTGGTTTATGGACATGTTTGATTGGGGTTGCAGTGCCCAAAAATGTCTATAACACTTAGCCATCCCACTGAAAGGTCGAAGTGCCTCGAAGACCCAAGTCATGAGATGTGATCCATCTACCATTTTTCCAATCATGTGCACTATGTAGGTAGACCTGACTAAGCTTGTATATCCTATGGACATTCAAAAGAGTGATGATTCCAATTGACAACTTATAAAATTGTTCTCCTTCAATGAAAGGGTCTATGCCGAGACAGACATTGTCTCCCTAGCCTACTTTCCAAGCCATCCATCTTCTAATTCATTGAAATAAATTCGGAAAAACCCTACAAATATTTTCTCCCCAAATATAATTGAAATTGTTGCCAGACCCACAGGGGCTTCACTGCGGGAGAAATACCATAGCACGTGAGTTCATAATGGGGGATATATAATGAGAGGAAAATTTCATAATATATTGGGGGATATATAGGAGGTAAATGGTTTTTATATTGACAGGTATAACAAATGGAGCTCAAAGTTAATGAAAAAATATAAAGGGGTATAAAAAATGTTAATGAAAAAATGGATACCTACAATATCTAGTGAAAGTAGGGGTTTTTTAAATTGGGAAGGTGTATTGGGTTTATAATGGTAGGGGGTTAAATAATATTATTTTTAGAGATATTTTCCAATATGTACTCAAATTAAGGGTATTTTTTAATATTCCATGATTAGACGTGATATGTCAGAGGTTGATTGAGTGAATCCCCCGTGGCCAGACCAAACCCAATCCAAAATTGATTGATTCTTCAAATATTTATCTGGAACAACATTGTTCCATATGTGAGAGCCAATTAACAGCGTCCAAAGGATTTTCATGGCCAAATATAAACCAAGTCGGTGAAGGTTTTTTAATCCCCAACCCCCACAACCTTTTGGTTGCAAGATCTTCTCCCATTTTCCCAAATGAAAGCCACACCTTTTCTTTTGTAATGCCCATAAACTTTTAAACATAGTCTGTTTGGTCCTCTTTAAAGTTGATTTTGCAACCTTGGATAGCATGAGCCAGTAAACAGGTATACTCTTTATCGAGCTACGAGGTAACTCCTCAAAATGAATTGTGTTTATTCATTAAGATTACTCAAGGTTATATACAGGAGGGAGAGACTCTTAGGCTTCACCTCCCAATGTCTCTTCATTTTCCATTATTTACTATTTACATTATTTACAAATGTTCACACAATCCCAATGATTAGGTGTCAACATTCCCCCCCTTAATCTAAAGGGATGTTGGTGAGTCCAAGCATCGCTTTGAATATTTCGAATTTTTCTCTTCCAAGTGCTTTGGTGAAGATGTCTGCAATCTTCTCATTAGAGGAACAATGGCGTAGATGGATTGTCTTGGTCTCAACATGATGTTGAATCAGATGGTATTTTGTATTTATGTGCTTCGTTCAATCATGTAACTTTGGGTTCTTGGTCAACTTTATTGCAGAGGTGTTGTCAATCATGAGTGGATTTGAATGTACTTGTTTCACTTGCAAATCTTCCAAAATTTTCCTAAGCCACACAATGTCTTTTGTTGCCTCAGCTGCTGCCACATATTTTGCCTCTATTGTGGAATATGTTGGAATCTATTATTTGCGTGATCTCCAAGAGACAACTCCCGATCCAATATTCATAGCATAACCTGAAGTAGATACCCCAGTTTCTTTGTCTCCATCCAAGTCTGAATCAGAATATCCAATCAAGCAGAAGTCGCCCACTTGTGTATACTTGAGTCCAAAGTATTGGGTTCCCTTCAAGTACTTTAGAACTCTTTTTGCAGCAGACCAATGTCCCTCACAAGGCTTTTGCATAAACCTGGAGAGGATTCCAACAACAAACGAAATGTCTGGTCTGGTAGTAGTCAGGTAGTTGAGACTTCCTACAAGTTGTCTATACTTTGTTGCATCCTTAAATTCTTTTCCTTCAATGGATGTGAGCTTTAAGTTTTGTTCCATTGGAGTGGTCAGAGGATTGCACTTAGCCATGCCAAACTTTTTCAAAAAATATCCAATATACTTCTTTTGAGAGAGAAATATAGACTTCAGATGTTGAGTTACTTCAATACCAAGATAGTAGTGAACATAGCCCAAGTCAGTCATTTCAAAAAATTTCCTCAATTCCTTCTTTATGGATGCAATGTAGCTCCCATTATTCCCGATCATCAAAATATCATCTACATATACCACAATATATACAACTGTTTTTCCAACTTTCTTGACAAACAAAGTTGCATCATCAAGATCATAATGTTTGAAGTTTAGTTTTAGAAAATGCTCAGTTAACTTTTCATACTAGGCTCGTGGTGCTTGCTTGAGGCCATACAAGGATTTCACAAGTTTGCATACTTTATGTTCATGTCACTTCACAAAAAATCCTTCAGGCTGGGACATAAAAACATTCTCTTTTAGATGTCCATTCAATAATGTAGTTTTTACATCCATTTGATGGACTTTCCAACTATTTTGAGATGTTAAGACAAAGAGTGTCCGGATGGTAGCCCATTTTGTTGTGGGGGAAAAAGACTCCTCATAATCGAGCCCTTCCGTTTGTGCAAAACCTTTTGCCACAAGCATGGATTTGTGCTTTTCAAGTGAGCCATAAACTTTATACTTGTTCTTGTAGACCCACTTGCAACCAATTGGTTTGGTTCCCAATGGAGGATAAACCATCTTACAAGTGCCATTCCTTATCAAGGCATCATACTCCTTTTGCATCGTTTCTTTCCATTCATCATTAGAAGCGACTTCTTTGAAGGAAGTTGGTTCAAAATATGTAGACAAATTTAGTTCACAATCATAAAAATTCTCCATATCAATAGGTGAATCAGAATCATCTACTTCACCTCCATTTTGTCTGGTTGAATTTCTTGTTCCTGTCTTTCCAACATCATCAGGATGAACACTTTCAATTGTATTTGTTAACCATTTTGGAGGACCTTTCTGAGATGGCCCAGGCTGCTCAGTTGACTGAGTTGGAATTGAATCAAGATTGAGTCTCCCAATTATGTCAATCACATCACTCAAAGTATAATCAGTGGCTAGAACTTCATGTGGGGGAGAGAGTGCTTCAGAAGAAGATTCCACATATTGATCTAGTATAGGAATCCCCCCTTCAAGATGTGAAATCTGATTATCAAATTCTTGGAATGATTTTGCATGTCTGAATCTATCCAAGCGATCAAGCTACTGCTCAAAAACATTGTCAGCTTTGGAAGATTCAAAAAGATTACGTCTTTAGATACAACAAACTTCTTATTAACTTCATCATAGAGACGGTATGATTTGGAGGTATTTGAATACCCCAAGAAGATACACTTACGACTCCTTGCACCAAGTTTGTTTCTTTGTACCTTCGGTATCAAGGCATAACAGGTGGAACCAAAGACCCTAAGATGCTTTACCAAAAGAATGTGACCATATGACATTTCATAAGAATTATTGTTTCTAATAGAATTAGATGGACATCTTTTTTTTACATTACAACACATAGAATTGCATCATCCCAAAACATCAATTTTACATTCTTGAAAAACATCATAAAACGTACCATATTTAAGATTGTCCTATTCATTCTTTTAGCTACTCCATTCTGTTGGGGATTATAAGGCACAGTTGTTTGATGTTTGATCCCATGCTGGCGAAGATAGTTTTCAAATTCATTTGAAGTGTATTATTTTCCACTATCGGTGTGAATAGAGCCAATATGAGATTGTGCATCATTTTCAATCCATGTATGAGAGTTCTTGAATGTTTGAAAAGCATCAGATCATTGACTTTTCATGATGGGGATAGAATAAGAAAGACTTCTGAAGCTACAAGGTACCTCTTCTCGTGCACAAAATTTATCATAAAGTTCTCATTGTGATGAAGGTACATTTCAATCAAGTCTTTTATGGCATGCTAGATTTGGACACTTAAACTATGACAACCCTCGCTTGTTGAAGAAAAATGGTGTTACTAGTTTGCCTACAATTCCTAGGAGACTTAAGCAATGTGATGCTTAAATTATAGGAAAGCATAGAAAACAGTATTTTCATGATTCACATTACAGAGCACATAGAAAACTTGAACTCATTCATTCAGAGTTATGCGGTCTAGTGCATGTTCCTTCTGAAAATGGAAATAAATATATGATGACATTTATTGATGACTACACCAGAATGTGTTGGGTTTATTTATTGAAGAAGGAATATGATGCTTTTCAAACATTCAAGTATATGGGAGCGTATGGGGGTGGGGTTACATGATATTAAAACCAGTATGGCGCTAACCATATGACACTTAATGCAACCTCAGGTTCACGGGACACAGTCACAGTATTCATAGTCTTAGTGTTAAAAAAAACACATTCACAGTATTCAACGTACATACCATTAGTGCCATTACGAATAATACCCAATAACACAGTCACAAAAACTTCGGATTTACGGTCAGAGTGCTCTCAGCAGACACACCAACTCACAATTCTTGCTTCAATGCACCATCTTTACCATACCATGCCATGACAGAGATGATTTTTTTCCTTATGTTGTGCAAATAACACAGTGGCGTAGAAAGGAGAGAGAGGGGAGTGTTTTTATGGAGGGGCTTTTAAAATCGATTGTTATTAAAAATCAACTATGGAGAGGGGAGTGAAGAAATTTGAATGACAGAACAAAGGTGTCAATCTGCATAATATAGGCAAGACAGAGGCAAAGAGGGAGTTACAAGGGAAAGAAGAGAGCCAAAAATAGAGGCTGGGACCTGTGCTCCGATACTATGTCAGGCCAGGAGGTAACTCCTCAAAACCATGTGTGAAAGCGATGCAAAAAACCATACGTAGGTCTACCCACCTAATATAGGGTCCCCAAAAAAATTCCCGGGGCGTTGCCCCAAACCTCGTGCAAAGGAGCTATTTCCCCCCTTGTGACCCCCCCATGTGTCAGGTAGTCGTGGAAAGAATATAACAAAATCCAACACTCTTTTGATGAGGATGTGAAAATGGCTCAGTTTTTTCCTCTACACACTTAAACTAGAATGCAACAATACTATCATCTGGAATGACATTAGCAACCATGTCTTTATCTTTTTTATTGTAATTAACAAGAGAATTTTCTTCAAGCACCTCACAATTGGATTTAGGTGATGAGGTAGTAGTAGGATTGTATCCAAGACCTTCTGTTAATGTCTGCACTACAGGGTTAATAGGAGAAACAATTCCCTGTCCATTCTTTCCAAGTCCTCCTCCAATATATCCCATTTTATTCAGCAATTGGGATCCAATACCAGTAATATGATTTTCAAAATTTGGTGTGACAAAGGCATGTGATGAGTCAACATCAGGCTTTTGGCATTTAACATAATCAAGTGTGGAAGAAGGCGAGCTTATAAGTTCAACATCATTTTTCTCCATCTTAGATTTCTGAAGACAACTAACCTCCAATTCAAGTTCCTGCTTAGACTCTTGCAGCTTTTGAATGACCTCATCCTTCTCAATCAGCTTTTGAGACAAGGCATCATAATCTTGTTTCAAAAAATGATATTGCTCCAACATTGTTTACTTTAAACAGTTAACTTCCATAACATGTTGATTATTTTGGTATTCCAGTTGCTTCTTCAAATTTGAGTCAGAAATAGACTCAACTTCTTCCTCCAAGTCATCAAGGAGGTCAATCTTCTCTTGAAATTCATCTACAAGCATCGAAAATATTTTCCCATGGTTGATTCCAAATGTTCAACCTTGTTGATTTTTTCAGTGATTGAAGTTTGCAACCTATTCTAAAGAGTTGAATTATGTTCTTGCAATAGAGTTACCATAGACTGCAATTGAATGACCTCTCTACGAATTTCATCTTCTGCCTTCTTCTCACGAAGTTCCTGCAATATTTTACCCATCTTGACAATACAAAACTGGCCATAAAAGCAAAAATTACTACATAACAAGGCTAATAATAACAGCAAACACTGGTTGACACTTCCAATCAAAAGACAAATAAGACCAAACTAGCTAAGTTTGCATGACTAACCAATCATAACCACCAAGTATAAATTGCAATGCCGACCACATATATATATGGTCATTCTCCAATGAAAACCTTTTCATAGGATTTTAACATTTATCCATTTAAATACTTGAAACCTTACTAATATTTTAATCATAAAATTCCCCTCCTCCCAACTAAAAAAAAATCTTGGCCCACCATTAAACCGCCTCTAAAAACTATCCACAAAACCAACCTTCACCTTTTTTTAAATTCAGCTCAATGTCCAATTGTAATGAAACCAACATTACAAACTAACCAAAACAATGTTTCTCGGAAAACCATTTCAAAAAACGATCTGTTTCTCAAGAAACTGGTATCGTGTATTGAAAAATGAAATTGACTGTACAAAACGATGTTTTTAGTACCATTCAATTTTCTTTGTGTGTTTTTTGGAAACGAATGCTCTCGTTCTGTTTATGGTAACTAGGCATATAAGACCTCCATTATATAGCAATGGAGAAGACCCAGTATCAGATAAGGATAACTACGACAACTCGACAGATGTTAGTCCCTATGTGAGCTTACAACTCACCATACTTAGCTCATAGGGAAATGACGCATTGGAAAATGCCAACTCTAACAAAAAATAGTGTTATCCCTTATACAAAACCCCAAATATAAGAATAACCATAAAGAGACTGGTAATAGTTTCATAAAGAGACCGGAAGTAGTTTCAAAATGGTAAGAGATTTATTGACAAAATTGAATCTGCCCCACAACGAAGTTGAGAGATTCGTATCTTCCCACTTTTGGAGAAAATATATACGTGCAGATGAGATAACACAACTATAAATGCCCATATATATAAGAGAATAAGAGAGAACCATCCCTGAGATGGGAGAACCCAACAAATTTCTAATATTCTAAACCTTAAATTGACTCTGGCCTTATTGGAACTCTTTTGGTCGAGGAATATTTTGGGATGAAATTTGACATTAGGCCAACTATATTACTTTCAACTCAAGAACATTGAAGTTTCATGACAATAGGATTTGCCAACCTTTACCAATTAGCCATAGTTAATTACTAACAGATCCTCCAAATACTCCTGATAGCAAAAACAATACTAATAGATTTCCCAACGCGTTTTGTTTAGGTCCCTACAAAATGCCCATACTTCCATTAGTGGACAAGCTGAAGTAATATATTACTTTTATCAACCTATTATTTTCCTAAGCCCAAATATTATTAAAAAACACAATTAAATGAAATTATAACAAAGTCCTGGAGCAATCAAAATAGGTCGGATTTAATAACACAACTAAATGAAATTATAAAAATATCCTGGAGCACCTAAAAACAGTCAAAATAATATAACTGTATTGGCACATACACGCCCACACAACACATTCCACAAATGAGGGGCATGCCAAGCAAGCACACATACTCATCCTTGTAACCAATTAAATATTATGATAGTAAAAGGGTCGTTATCTTTGTAGACAACACCATTGGCATACGACCACGGAATGTTGGGAGTTATATGCTGCTGCAAACCAAACCCACCACCAATAAGAGGAGATGATATTTCAAAGCCATATTAAATGATTTCCAAAATTCCAAACATAATTATTGGGCATGGCCCAAGTTGGTCCAAGTTTTTGGAAAAATACCCCACGAAAGGAGCGAACCATGTGGAGCTGGTGAATATATAGTCATCGTGCGGATTTTTAGGGATTTTGGGATGGGATAAGGCCCTTATTTTGTAACGGGTATCGGGTAGTACTCCTTGTTTTATGGATCCATGGTATGTGGACCATGGTTTTTGTATAGATGAATTGTACAAAACGATATGTAATACTTTGTAAAGAGGGGAGAGGAGTGAGTAATGAAATATCATAAGGTAATTGAATCTCTGTATTCACATCTGTAGTCTGTAGATTTGGGGAAGGCTTTGCAGTTGAGTGCATGGAGACCTTGAAGAGTTTGCAATTGAGTGCGTAGACCAACTGTAGCTAGGTGCGTAGGTCAGAGAAGTGAATGTAATTGAAGATTTGTTTAATAAAGAATAATTTTTGGTGAAGTATTGTATCTTTGTATATGTTAATTGTCTATTGTTATGTATCTGATTACATATGCTTTTTACTTGATCTGATAATGAGATCTTAGACAATTATTAAGGTATTACAGACTCATGTGCATATATTTGCCTATGTTACTTTGTGCAATGGATCGATAAGATTGTGAAATACATAGAAGATGAAGCAGTTGAAGAACATAATAGACAACACACTTAAACACAACAAGTTTAATAAGGAGTTCACCCAACACTCTTGGGCTATGTCTCCTGGTCCAGCCTTTAGTGGTGAACTCTCTATTATGTCTTCAAAAACAGAGTTTTACAACAATATGAGCTCAATTTGAGTCTCAACACACAACAGATACAACAACAAGAGTTTTGCTTGAACCCCTCAAGCCTCTCTGAGTACACAGACTCTCTCTATCACTCTCTGTCTCTGTCTCTGCTTTGTCTCAACACTGCCTGTCTTTATTTACTCTTTGTCTGTGGCTTTAAAGCCAATCGGAGCTATCTGATCATTTCTCCTTCTCGGGATCTCTGGCTTCCCGACCTCTGTCCGCTCAGATCCCCCTCTGAGAATTAGCAACCATTGCTAAACCCTTTCAGGGATGGTGGCCACCTGTTCTGTAAAGGAATGGGTCATCTGGCCTTTGAAATCCCCGGAAACAACGTTCTCTGTGTTCACAGAGAAATACATTAAAAACTGTGAAAAATTTCCAAACTTCTGTTTATCGGATTTGAAATGTTATCAATTCCACCTTATAACTCCTATAAGGTCTGCCTGTATATCGACATTGCATCTCCACCGTTGATCTGGGAGATCCAGATCCAATGGCTATGGTTCATTTTGGGCAGCTCTTTCGTACGGGGGTTAGCCGCCCGATAAGGGTAGTTTCCTCTCTCCTTAGCCTGGACACGTAACAGCCAATGTATGGGATCGGGTGGAGCCCAGCCCAAACCACTTACCGCCTTTGGCTTGCCCAAAATCCTGCTTGTATCGTGATTTCCCTTTTATATTTAAAATACATTAAAATATGAAATCCGGCTCATCTCGGACTTGAAATGTTATAATATCACGTTTGTTAGAGTCGGTCTTGTCAGTCCTCCGTCAGAGATCAAAACTCTTTCTGCATTTCATTTTTAGGTGTCTCACTCCATTCACTCAGCTGCATTCTGCTAGGGGCATGCCATTATCTGACGGAAGGACCTTATCATTCATTCCCCTCATGTCTTGTACCTACTGGCTTAGATATTTTCATCAATGTGTATTAAAGTCCATGACAGTCAATGTTTGGTCTTTTAATGGAAAAGAGTCATTTATGTCATTAAGTCTAGGGATTAGTCATTAGGTCTTCAAACAATGTCCAACAAAGCCAGCAAGGCCAGAGGGAGGCTCTTATAAAGTTGTGATTCAAAGATTTTCATTGTCATATCGCTAGATTACGACTGTTCTTCAAAACTCTATTTTGAAGAAAAGTCAACAGTTTGCCATTTGTAATAATTTTCAAAATTTTCTCAGTGGATTTCTCCAAGTGCAGCCCTGGTCTCCTTAGCCAAATTCCATGTCAGCTACCCCTACAAAAAATTGCCAAAAATTTCATCATTTTAGTCAAAGAAATCAAAAGGAAGTGTGAAAAGCACAGTTGTATTAATTGTGAAAAAGTGCCAAAGTGAAAACATTACAAAATGGGTTTTGGAGGAAGAAAAAATCAAATCCAACTCTTGCAACATATTTCTCCAAGTTATATAAATCATTTGTGACAAGTTACATTCATGAAATCTTCTAGAAAAGTTGAATTTGGAGGTTGAAGAACAAACCGCAATTGAAAAGCCGTGACTATGTTAAAGGATTGGAGCGCAGCGCGCAGGTGGAGGAGCGCGGCACACATAGAGCGCGCGGCGGACTGGGGATTTCTGCCCAGTGCTAATTCAAACGGGCACGACACACACAGAGGGCGCGGTGCATATACACATAAGCCTAATTTTGCTCAGAATTTGCAACCAATCACCTTCAATCCCTTGAATTTGCCAGGTGGGGTCAATCTCTCAGTGTTTCATCCATTTTTATGTTAGTATGAGGATAGTTCATGGCGGCTTATGGTTGCACAAAAACTCTTAAACCCTACCACTTAAAATCACTAAAGCAAATGCTGTTAGGATTATAAACTCATTGTGTTGGTGCCAAGGTTCTTCCTCCATTTCATTTTTCCTTCTTGCCCTCATTCCCTTCTTCCCTATTCCACTTTTTCCATTTCTTCCCATCCTAAATTGCTACTAAAATCCTATTCCCTATCCCCTCCGCACATTTGTCAAAGGTAAAACCCCAAACCCTACCCCATATAAATTTTCCTAACACCCCAAACCCTACCCCATATAAAATCTCCTAAACTCCCTAATCCCTTCATATTATTCCCCTTCCTAATAGCCCCTTGTTGCATTTTCCCCTTCGTGACAGATTTCAACACCAGAAAGAACAGTTCAAGCACAGTTCATACACAGTAGTCATCTTGTCTTCAAGGTATTCTGTATAGCAGTCATGGCATCTGAGCATTCATCGGACTATGAGGTGGAAACCCAAAGTGACTCTCTCTTGGAGGAACAGGCACCTCGGAGGCCTCATAAGAGTGGCAGACATGTTAGAGAAGAACCGACCACCCTTACAAATTGCAGGCTTGCCCTCTTGCTATGTCCTGTTTTCAACATCAGTCATGCTATGAGTTTTTTCAAAAGGTGGCTAGTGTCTAATTTCATCATGAGTTGGCTCGTCTTTTTGTGCTGCACTTGCACGGAGATCAAGCTATCTTGGCTAGTGTCACCTTCACACTTACACCAGAATCTGTCTCATTAGCGACCGGTATACCGAACATTGGTGAACCATGGCACAAGAAACAGAAGATTGACCGGCAGCATTATGAGCCTTACATCAAAACCAGTTTCTTAAGGCAGCTCAAGAGAGTGTTTCCATTCCGGTATCTGAAAGATGAATATGCTCCACTAATGAGATTGATAATGAAATATTTCAGCTGTGAGGGGCGATTCTCTCGTCTTTATGCTTATCACATCAGGTTTCTCATGCATTTCACCAGGGTACAGATGATGAACATTCTGTATTTCATTTGCCAGAACATAGAGAGGATGACCACCTTTATACAGCGCAAAACACCTCAGCAACAACTTAACAGTGTCTATCATTTTGCTCTTATTAATATTTTGGTGGTTCATCAGCTTGGATTGTAGGGCATCATTTGGGATGATTTCATCTCGTGTGATTTCTTCAAAGCTTCACGGAGAGTATCAGAGGTTAAGCATGAGGGTGAACCTTCTCATCGGTATGAGCGCCATGAAACTGCTAGTATGCTGATATTTGTCACATATCAGAGGGGTGCTAGACATTTGTTTGCAGCAGCAAAGCGAGTGTTATCTCCACCCGGGGTGGAAGGGGCCTCGCTTCCTCCATCAGCATCATAGTAACAAGACAAAGGCAAGGAGCCAATGCAGGATGAGGGGCCTTCAGGTGAGCCATCAGGTGAACGAGAGACCGACTTCATTCTCCTTCATGATGATGATACAGATACGAGTCCACAAAGCACCAAACTTAGAGAGATCATCCAAGAGCAACAATCAGAGCTCAAAGCGTTAGCCCTTGACTTGGAGAGGGCTAAGTGGAACATGAAATATCTAGAGCAGAGGAACAAATAGCTTGAGGATCAGCAAGCGATCATGGAGCTACAAAACATTCGGGAGAATCGCCAAGCTGCGCAAAGGAGAAGAGTTGAGCTCACGTCCTTGGAGCAAGAGATTAATGAAGATCGGGAGGCCAACCTCAAGAGATTTAACATGCACTTAGAGAGGCTGCTGGACAAGGCCAACAAGGACCATGCATTGCTGAGGCACATGGCTTTCCACTACATGGCGCGAAACAAAGTGTGCAAGGCCCGAATCATGAATTTGAAGGCGAAATTGAGGAAGGCAATCAAGAAGCAAAAGAGGAAAAGGGAGCTTGATCGACTTTAGATATTGGCTGAAGCCTCTTTAGCCCAGCATAGCACTTGATAAGGAAGCTCCAGCCCAAATTTCAAGAAATTTGGGGCATTTTTGGGATTTTTGGAATTTTTTGTGCAAAAAATAGGGTTTTTCTCCCTGTGCCCCGCGCCACGTGGCGCGCGCTTACAATAGGGAGCTCCAAATGAGAAAAGGTTTACATTTTTGGATTCTCCATGGAAAATCATGACTGTTGGTGCATGGCCAAGAAGTTTGGGCCAATTTTGAGTCCTCAGGAGGTTAAAAACACCCAAAAAATGACCTCTCTGCCCCTATTTTGACACACAGGAAGAAGTCTTAGGAGTTTGCAGTTTTGGAGGGGAAAATGGGCACCAAATTTAGAAATTCCACTTGGATTAGAGAGTAGACAGGTAGGGCTTTCCAACAAGCACACTTGTGTTCAATTTTGACTTCATAAGGTGCCTCAAAACCATCTCCAAAGTGGCGTGACGCATACAGTTTTTTGCGCGGCGCACAGAGACCTGAAGGCCAAAATCACTCCCGCTTCGCAAAATTTCGATTCGCAATTTTATCCAAGTGGGCCCGCTCATTTACAATACACTTTTCCCGGCATCAAAAGCAAAGTTTAAAAAGCATTTTTGGCTTCTATCCAAGTGGCCAAATGAATGCGAACAACCACCCAAAAAATTTGCGCTCATATTTGCTTTTTTCTAATTGGTCCTCATATAAAATTGAATGTAACTGCTGATGGTTGGCTCTTCATCTCTTGGGTGGATCGAATTTCTCATGGCAAAGCTTATTTATTGTATTGAGAGTGATTTTGTAAAGGTTTGGAATTTCTGGGAAACTGTGGGAGATAAACCCAGCCACTCACTGTACATTTTGACAGAGAATTAATGAAAGATTGCAGCTCTGGTTCATGAGATTCATGTGGCGTGAGTTTAGCAAATGTATCTTATTTATGTTTCATATGTATTTCGTTATGTTTCGTATTTTCATTCATATTCATTTCCAGTGAAAGCTTTCTGAGTAAAAAAGGTAGAATTCAATGTACTGCTCTGCCTTGGGATAGTTTTGACGTTCTATGTTTTCTTCTATTGAAAAGGATTCATGTATTTATGCCCTTTTCACACTCTTAAACAATCTCTCCACTTCATATTATTTCAAATTTAATTGCTAGACTTTCCACCTGTCTTGCCTCACGAAATAATCTGCGTCTTTGAGTTAAATTCTCTGCTCATGCTGTGCCTTGGCCCCACACATCCCAGAAAACTCAATCATTCTTTAAAATACCTCCATCATATTTGTTTACCTAGCCTAAAATCAGTATCCATTTTTGCGTCATCTCAGACCCTATTGTTTATTTTCCTGAGCGTGACCCAGAGAGAGCCCTCTCTTGTTCTGGTAGGGCTAGCTACCAGACTAAGCGTGGTTTGTGGTTACCCTGAATTTTGCCTTCCTTCAGCCTAAGGCAGATTTAGGCACTAACATAGTGGCGACCCCACTGGGGATGAAATTCTTCGTTTGTTAGTCTTCTTCGTTGCGTAAACGGAAGGCTTAACCTACAAACACCCCATACTTCTGATAATTCTAAGCTTCGGGATGATAAGTTTAGGATTTGATAGGCTAAGTAAGTTGTTCACGTCCTGTTGATTTTTTGAAAATAGCACGTTGGCTTCGAGACGATATACCAGAGACAATCCAGATCTAGATCCTCCTCATATCTATGAAAACCCCAATTTGATTCCAAAACTCCATCAAGAGAGCACTATAACTCCTGTGTTCAAATCCCATTCATGTCCTGACATTTTTGAGTATCTTGAAGAGCTTGAGTTTGATGAACGATTTGAAATATCATTGTTCAAGACCAAATCCGAAAGGGCTGTTGACTATACTGTCCCCAATCCACAGTTTCTTGTAGGCCTAGAAACTGAAAGGGCTAACCGGTCCATTGATAATTATATTGTGGCACAGCTTCAAAATCAAATTGTTAATTCCCTACAAACTGCACACACCCATCCAACACCTCCAAGACCAAACCCACCAAGAGTGATGGCTGCCCGTTTTGCACCTCTTGTGCTACCTCAAGTTTTAGATGACATGCCCGCAGATTATCAAAGCAAAATCCCTTTGTTTGATGGTGCTCGTAATGACATTACTGCTCAGCAACATGTGGACAGAATGGCAGATTTCTGTGACCTTCATGAGATTGATGCAGAGAATGTGACAATGAGACTCTTTGTACAAACATTTGCCGGTGAAGTTAGGAAATGGTTCAGAGATTTGCCGGCTGCATGTATCGCTACCTTGGCCAAACTACAAAGACAATTTTTAGACCACTGGGAAGTAAAAAAGAATGGTGAGTCGGTCCAAGACTACTGCATTAGATTCAGTTCCATTTATAATGAAATTCCTGATCATCTAAGGCCACTTGTGGGACTAGCCATGATGAAATTCCCGGATGGTTTTGATGCTGACATGGCTTATCAACTAAGAGAAAGAGAGCCAGCCACAATGGAAGACATGCAGAAAATCGCGGTCAGCGTTGAAGCAAATCTGCTGTCCAAGAGGGCTAGAGAAAAAGCAGAAAAGAAGGTCACAGTCAAGGAAGAGTCTTCCTCGATGGATCAATTACTCAGGAAGGTAGAGCAGATGCTTGAAAGGGTGAAAATTGACAAACCTGAGCCACAAGTTAGAAATTCTAACTTCCGTGGCCAGCAGCAGCCACAATATAGGATAAGACAGAGGGATCAGCGAGCCCAAGATCAAACAACACATCAGCCATTACAGCCACCTCTGCAGCAAAATTTTGTGAATGGACCGGAGTCTGATGAGGAAGGGAAGGTAATAGGGGAAGAGAACCACTTCTTTACCCCGTATGATTTGTCTACTTACATTTTTGAAGAGGAGGAGTATGCGGAAAGTTCAACTGCACACAAAGATGCAGATTTCATTCTAACAAGTGACACAGTTTTAGAAGAAGAATCAGAGGAGTATCAAAGAGGCTATATGAATGCTATGTTCGCTCAACAGCGGCAATATTCACTTAGAAACAGAGATGTGCCAGTTAACCCAATTCAGAAGAGGAATGAAGTTTCGGAATCAAAGAATGATTCGTCAGTTGCACAAAAGAAAGGCAAAGAGGCACTTGGACCTGACAACAACAATTCACCATCATCAGAAAAATCAAATTAGCAAATTGTATCAAGAGAAAAGGAGAGGAAAGAAGTCCCGGTCAAAGAGGTAGAAAAGACTTCCGTCTTTAGTTTAGAGAATGAAATTTCTAAATTGAAGGTATCCATTCCCTTGACTGAAATAATGAAGAACAACAGTTATAGAGGGCAGGTTTCTAAAATTTTAAACTGTGATCCAATGTCTGATATGGTGAATGTCGAAGATGATCAACCCGAAATGATTTTTGGGCCAGCATTGAATGGTGAGTCTCCAGACAATGATGTGCCACCTTTTTATATCAGTTTAAGATTGCATGATTTTTTGTTACACAATGCCATGTTCGATTCCGGAGCTTCTCACAATCTCATGCCCAAGGCTATCATGGATAAGCTGGGTTTGGACATCACCCAGAAATACCATGATCTCTATTCATTTGATTCCAGCAGAGTAAGATGTATCGGGCTCATCAAAGACTTGGTTGTAAGTCTAGATCAAATCCCAGTGAAGAATGTTTTGATGGATATTGTGGTAGCAGATATACCTCCCAGGTTCGACATGCTTCTTTCCAGATCTTGGGCAGCAAAATTGAAAGGGACATTACAACTAGATTTCTCCTATGCAACAATTCCGGTGTTTGGTCAAATGAGAAAACTGTATCAGGAACAAAAAATGAAATACATGATTACAAGCAAGGAGAAACCCATTAATCATCCAATTAATTATGTACATACAGATCTAGAGTCTTTTGTTTTGTATTTAGATAGTTTTAATGATGTAGATAGTCAGTTAGTTGAAGCAGAAAGTATTCCAGAAATAGTATAAAATTTCACAGAAGTTTTGAAGAAAGAAGGACGAGAATAGCAAAACACCGTTGAGAAATTAGCTGAAGGTAACGGACAGCAAGTAGGAAAAACAGAGCCAGCAAAATTTCGGCACTTGGAAGAAGAGGAAGAAGGTTTGTGGACCATGGATTTCGACGGTGCAGTGGGAAATTATGGTGCTGGAATTGGTATTTGGGTACGCAGTCCTTTCTCCGCCCCGAACAAGGTGCCCAGTAATGTGCGGGTATGCTCCTACAAATTATATTTTGATTGTTCGAACAATGAAGCTGAGTATGAAGCTCTGATTGCTGGCCTAAAGATTCTAAGAAAGCTGAATGCTAAGAGGATTGCAGTATATGGCGACTCCGAATTGGTGATTAAGCAGGTCAGAGGCAAATATCAAGAAAAACATCCTTAGATGCGGGCTTACCGGAATGTAGTCCTAGACATTCTGAAATTATTTTCAGAATACACCTTGACATGTGTGCCTCGTGTTCAAAACAGCATTGCTGATGCTCTTGCTAAGGCAGCCACTAGTTTGAAGATTCCAATGAACTCCAGTAATAAATTCGAAATCCATGTCAAGCATCGTCCGATTGTCCCCTACAATCAGAGGTATTGGAAAGTTTTCCAAGATGATGAAGAGATTGATGATTTTCTGCAAAACAAAGGTAAGTTCAAAGAGACCTCAATTGATGAAGAAAATGATGATGGCAAAGATGAGGTGCAGATCAATCAAATGGACGTGTTGCAGCTAAAGGATAACATTATTCCTAAAGGCTTGATACCTTTAGAAGAACTCTTTGATCAAGATGACGTAGCCCACAAACCAACATTGCAACCAACAGAGAAGGGTGTTGAAGAGGTCAATATCGGAACAACTGCTAATCCTAAAATGGTAAAACTGTCTAAAGCATTACCACAAAAGATGAAAGCCAAATATATCAGTTTGCTGTCTTCATTTGCTGACGTGTTTGCTTGGGACTATTCTGACTTGAAGACATACGATACCAATATAATTCATCACACTATACCCATTAAGCCTAATCAGAAACCTTTTAGACAGAAGTTGAGAAGGCTAAATCCAAAACTGCTGCCATCAATTGAAAAGGAGAAAAATAGGTTGTACAAATAAGGAATTATCGTTCCCATCAGATTTTCGGATTGGATCTCAAATTTGGTGCCCATGCAGAAGAAGACAGGTGAGATTCGCTTGTGCGTCAATTTTAGGAATCTCAATAAAGTTTCATTGAAAGATAACTACCCACTGCCCAAAATGGATCATATACTTCAACGAGTAGTTGGAGCATCTCGTATGTCACTACTTGATGGTTATTCTGGATATAACCAAATTTCTATCCATGAAGATGACCGAGACAAAACAGCATTCACCACTCCGTGGGGAACTTTTCATTACGCTAAAATGCCTTTCGGTTTGAAGAACGCGGGTGCCACTTTTCAGCGGGCAATGGACTTGGCTTTCGCAAATGAGAAGGATGTCTTTCTGGTCGTATACCTTGATGATCTGACAGTGTTTTCCAAATATGATGAAGAACACATGTATAATCTGAAAGCTGTCTTTCAAAAGTGCAGACAACATGGTCTATCACTGAATCCGAAAAATAGCTTGTTTGCCATGGAGGAGGGTAAACTACTTGGGCACATTATCTCAAAATATGGCATTCGTATTGATCCAGAACGTGTACAAGCTATTCAGCAAATCGATCTGCCCCGGAATAAGAAGGAGATTTAGTCTTTCAATGGTAAAATGAATTTTTTACGCTACTTTGTACCTAATCTTACTGAGCACCTAAGAGAGATCACAAACATGCTTAAGAAGGATAGCCAAGTGAATTGGACGGAAGAGGCTGTAAAATCTTTCAATTTAGTCAAATTGGCTCTTTCTTCAGCTCCAATTCTAATCAGCGGAACACACTCAGGATTTTATATTGTTTTCATTCGCTTCGGAGCATACTATGGCAGCGGTGTTGATGCAGAAAAGAGATGATCATGAAAGACCCATTGCTTTCTTCAGCCGGACTATAAGAGATGTAGCCTTAAAGTACAACATCATTGAGAAGCAAGCCCTCGCACTTGTGAAAGCATTGAAAGATTTTCGGGTATACATTCTGCATTCTCATATTTTGGCTTATGTTCCTAACGCCGCTGTCAAAGATGTTTTAGTGCAGACCAATCCGGAAGGAAGACGAGGCAAGTGGATTGCAGCTTTGTTGGAATATGATGTGTAGATAAAGTCCACAAAGCTGGTTAAAGGACATGGATTGGCAAAGTTAATGGCCGAATCAAACTTGCAAGCCTTAGACATAAATCTGATCACTGCTATGTTCGATGAGAATGAGGAAGGTTTGTCAATTTAGGTATCTGAAATGTTTTCTCTTTCTCCGTGGTATTCAGACATCATATATGTGCTACAAAATTTGTCACCACCACCCGGCATGACTAGCAACAAAGCTAGAACTCTCAAATTAAAGGCTGCCAAGTTTTGCATTCTAAATTCTGCACTTTATTGGAAAGATCCCGGTGGCGTTCTTTTGAATTGTTTGGTGGAAGAAGAAGCAAAGCAGGGCATGGAGGATTTCCATGAAGGAGATTGTGGTGGTCACCTTTTTTGGAAAACAACAGCAAATAAAGTTCTGAGAGCGGGATACTATTGGTGAACATTGTTTGCTGATGTATATAAGGTTGTCAAGAGTTGTCATAAATGCCATATTTTTGAAGGAAGGCAGAAATTACAGCCTTTGCTGCTTAAGCCCATTGAGGTGAGTGCCCCTTTTCAGTAATGGGGGTTGGATTTCATTGGTGAAATTCATCCTGCTTCTTCTGGTCAGCATCGATGGATTCTCACGGCAACAGATTACTTCAAAAAATGGATCGAAGCAATTCCCACCAGACAAGCTACAGATACAGTAATTATTTCATTCCTTGAAAATAACATCTTGTCTCGCTTTGGTTGCCCAAATAAATTAATCACTGATAACGCAACAACTTTCAAATCGAAAAGGATGGTAGATTTTTGTCATAAATATCACATCATTTTGGGTCACTCAACTGTCTATCACCCGCAAGGCAATGGATTGGCGGAGTCTTCTAACAAATCTTTGGTCAACATCATTAAGAAGCTGTTGGAAATCAACAAGAAGAGTTGGCATAAGAAGTTGGTCAATGCACTTTGGGCAGATCGGGTCAGTCAGAAGAAATCCATTAGTATGTCCCCCTTTGAGCTTGTGTATGGAGTTGATGCCTTTTTTCCTACCTCTCTTGTAGCCCCGTTAGTCAAACTTCTTCAGGAAGCCGGTAGTAAAGATGATCCTATGCAGAGAAGATTGAATCAAATGATCCACTTGCAGCAGACCAGGGAAGAAGTTTTCCAAAACACATCCAAGTTGCAGGAGAAGATTAAGAAAATTTATGACAGAAAAGCAAAGGCAGACAAATTTCAGCTGGATGATGTAGTGTTGAAGTGGGATGCAAGGAATGAGGAGAAGGGTAAGCACGGTAAGTTATAGAATATCTGGAAAGGTCCCTTCAAGATTGCAGTGTATTGGGGTCAGAATGCCTTTCTTCTGAAGGAAATGAACGGGGAAGATTGTTCAGGAGGGCCGATCAATGGTCGGCTGCTCAAGCGGTACCACTTTTGAGTTGTTTCTACTATCTCCATTGTCACTGTAAATACCATTTTATTTCAGTTTTGGTTATAGTTTGTCAAGTCAGTCTTCGAGTGATTTTAAGATCAAATTTGAGTCAGTTTTTCGGTCATTTTGGTTTCATAATCGAGTTGGTTTGAGTCAAGTTTTAGTCAATAAATTAGTCAAAGTCTGGTGTTGTTTGTCAAAATAATGACTTCATAGCCCAATGGACGAAGGCACTGTCTGCTCTCCCAAATATCTGCCGTTCTTGGCACCTCCAAGGAGCTACCATCCCCCATTGGAGCCAATGTTAGAGTCGGTCTTGTCAGTCCTCTGTCAGAGATCAAAACTCTTTCTGCTTTTCATTTTTAGGTGTCTCGCTTCATTCACTCAGCTGCATTCCACTAGGGGCATGCCATTATCTGACGGAAGGGCCTTATCATTCATTCCCCTCATGTCTTTACCTGTTGGCTTAGGTCTTTTCATTAATGTGTATTAAAGTCCATGACAGTAATTGTTTGGTCTTTTAATGGATAAGAGTCATTTCGGTCATTAAGTCTAGGGATTAGTTATTAGGTCTTCAATCGATGTCCAATAAAGCCAGCAAGGCCAGAGGGAGGCTCTTATAAAGTTGTGATTCAAAGATTTTCATCGTCATATCGATAGATTACGACTGTTCTTCAAAACTTTGTTTTGAAGAAAAGTCAACAGTTTGCCATTTGTAATAATTTTCAAAAGTTTCTCAGTGGATTTCTCCAAGTGTAGCCCTGGTCTCCTTAGCCAAATTCCATGTCAGCTACCCCTGCAAAAAATTGCCAAAAATTTCATCATTTTAGTCAAAGAAATCAAAAGGAAGTGTGAAAAGCACAGTTGTATTAATTATGAAAAAGTGCCAAAGTGAAAACATTACAAAATGGGTTTTGGAGGAAGAAAAAATCAAATCCAACTCTTGCAACATATTTCTCCAAGTTATATAAATCATTTGTGACAAGTTACATTCATGAAATCTTCTAGCAAAGTCGAATTTGGAGGTTGAAGAACAAACTGCAGTTGAAAGGCCGTGACTGTGTCAAAGGATTGGAGCGCGGCGCACAGGTGGAGGAGCGTGGCGCACATAGACCGTGCGACGCACTGGGGATTTTCGCCCAGTGCCAATTCAAACGGGCGCGATGCACACAGAGGGCACGACACACTAGGTTCTTGGCAGGACGCATATACACAGAAGCCCGATTTTTCTCAGAATTTGCAACCAATCGCCTTCATTCCATTGAATTTGCCAGGTGGGGTCAATCTCTCAGTGTTTCATCCATTTTTATGTTAGTATGAGGATAGTTCATGGTGGCTTATGGTTGCACAAAAGCTCTTAAACCCTACCACTTAAAATCACCAAAGAAAATGCTGTTAGGATTACAAACTCATTTTGTTGGTGCCAAGGTTCTTCCTCCATTTCATTTTTCCTTCTTGCCCTCATTCCCTTCTTCCCTATTCCACTTTTTCCATTTCTCCCTATCCTAAATTGCTACTAAAATCCTATTCCCTATCCCCTCCGCACATTTGTCAAAGGTAAAACCCCAAACCCTACCCCATATAAATTTTCCTAACACCCCAAACCCTACCCCATATAAAATCTCCTAAACTCCCTAATCCCTTCATATTATTCCCCTTCCTAACAGCCCCTTGTTGCATTTTCCCCTTGGTGACAGATTTCAACACCAAAAAGAGCAGTTCAAGCACAGTTCATACACAGCAGTCATCTTGTCTTCAAGGTATTTTGTATAGCAGTCATGGCATCTGAGCATTCATTGGACTATGAGGTGGAAACCCAAAGTGACTCTCCCTTGGAGGAACAGGCACCCCAGAGGCCTCATAAGAGTGGCAGACATGTTAGAGAAGAACCAACCACCCTTACAGAATTGCAGGCCTGCCCTCTTGCTATGTCCTGTTTTCAGCATCAGTCATGCTATGAGTTTTGTCAAAAGGTGGCTAGTGTCCAATTTCATCATGAGCTGACTCGTCTTTTTGTGTTGCACTTGCACGGAGATCAAGCTATCTTGGTCAGTGTCACCTTCACACTTACACGAGAATCTGTCTCATTAGCGATCGGTAAACCGAACATTGGTGAACCATGGCACAAGAAACAGAAGATTGACCGGCAGCATTATGAGCCTTACATCAAAACCAGTTTCTTAAGGCAGCTCAAGAGAGTGTTTCCATTCCAGTATCTGAAAGATGAATATGCTCCACTAATGAGATTGATAATGAATTATTTCAGCTGTAAGGGGCGATTCTCTCATCTTTATGCTTATCACATCAGGTTGCTCATGCATTTCACCAGGGTATGGATGATGAACATTCCGTATTTCATTTGCCGGAGCATAGAGAGGATGACCACCTTTATACAGCGCAAAACACCTCAGCAGAAACTTAACAGTGTCTATCATTTTGCTCTTATTAAGATTTTGGTGGTTCATCAGCTTGGATTGCAGGGCATCACTTGGGATGATTTCATCTCGCGTGATTTCTTCAGAGCTTCACGGAGAGTATCAGAGGTTAAGCATGAGGGTGAACCTTCTCATTGGTATGAGCGCCATGAGACTGCTAGTATGCTGATATTCGTCACATATCAGAGGGGTGCTAGACATTTGTTTGCAGCAACAAAGTGAGTGTTATCTCCACCCGGGGTGGAAGGGGCCTCGCTTCCTCCATCAGCATCACAGGAACAAGACAAAGGCAAGGAGGCAACGCAAGATGAGGGGCCTTTAGGTGAGCCATCAGGTGAACGAGAGACCGACTTCATTCTCCTTCATGATGATGATACAGATATGGGTCCACAAAGCGCCAAACTTAGAGAGATCATCCAGGAGTAGCAATTAGAGATCGAAGCCTTATCCCTTGACTTGGAGAGGGCTAAGTGGAACATGAAATATCTAGAGTAGAGGAACAAACAGCTTTAGGATCAGCAAGCGATCATGGAGCTACAAAACATTCGCGAGAATCGCCAAGCTACGCAAAGGAGAAGAGTTGAGCTCACGTCATTGGAGCAAGAGATTAATGAAGATCGGGAGGCCAACCTTGAGAGAGTTAACATGCACTTAGGAAGAGGCTGCTGGAAAAGGCTGACAAGGATCATGCATTGCTGAGACACATGGATTTCCACTACATGGCGCGAAACAAAGTGTGCAAGGCCCGAATGAGGAATTTGAAGGCGAAATTGAGGAAGGCAATCAAGAAGCAAAAGAGGCAAAGGGAGCTCGATCGACTTCAGATATTGGTCGAAGCCTCTTTAGCCCAGCATAAAACTTGATAAGGAAGTTCCAGCCCAAATTTCAAGAAATTTGGGGCATTTTTGGGATTTTTGGAAATTTTTGTGCAAAAAACAGGGTTTTTCTCCTTGTGCGCCGTGCCACGTGGCGCGCGCCTATAATAGGGAGCTCCAAATGACAAAAGGTTTACATTTTTAGATTTTCCATGGAAAACCATGACTGTTGGTACATGGCCAAGAAGTTTGGGCCAATTTTGAGTCCTCAGGAGGTCAAAAACACCCAAAAAATGACCTCTCTGCCCCTATTTTGACACACAGGAAGTAGTCTTGGGAGATTGTAGTTTTGGAGGGCAAAATGGGCACCAAATTTAGAAATTCCACTTGGGTTGGAGAGTAGATAGGTAGGTATTTCCAACAAGAAAACTTGGGCTCAATTTGGACTTCAGAAGGTGCCTCAAAACCAGCTCCAAAGTGGCGCGACGCATACAGTTTTTGGCACGGCGCACAGAGACCCAAAGGCCAAAATCACTCCCGCTTCGCGAAATTTCGATTCGCAATTTTATCCAAGTGGGCCCAATCATCTACAATACATTTTTCCTGTCATCAAAGGCAAAGTTTAAAAAGAATTTTTGGCTTCTATCCAAGTGGCCAAATGAAGGCGAACAACCACCCAAAAAATCTGCGCTCATATTTGCTTTTTTCTAATTGGTCCTCATAGAAAATTGAATGTAACTGCTTATGGTTGGCTCTTCATCTCCTGGGTGGATCGACTTTCTCATGGAAAGGCTTATTTATTGTATTGAGAGTGATTTTGTAAAGGGTTGGAATTTATGGGAAACTGTGGGAGATAAACCCAGTCACTCACTGTACATTTTGATAGAGAATTAATGAAAGATTGCAGCTCTGGTTCATGAGATTCATGTGGCGTGACTTTAGCAAAGGTATCTTCTTTATGTTTCATATGTATTTCGTTATGTTTCGTATTTTCATTCATATTCATTTCCAGTGAAAGCTTTCTGAGTAAAAAAGGTAGAATTCAGTGTACTGCTCTGCCTTGGGATAGTTTTCACGTTCTATGTTTTCTTCTGTTGAAAAGGATTCATGTATTTATGCCCTTTTCAAAATCTTAAACAATCTCTCCACTTCATATTATTTCGAATTTAATTGCTAGACTTTCCACCTGTCTTGCCTCACGAAATAATCTGTGTCTTTGAGTTAAATTCTCTGCTCATCCTGTGCCTTGGCCCCACACATCCCAGAAAACTCAGTCATTCTTTAAAATAACTCCATTATATTTGTTTACCTAGCCTAAAATCAGTATCCATTTTTGCGTCATCTCAGACCCTATTGTTTATTTTCCTGAGCGTGACCCAGAGAGAGCCCTCTCCTGTTCTGGTAGGGCTAGCTACCAGACTGAGAGTGGTTTGTGGTTACCCTGAATTTTGCCTTCCTCAACCTAAGGCAGATTTAGGCACTAACAACGTCTATAAGTTCCATCGGTTCCGTAACATTGCATCGGGTGCATTTCCTTTGTAATTCATTCATTTGGCGGAAATGCAAAATACAAAGGAAATTTCCACTTTTCGGACTTCAAAATATATAGAATATCATCTATAACTCCATGGGGTCCGGATGTCACAAGCCATATGTATATCGGCCCCACTCCATTGTAATGTGCCAACGCGATATTGCGATGCGATTGATCACAATCGCATATCGCACATACCCCAGGCCGTTGTAAGCGCTCCTTTGTATTTGCCGGTAGCGATACTGCGATGCAACTTGGGCCGTCGATCTGCATGCTTGATTGACTATCCTCATTGACTCTGCTGATCGCTATCAAAAGTTCCATATGGTGTGCTTCGATGTCCTCCGCCTACCACTGCCGATTGTGATTTCCCGATCAGATCTGGACCGTTGATCAGCCAGATCCAACGACTCTGATACAAAGTTGTTTTAAGCCTCTGATAAGCCTGTTTTCACTGCTTTCTCCATGTTTTTGCCTCCCAATAGTGTAATCCGACTTTTTAACATTTATTCTTTTGTGATAGTTTTGAATGTTTGAAGAATTAGAGGGTTTTTTAGGATCCATTTGGATTACGCCTTCCCACTAAAAAGGCTTTTGGACCACCAAAAGTTGGTTTTTAAGCATCAATCAAGTGAGGATATAGCTTCCTCACTTGTCCAATCTCTATCCATCTTGCACTGCTTGGTTTTGAACCTTTGAGTCTGATTCTGAGGTACTCAACATCCCCTCTACATGTAGTTCTCACCTTCCTGTCCAGAACTGTATCTTCCTGCAACTCATTGAGATATTCAGGCAATAGATCATCAATAGAAGGCAACTGACTTTTCTCTTCAGGATCTTCAATCAATGAAGGTTCAAATAGTCTCAAGTTCTCTACATTAACTACTGAATAGATGTGCATGTAAGTTGGCAAATCAAGGCGAAAAGCATTCTCACCAATTTTCTCAAGTATCTTGAAAGGCCCATACCTTATTGGCTTCAGCTTCTTACCTTCACCTTGCATTCTGTCTTTGCTGATGTACAACCAGACTTGATCACCAACTTGGAAGCTATGCTCAATTCGATGCTTATCATGCCTTGCCTTGTACTTGGCCTGGCTTCTTTCCAGTTGTTCCTGCACTGCCTAGTAAATTTCTTAGATTTGTTCAATGAACTTGGTTGCTTTGTCCACATCACTGTGTTCATCAACTGCTGTGTCTTTACTAAAGACAAAATCCAAGGGAGACCTTGGTGTAAAACCAAAACAAGTCTCAAAGGGAGATCTTTGTGTAGAAGAATGTTTAGCATGGTTGTAATCATGTTGCACATAACATAAATGTTCATCCCAAAGCTTGGGATGCTTGCTGCGATAGCCTCTGAGAAACTGGATCACTGTCCTGTTGACCACCTCTGTTTGGCCATCTGTTTGTGGATGAAATGCTGTAATCTTCTTTAGTATGGTGTCCATTAACTCCTATAGACTTGACCAAAACTTCCCAACAAATCAGGAATATCGATCAGATACAATAGAAGTGGGTAACCCAAAATGAACCCATACATGCTAAAAGAACAACTTTGTTGTTTGTTCAGCCGTAATCTGCTTGTTACAAGGTATTAAAATACACATTTTGTTGAACCTGTCCATAATAACATATAAATAGTCATGACCTTTTCTAGAATTTGGCAACCCCTCAACAAAGTCCATGGAAACACTTTACCAAGGACGAGAAGGAAATGGAAGTGGAGTGTACAAGCCTAGTTTTCTATTGCTGGGCTTGCTTCTAGCACACATGGTACACCCTTTAATATATCTAGAAACTGTTTCATGCATTCTTGGTCAATAACAGAATCTTTGCAGCTGTGCCACTGTTTTACTTACACCAAAATGACCTGATATTAGAGAAGTATGTGCCTCTCGGATTATGTTAACTCTTTCAGTTTGAGGAATGCATAACTTTCCCAAAAGATACAAGAGTTGGTCCTTAACATGATAATCCAATTCTTCTACTCATTTGCCATGACTTAAAGTTGCATATACATCTTTAAAATCTGCATCTTGAGCATATTGTTCAATGTAGCTTTCATGCAATACTGAGTTATTCTTACGTATAGTAGATACATTTATGATTGGTCTAGATAACATATCTGCGACCTTATTGTGTATGCCTTTCTTATATCTGATGACAAGATGAAACTGTTGTAGAAAACCCATCCACCTATAGTGTCTTGATTGTTGCAATTTAGTTTGTGAGTGCAAATATTGAAGTGGTTGATGATCTGTATGTATAATTGTTTCTTTGCCTAATAGGTAATGTTTCCACCTTTTCACACTCTGCACTAATGCATACAATTCTTTATCATATGTGGGATAATTATTACTGTAGAATTAAATGTCTCAGAATGATACCATATGGGTTTACCATGTTGCATCAACACTGCTCCCATGGCATAATCACTGGCATCTGTTTTAATCTCAAATGGTCTTTGAAGATCTGGCAATGCTAGTACTAGTGCTGTACTAATCTTTTCTTTCAAGGTGTTGAATGCTTTTTGTTGTTTTCCTCCCCACTAAAACACCTTGTTCAATCCTGTCGAAGCATGTAAGGGAGCTGCAATCAAGGAAAAGTTAGCAATAAACTTTCTCCAATATTGTGTTGCTCCTAGGAAGCTCCTAACTTCTGTAGCAGATGTGGGTTTAGGCCAGTTCATAATGACTTCAACCTTAGAGGGATCTATCTTCAATTCACCACCCCTACAATATGACCCAAATAATTAAAAGATGTTTTGCCAAATTCACATTTTGATAAATTAACATAGAGATTTTCTTTTTTTCAAAACATCTAGAGTCTGCTTTACATGCTTCAAATGTTCTTCCCATGTTTTACTGAAAACAAGAATGTCATCTAAATATACAATTACAAAAACATCAATAAAAGGCCTGAGTACATCATTCATAACTCTCATTGTTAGTTCCCTATAATATTAATGATTACCCCATTACTATTGTAGTTGTATCCCTTATAATATTGTTGTGCCCCTGTTGTCCCCATATTGTTATTACTGTGCCCCATAGAATTCCTCTATTGTTATTTTTGTTCCTTTATATTATTATTGTTAGGTCGGCTGGGTTATATTGTGACTCCTTAGACTCCTATATATAGAAAGGAGGTTTTGTCATTTGAATCATCAAATAATCATTCATTTGTGTAATGTAAAGGAGGTTGCCCCCTCGAAGAGGTTGAATTCTAAGGTGTTGATCTATCTTTTCTATCTTTTTGTGACCTGGTTTCATAACATTTGGTATCAGAGCTTTGGATTCTAGGGTTTCGCTGCTCCAAATAGGGCATCATGGCATTTTCGCTATAACTTTTTTTCTGCGACGTTTCAAAAGTGAAAAAAAATCCCATTTGAGACGAAATCGCACTGAACTTCAGGTCTAAATTTCATAGCTTTTCGTGCTATATTTGCGGAGATATGATATGAGGAAGTTGGTCTTTTTGCAGACTCCTGAATTACATTCCAAACAGGTGACCTGGGGAAAATCATCATAACTTTCTCTCTGAGCATCGGATTGAAATTTCATAAGAAGGTACAAAAATGGGACGGACTGTATTTTCTTGTATATATTTTTCAAAGCCAAAGGTTGAAACAGGGACACGTGGCACGTCGTACAAGTTCGCTCTACTGAACTAGTCTATAATCAGGTCACTATGGGAGAATTGGGATAACTCTTCCTTGGAGAATCATATTTGGATTATACTGGTGGCATTCGAAAGAGGACACAAAGGGCTACTACAGGTCGCAATTTCAAAACTAGATGATCCGAAATTACAGAGATACATCAGAGGCAATATCGAGCTCCTACAAAGTGAAAAAGGTGTGTAGATTTTTTTAAAATTTTCCTTAAGCTTGGTTTGAAAAATTATTTTGAAGGAATTCAAAGGGCATACTAGAAAATTATTATCGGTAACTGATGCCCCAAGGAAAGAAAATGCAAACACCTAGTAAGCAACCTGAAAGCTCTAGCATGACTTATGAAGAAGAGGAAGAAATGCAACATGATATATCAAAATTACGAGACCAAGTGCAACAAATGTCACTGGCACAAAAAGTAACAAAATATAAGATGGATGGTTTAAAGAAAGATGTAGAAGCTAAGATGAATGACGTGGTAGCTAAGATGGACGATTTGAAGATAGATTTGAAGACGGATTTGAAGACAGACATGGCAGATTTGAAGACAGATTTGACAAATTTTCTACAAGAAATACTTACTAATGGTGAAAGGGTAGTAAAGGAAACTCATGATGCGAACAAAAGAAATGTTAATCATGATTTCATAGACTCAAATGTTGGATCGAAGACCCACCATATTCCAAAAATCGGTATGAGGAAGTTTGATGGCAAGGATCCTGCAACATGGATATTATAGATGGAGCAATTTTTCGATCTCAATAATGTGCAAAACACACAAAAGGTACGTATTGCAACTTTATATTTGGAAACAAATCAGTTTCTATGGTATCAATGGCTTTTTTATCGTAAACAAATTACACTTGGGCAATTTTTAGGGAAGAATTGATAGCACATTATGAGGATACAAAAAGCAACACTTTTTTTAGCCAATTGATAAGTCTCAAACAAAAGGGTTCAATAATGGAGCACATTAAAGAGTTCCAAAAATTGAACATAAGGGTAAAATAGCATAGGATTGATGTGTTCATAGGGACTTTAAAGGATAATATCCAACATGATTTTCACCTTTGGGAACCTAATACATTAGAGAAGGCATTCAGGTTAGCAAGAAAAATGGAAAGAAAGATTGTGGAAACCAAGAAGCATACCACTCACAACTATAAAGATGGAAGTGTTGTTGCCCCTAGTCTTCCACAACCTATAAGGTTTACACCACAACAATTGGAAGAAGAAAGAGCAAAAGGGCTTTGTTACAGTTGTGATAGCAAATACACTAAAGGTCAAAAGTGTGCTGAAAAGAAATTATTCTACATAGATTGTGAAGAGGAAGAAGAAAAGGAGCAAGAAAGGTCAAAAGAAGAGGATATACTCCGCAAAAAAGCCTAGATAAAGACGAAATGAATCCGACCATATATTGTAATGCATTGGCTGGAATTACCACTCCTCAAACCATCAAGATAGAAGGACAAATCATGAATAAAAAGATAATAGTGTTGATTGATTCAGGAAGTACCCACAATTTCATTAATTGTAAGATAGCAAAAGAATTGAATTGCTTCCTATATCCAGCACCAGAGTGTCAAGTGATGGTTGCAAATGGAGGAATGATAAATTGCTATGGAAAGTGCCATTATATCAAGCTATCCATGGGAGAATATGTATTGACTAGCCCAATGCTTTCCATTCCAATGGGAGGTGATGATGTTGTACTAGGAGTCCAATGGCTACAATCCTTGGGTACAATAGATTTTAATTTTCAAGAACTTTTCATGAAATTTTCTGCGGAAGGAAATGAAGTTGAATTAAGGGGTATTGCAGGGAAACCAGGAAAGATAATCAACTCTAACAGTATGACAAAGCTTCTAAAAAAGGAACAAAGAGGTGTAATTGCACAATTATGTTCGCTAGATGTTTCCACATCGAAATCATCTATTTCCCTAGATCTCCAAAAATTCTTGGACAATCATTCCAAGGTATTTGAGACTCCCAAAGTTCTCCCCCCTATTCGTGATCATGATCATGCTATTCATCTGATTCTAGGAAGTGTTCCTCCAAACATCAGGCCATATAGATATCCCTAGGCCCAAAAGAGTGAAATTGAACATATGGTTGCAGAAATGCTAGAGGCTGGTATAATTCAACCTAGTCAAAGTTATTTCTCTGCTTTAGTAGTATTGGTGCACAAGAAGGATGGATCATGGCGCATGTGTCCGGATTATAGGGATCTCAACAAGCTCACTATTAAAGATAAGTTTCCCATTCTCGTCATTGATGAATTACTGGATGAATTGCATGGATCAATTTACTTCACCAAGTTGGATATTCATTCAAGATATCATCAAATCAGAATGAATACTGAAGACATCCTGAAAACAACATTTAGAACTCATGAGGGTCATTATGAATTTTTGGTCATGCCTTTTGGCCTTACCAATGCACCTTCTACATTTCAAGGTTTGATGAATTCCATTTTCAAACCCTTCCTTAGAAAATTTGTGTTAATATTTTTTGATGATATACTAATCTACAACAAGTCTTGGAAGGATCATGTTGAACATGTTGACAGGGTGCTACAACTATTGGAGGAGAAACAATTATATGAAAAAAGATCCAAATGTTTCTTTGGAGTACAAGAGGTGGAATATCTGGGTCATATTGTATCTCATGAAGGAGTTAAGGTATACCATAGCAAAATTAAAGCCATTAAGGAATGGAAAATCCCCACATCCATAAAGCATCTGCAAGGATTTCTCAGGCTGACAGGGTATTATCGAAAGTTTGTTAAGAATTATCGGAGAATAGCAGCACCTCTAACAACATTTTTGAAGAAAGATGCATTTTCATGGAATCTAGAAGCAACAAAGGCCTTCGAACATTTTAAAGAGGAAATGTGTCAAGCACCGGCCTTAGCTACACTCGGCTTCACAAAAACCTTTATTGTGGAATGTGATGCTTCAGGAAATGGAATTGGTGCTGTTTTAATGAAAGATGAAAGACCCATTGCTTTTGAAAGTCATCCAATCAATGGAAAGTTTTTACACAAAGATATTTATGAGAAGGAAATGTTGAAAATACTACATGCACTTAAGAAATGGTGACCCTACCTAATGGGAAGACACTTCAATGTAAAAACGGATCATGATAGCCTTAAATACTTTTTAGAACAAAGATTATCCTCTGAAGAGCAACAAAAGTGGGTCACAAAGATGTTGGGTTATGACTTTGAAATCATCTACAAAAAAGGGAAGCAAAATGTGGTGGCAAATGCACTCTCAAGAAAGGATGAGGATGTGGAAGCATCATTGTGCACCATTTCTATTCTCCAACCAAACTGGATAAACGAAGCAAGGGAGGAATGGAAGAATGATGAAGACATGTGGGAACTTATTCGAAAGTTACAACAAGATTCCAGTACATCTGATACATTGAGCTGGAAAAATGATTCGTTATGGTACAAAGATCGCTTATACCTCTGTAAGAATTCCCAACTCAAACAAAAGATTCTTATGGAATTGCACACTTCTCCCTTAGGAGGGCAGTCAGGATTTTTAAAAACTTACCACAGGGTTAAGAAGGAATTTTTTTGGGATGGCCTTAAATCGGATATTCAAAATTTTGTGGCGGAATGTTTGGTTTGCCAATAAAATAAAGTTGAAACAATTAAGACACCGGGTCTATTACAACCTATATCCATTCCAAGCCAACATTGGGAGGAGGTTTCAATGGATTTTATCACAGGTTTACCCAAGTCTGAGGGAAAGAGTATCATCATGGTGGTAGTTGACAGACTTACCAAGTATGCACACTTTTATGCATTATCACAGCCATTTAAATCCATTACAGTTTCTACTGCATTTATGGAAATAATTCAAAAGCTGCATGGAAACCCAAAGATTATTGTAAGTGACAGAGATCCCATTTTCACTGGAAATTTTTGGATAGAATTATCTTCTTGTGTTGGTACTCAGTTAGCTCATAGCTCATCTTATCATCCTAAATCTGATGGGAAAACTGAGATAGTAAACAAATGTTTGGAAGGATATCTTCGTTGCTTTGTATCTGATAAATAGACACAATAGATCAAATGGTTGCCTCTAGCTGAATGGTGGTATAACACTTCCTTCCATACAGCAACAAAAATGACCCCATTTATGGCACTTTATGGATATCAGCCACCATCCATCACATCATATTTAAGAGAAAATTCTAAGGTTCAAGCAGTGGAACATCACATCGAGCATTAACAACAAGTCCTCCAACTCTTAAAGGATAACCTCATGTTGGCGCAGAACAGAATGAAACAACAGGCATATCAACATCGCAGCGAAATAAGTTTTGATGTAGGTGATTGGGTATTCCTACGGCTACAACCATATAAAAAAAAATGTCCCTCAAGCAAGCTAAGAAGGATAATAAATTATCACCAAAGTATTATGGTTTGTACAAGGTGTTGCAAAATATTGGTACTATGGCATACAAATTGGAGCCTCCTGCAGCTTCTCGAGTGCACCCATTTTTCCATGTTTCATGTTTCAAGAAGGTTATTGGCAACAAGCTCCCTGTTCAAACAATATTGCTAGAACTTGAGGAGGAAGGAAAAATTATATTGGAACCGGAAGCAGTCACAGAAACAAGAACCCGACAGCTATGAAATCGATCAATTTCAGAGTATCTCATCAAGTGGAAAAACTTATCCGCTGAAGATTCCACATGGGAGGATGAGAATTTTATACAGAAGCATCCAGAACTACTCAAGCGTTGAGGACAACACTTTTTTTGAAGGAGAGGGGCATGTTAGGTCCTTATAATACTAGTGATTACCCCATTACTATTGTAGTTGTATCCCTTATTAATATTGTTGTGCCCCTACTGTCCCCATATTGTTATTGCTGTGCCCCATAGAATTCCTCTATTGTTATTTTTGTGCCTTTATATTATTATTGTTAGGCCGGTTGGGTTATATTGTGACTCCTTAGACTCCTATATACAGAAAGGAGGTTTTTTCATTTGAATCATCAAAGAATCATTCATTTGTGTAATGTAAAGGAGATTGCCCCCTTGAAGAGGCTAAATTCTAAGGCATTGATCTATCTTTTCTATCTTTTTATGAGCTGGTTTCATAACACTCATGAAAGTAGCAGGAGCATTAGTTAATCCAAAAGGCATAACTAGCCATTCATACAGCCCTTGCTTTGTTTTGAAAGTAGTCTTCCATGCATCTTGTTCTACAACTCTGACCTGATGGTAGCCACTACGCAAGTCTAACTTGGAAAAGTAAACAACTTCTTTCAGCTGATCTAATAGATCATCTATGCGAGGAAGAGGATAACGATTCTTGATCGTTATTTTATTCAGTGCTCTGTAATCAATGCACATCCTCCACGAGCCATCTTTCTTTCTCACCAAGACAATTGGAGATCCACATGGTGATGTGCTTGGCCTTATGAACCCTTTGTCGAGCAGCTCTTGTACCTGCTTCTTGATCTCTGCATTCTCTAAAGCGGATAACCTGTACATTCCAATGTTAGGCAATGGAGCATCTTGCTACAAATGAATATCATGTACTATTTCCCTTTTGGGTGGCAGACCTTTAGGTTCTTGAAATAGGATATCATATTCTGAAACAACTTTTTCTAAATCAACTTTCTGTTTAGCATCACAGCCTTCAAATGCATTGGTTTTATCAGGGGTCTTTTCCTTTACAACCATTAGTAAAAATTGCTTGCATGAATTTACAATTCTTTTCATCTGCCTTAAATTAATGAGAGTGTAGTTATTTTTGAGCTGATGAGCTCTTACAATATATTCTATTCCATCTTTTGTGAGTTGATACTTATTTTCAGTTCTACAAAAAATGGATTTTCTATCATACAAGTAAGGACTTCATAAAACAATACCACATATATCCAAGGGAATTGTATCTAATTCAACCTCATCTACAAAAGTTGACCGAAAAGCAAACCTAAGTTTACATTGTCTAGTCACTTGTAGCTTTGCTTTATCACATACCCAACCTAATGGATATTGCTTGTTGTGAGGTGTGGTTAGTAGTCTCAATTTCTTTACAATTTCTTCAGAAATCAAGTAAGTATCAATCTTTTGATGCTTGGAAATAACTCTAATATGAAAAATATCATGTCTTTTCCTCTCATTTTCTTCATTATCAATATATTGTGTAGAATTAATAGTAGATGCTTTAGAATTTTTACCTTTTATACCTGTGGTTGTGACTGTTGTTTCATCGCCTGAGTCTGACCCCAAATATTTCTGAATAGCAGCGGTAGTCTTCTTCTTCTTTCCATCGAACTTCTTGGGTTTCAGCTCCGGATCCAAAGACCAACAGTGTTCATCATCATGTCCATCCTTCTTGCAGTGAGTGCATGAAGTTTTGTTTTTCTGTACAATGTTTTCCTTCCTCTCTTTCCGTTTTTGCTTCTTCTTTTCCTTGTTCCTACTTGTAGTGGGTTTTGATGATCCCCCAATCTCTGGGTTCACATTCTTGCCTCTAGCCTCCATATGTGTAGCCTGAACTGATACCTCGTCTATGCTAGTAGGGTTAAACATGAGAATGGTGTGCCTCAAATAGCTATGTAGACCACCTATATACTTCAACAAAGTTTTAGGTGATTCTAGAGAAATGCCTAGAATTAAAGCTCTTTTTATAAATTCCTGGGTATAGCTTTGTACACTTTTCCCCTTTAATTGGTGAAGGGTTTGCCAACTCATCATTGCTTGTTGCATATAAGCTAGTGGATAGAATTTTTTTTAATGGCAGAAACAAATTCACTCAAGGTAGAAATAATTTTACCATGCTTCTTCAAATCAGCTTGTGTCCTGCCTTCCCACCACACTAGGGAAGTTCCTCCAAGGTGAAGGCTAGCCAGCTAAACCTTTCTCCTTTCTGAATCGATGTTCTACACCCCGCAATATACATCAATCTGTCTAATCCAGTTATCTAGCTTTTCTGCATTTAATTTTCCATCATATATTGGCAAATCAAATTTTACATCTAATTTAATCAAAGGGCTAGAAGGAGGTGTTGATAGAGGAGGATCTTTCCCTTTCCCTTTTCCTTTGAATGGCCATCTAGAAGAGGTTCCTCTGTTCCTTTGTCTTTTTTGGAGGTTGAAGTATCTTCACCTCGACCTTTCTTAAATTCTCGATACATCTCTTCTACCATGGCTCTCATGGTCATGAAACTGTCCATGAACTGAGAGTCTGATTCCAAGGGAATTTCTTCTGCCATTTTCCTCCTAGGATAGACTCTTCCTATTTCTAGGTCAGTCTCAAACATTTCTCCTTCTCCTAATTTTAGCTTTGACCTAGTTAGCATTCAACAATCCAGCACAAGCTTGTCTAACCTTAGCAAACCTAAAGCTCTAATACCACTTGATCTAATAATGAGATCTTAAACAATTATTAAGGTATTACAGACTCCTGTGCATGGATTTTCCTATGTTACTTTGTGTAATGGATCGATAAGATTGTGAAATACATAGACAATGAAGTAGTTAAAGAACATAATAGACAACACACATAAACACAATAAGTTTAATAAGGAGTTCACCCAACACTCTTGGGCTATGTCTCCTGGTCCAGCCTTCAGTGGTGAACTTTCTATTATGTATTCAAAAACAAAGTTTTACAAAAGTATGAGCTCAATTTGAGTCTCAACACACAACAAATACAACAACAAGAATTTTGCTTGAACCCCTCAAGCCTCTCTGAGTACACAGACTCTCTCTATCACTCTCTGTCTCTGTCTTTGCTCTGTCTCAGGACTGCCTATCTATGTTTGCTCTCTGTCTGTGGCTTTAAAGACAATCGACACTGTCTGTTCATTTCTCCTTCTCGGGATCTCTGGCTTCCTGACCTCTGTCCACTCAGATCCCCCTCTAAGTGTTAGCAATCGTTGCTAAACACTTTCAGGGATGGTGGCCACCTATTCTGTAAAGGAATGGGTCATCAGGCCTTTGAAATTCCTCGAAACAACATTCTCTGTGTTCACATATAAATACATTAAAAACTATGAAAAATTTCCGAACTTTCATTTATAGGATTTGAAATGTTATCAATTTCGCCTTATAACTCCTATCGGGTCTGCCTATATATCAAAATTGCATCTCCACGGTTGATCTGGGAGATCCAGATCCAACGGATGTGGTTCATTTCAGGCAACTCTTTCGTATGGGGGTTAACCACCCGATAAGGGTTGTTTCCTCTCTCCTTAGCTTGGACATGTTGCAGCTAATGTATGGGATCAGGCGAAGCCCGACCCAAACCACTTACCACCTTTGGCCAGCCCGAAATCCCGCTTGTATCATGATTTCCCTTTTATATTTAAAATACATTAAAATATGAAATCCCACTCATCTCGGACTTAAAATGTTATAATATCACATCTATGAGTTCCATCGGGTCCGTAATATCACATCGGGCGCATTCCCTTTGTAATCCATTCATTTGGCGGAAATGCAAAATACAAAGGAAATTGCCGCTTTCCAGACTTCAAAATATATAGAATATCCTCTTTAACTCCATCAAGTCCAGCTGTCGCAAGCCATATGTATATCGGCCCTGCTCCATTGTAATGTGCTGACACTATATTTCGATGCGATTGATCGCAATTGCATATCGCACATACCTCGGGCCAATGTAAGCGTTCCTTTGTATTTGCTGATAGCGATATTGTAATGCAACTTGGGCTGTTGATATGCGTGCTTGATCGACGGTCCTCGTTAACTCCGTTGATCACTATCACAAGTTCCATATGGTGTGCTTTGATATCCTCTGCCTACCACCGCTGATTGCTATTTGCCGATCAGATGTGGACCGTTGATCGACTAGATCCGACGGCTCCAATACAAAGTTGTTTTAAGCCTCCGTTAAGCCTGTTTTCACTACTTTCTCCATGTTTTTGCCTCCCGATAGTGTAATCTAACTTTTTAACAGGTTGTTCTTTTGCGATAGTTTTGAATTTTTGAAGACTTAGAGGGTTTTCTAGGATCCATTTGGATCATTACTGAATTATGTGGAAACCTATAATATATATTGTTATGTGTTAGAATTTATGCGTTTATGTAAACTAATATCATTTGCTTGAAGTTATTATGCATGCGAAGTTATAAGATTGATATACAGTAGAAGTAAATACACAACACCACTTTACGGATATCCCTTCGATTACAGAAACCTGGTTCTGCAACCTCCCATAACTTCTTCGAGTGAGACTACAACTTTCTTGTAGTTCGTTGCCGAAAGGGCCAGTAGTTGTTAGGCCCCTATACTACTACTGTAACCCCTTATTAAACACCTTCTTTAGAGAAACACCACAACAATTGGAAAGAGTAAAATGGCTTTGTTACATAATGGAAAGTAAAATTATAGGAACAAGGAAGTCTACCCCTCACAACTATAAAGATGGAAGTGTTGTTTCTCCTAGCCTTCCACAAACTACAAGGATTACACCACAACAATTGGAAGAAAAAAGAGAAAAAGGGCTTTGTTACAATTGTGATAACAAATGCACTAAAGGTCATAAGTGTGCCGAGAAGAAATTATTTTACATAGAGTATGAAGAGGAGGAAGAAAAGGATCAAGAAATATCAAAAGAAGAGGATATACACCAGGACCCAACCCAAGAGAAAGAAGAAATGAATCAGACCATATCTTGTAAAGCATTGGCAAGAATTACCACTCCTCAAACTCTCAAGATAGAAGGTCATATCAAGAAGAAGAAGGTGCAAGAAGTGAAATATCACATCGAGAAAGAAGAAATGAATCCAACCATATCTTATAATTCATTGGTCAGAATTACCACTCCTCAAACTATCAAGATAGAAGGATATATCAAGAAGAAAAATGTTCAAGAAGTGAAAGATCACATCGAGCATCAAGAAATGAATCTGACCATATCTTATAAAGGATTGGAAGAAATTAGCACTCCTCAAATTCTAAATATAGAAGGACATATCAAGAAGAAAAAGGTTCAAGCAGTGAAAGATCACATCAAGCATCAACAAAAAGTTCTCCAAATTTTAAAGGATAATTCCACTTTGGTGCAAAATCGAATGAAACAACAGGTAGATCAACATCGTAGTGAAAAATGTTTTGACGTAGGTGATTGGGTATTTTTACTGCTCTATCTCAAGCAAGCTATTTATGAGAAGGAAATGTTGGCAATACTACATGCACTTAAGAAATGACGACCTTACCAAATGGGAAGACACTTCAAGGTAAAAATGGATCATGATAGTCTTAAATACTTTTTAGAACAACTATTATCTTTAGAAGAATAGAAAAAATGTGTCACAAATATGTTGGGTTATGACTTTGACATCATCTATAGAAAATGGAAGCAAAATTTCGTTGCAGATGCACTCTGAAGAAAGGATGAGGATGTGGAAGCATTGTTTTGTGCTATTTCTATTATCCAACCAGATTGGATAAACGAAGCAAGGGATGAATGGAAGAAGGACGAAGAAGTATGGCCACTTATTCAAAAGTTGCAAAAGATCCCAATTCAAACAATATTTCCAGATGAAGAGGAAGGAAAAATCATATTGGAACTTGGAGCAGTCATAGAAACAAGAACCCAATAGCTACAAAATCAATCAATTTCAGAGTATCTCATCAAGTGGAAGAACTTACCCGCTGAATATTTCACATGGGAGGACAAGAATTTTATATAGAAGCATCAAGAACTACTCAAGCATTGAGGACAACACTTTTTGGAGGAGAGGGGCAAGTTAGGCCCCTATACTACTAGTGTAACCCCTTATTGTTATTAGTACAACCCCCTTATTATATTGATGTACCCATGTAGTGCCCATATTGTTACTATTGTGCCCCATAGAAGCCCACTATTGTTATTATTGTTCCCTTACATTATTATTGTTATGTCGGCTCTGATTATATTATGACCCCTTAGACTCCTATATATAGAAAGGAGGTCTTTTCATTTGTATCATCCAAGAATTGTTCTCTTGTGTAATGTAAAGGAGGTTGCCCCCTCAAAGAGGCTGAATTCTAAGGTATTCAACTATCTTTTTGTGAGCTGGTTTCATAACAGTAGTTGAGGGTTTTTTTGTTCACAACACACTTTGAACCTGGGTCAAGCCCCCTCAAACCAACAAATGGTTTCACTGTCAGGACTAAGATCTACTTAAAGGGATATGATTTGGTGTCCATCAAAGAAAGAACTCCAGGAGTGGATCAAACAGAAAGAAATAGAATTTGTGGAAAAAGAGAACAAAAGCTTGCATTTATCTATTGAAGCTTGGTTGCAGAGATATATCTTTGAAGATCAATACGAGATTTTATTTGGTTCGTTCCACATTGAATTGTTTGAGTGGATCTCTAAGTTAGCTGAGTGTAAGAACAATTTCAAAGGCAACGAACTTAAGAAGTGGAACCATGATTTGATACAACGGCTCAAAAGGATCGATAGCATTTTGGGAAGATTTATCATTGAGTGAACACAGATTATTCAAAGGAACACAGGGTAAGTTTTTAAATTCTTTGAAGCTATATATTAAAATGTTATTGTTTGAAAAAGGGATTTTGCAGATGCAGTCAGATTAATGCTTGGGAAAAGAAGAAATAAGTCGAAACTAGGAGCTACGTGAAGTGGAAAATTATATAGAATAGTTCTGAAGAATTTTATTGAGTCTGACTATAACCCTCTGTTGGGATCTGAGAATGGAGAAGAAAGAAGTAATCCTACGACCCTGCGATATTCCCCCACCCATCCTAAAGGCGCATCGAAGTCAGGGGCTTAAAAGAATTAGGACTTCTTTAGGATTCCCCATCCATCCACCCACCTCACACCCCATCCCCCTCCCCATACTTCCCCTACACCTCCACCTCCACCTCCCTCTCCACCTAGCCCCCGAGAAGAAGAATGGTTGATGACATTAAGCTACCTGTCTTTAGAGGACTGGGAACAGAGGACCCTGACCAGTTTTGGTTCATAGCTAATGCAGTATGGATGGAAAGACAGATTAATAATGATGATGTAAAGAAGGCGCAGCTCGTCACGTCCCTCAGGAAGAGGTCACTAACATGGTATATGAAATACTTTGTGAGTAAGTTGAATGCTACATTTGATGAAATTAAGAAGGCCTTGGTAGCAGAGTTCAAGAAGCCAAAATCAGAATCGCAATGTATCACAAAGCTGAAAGAGATCAAGCAAGCACCGACTGAATCTGTGTGGGAATTCGATCAATGATTCAAGGTTTTGATGGGTCAAGTGAGCTTTGAGATACCCCCAAAACAGCATAAGGAATACTTCATAGCTATGCTACTACCACATATTAGGTTACCATTGACACAACAGAAGATTAGGATGTAAGCTGAAGCAATGGAGATTCCGATGAAATTGGAAGCCTCGTTGGTTGGAGATACTCATGTAGGAGTACAATAGATACAAAATTAACTAGCTACATTGACCCTGGAATTGCAGGATCTGAAGAAAGGTACAAAGTGAAAAGCGGAAGGTCATTATAAGGATCAATGCCCAATATTCAGATTATATTGCAAGTGGAGCGCCTAATCCAGTAAATTCGGGTCTGTGAAGCTAAATTTGTATGACAAGAGGTCAACACCACTCTTAAGAATATTATCTATTACAAAAGTATATACAGACCCTAAAACCATTATTTTGTAACTTTTGTAGATCAATAGGCCATGATGAGAAAAATTGTCGAAGATACGACTTAATGATGGAGCGCACTACTAATAGTTATAGAATACAAGCCAAAGGACACACACATGAAGATAAAATCTAGCATGATGGACAAGGAGGATTTCAAGGAAGAGGATGAGGACAAGGATGAGGAGCTGGTCGAGGATGAGGCCATATTATCTGCTATAATTGTGGATAGGTAGGACTCTTCGCAAGACAATGTCAGAACCTAATGACAACCTGCAATTACTGTAAGGCTTTTGATCATGTCATAGAAGAATGTCCCATCCTCATTACAAAGATGCAGGAGAAAAGAAACTAGTAGCCTGCAGAAAATGTCCAAATGATGACCGCTAAGGCAAGAGACGATCAACCACACATTAGCATTGTAACAAGAAGTGGAATCGCGACTGATAATGATAAGGCTGATGGAAAAAAGGAAGTTGAAGCCACACAGATAAGGAAAACCACCAAAAAGGCTCCTATATTTGATATATTAAAGGAAAAGAAAGCAGTCATGGAGGTGTGGCGAAGCTTTATGGATGATGGGGCCTTGACCTTTACTGTGACGCCGACTCAAAAGGATAACCACGAAATAATATTGGTTGTGACACAAGAGGTGGATCCAAATGTTTTGAAGTCTTTTCTACAGACCTGCATGAAGCTGTTGAGGAATCAGAAGGTTGTGGAGGGATTACAGGAAATAATAGACTCATGTACTTCTAGGGAGATACCACAGAGTGATATGCATGCAGTAAATAATTTGCATAGACACAAGAAGAGAACAGGGAAAGAAATGAGGCTTACAGCGCAGATTGGAGAGTATGACATGGATTAGGTTATCTCAGATTTGGGATTTCATGCCATTGTCTTGACAAGGCAGACTTGGGAATCGATGGGTAAGCCAAAGCTGCAATGGTCTACTATTTAGCTGAAGATGGAAAATCAACATAAAATATTACCCTTAGGAAGGTTGTCTAATGTCACAGTGGACATCGATGGAGTGCACACTACCACTGACTTTGAGGTGATTGATATAGTATATGATATTAATCCTTACCTCGCGTTGTTTGGATTGGATTGGACGTTTGAAAACATGGCTATAATTAATCTGAAGAAAAGTCAAATGATATTTGAAAGCAATAATATGAGGGTTATTGTTCCATTGGATCCATCAGAAGGGACAAGGTATACAGATCCTGTCAGAGAGGAATATAACACGAATGATGTTGATAATATCTATCAGATCACAATGAAGGAAGAAGAATGGATCAATCCCACTACATATGGAAAGCTGACTTAGGAGCAAGATATTTCCTGTACCTTAGATTCAGAAGAAGAATTGGAGAATTGGCAGAACAAATTGCATGAAGTGTTTGTAGGGAAATGTGCAAGGATCACCAAAGTAGTGCGTTGCATGACAGCTGAGGTAAGTGATTTACCTTGATGGTTTGGGTAATGTAAATACTTTCTTTAAAGATTATGAAAGGCGGCTGCCAGAATGTTAGAGATTGTTAGCATTGGATCAAGCATTGAGGGCTACGCTTGCTAGATGGCAGGGTACGCATAAGAAGAATATAGGAGATTGGAATAAATGTAGAAGGTTGATGTGGGTAAGATTTGGACAAGTAGAAACAGAGCTCACAGACAAGTATGATGGTCAAAATGATCCTAGAGACCATATACAACTATGTATGGAAGCTTGGAGAGAAATTCCATGAGAAGAATGGGTGCATGGTTTCATCCATACCCTGGAAACAATCCCTCAGAACTGGTATTTGGACATTGAAATTCGACATGGCATTGTTAGCTAGGCAGAAATGGTGGATGGATTTGTGATGACATTCATATTTTAAGATGATTGTCCATATATAGAAGCAACACTGAATATAGTTAAGAAGAATATTTTTGAAAACGAAGTTCTAGTTATTTGGCAACCTCATTAGGTTGCACAGATCCGAAATGTGATGGAATGCTATAACCTCACTGTAGAAGAGGATGAAGATCCTTGCAACATTTATATTAAAGATTTATAAGGACATCATGAAGTGAATGGACCTGAGATAGAGATGCTAGATATAACACAACCATTGAAAATGAAGAAAGTAAATATAGGGACAAAAGTTGAATTGAAGTATGTGACCATAGGAGATTACTGGGACAACAAAACTGTCAGCAAGATCATATATTTGTTGCATGAAGCCTGATGCGAATCTTGTTAAGAACAGACCTTATAGACTAAACCCAAAATATAAGGAAAAGGTAACAGAAGAATTGGACAAAATGTTAGCTGCAGAAATAATTGAACCTGTCGAAGAGTCTGAATGGGTAAGTCCAATGGTAGTTTAGGAGAAGAAGACGAAAGGGGAAATTAGAATTTGTGTGGATGTGGGGAAGTTAAATGATGCATTCCTGCATGACCCTTTTCCCACCTCATTTATAGACGACATGATGAACGAGAGAATGTTGCAGATACTAGCTTTAGAAGAAGACAAATTCATAGCAGGATTCCATCAGCAGGTGCAGAAAGAAAGGGAGAAAGCCTGGCATGAAAGGCACATCAAGAAGAAGATATTTCATGAAGGGGATCTTGTATTATTATATGACAGTAAATTCACAAAGTTCCCAGTGAAATTTAAAACGCATTAGTTGGGGCCATATATTGTCAAGAACATTACAGATGGTGGTGTTTTTTAGCTCGTAAAGTTAAATGGTCAAATGATCCCAAGACGAGTGAATGGTAGTAGACTGAAAATATACAGGGATGATTATGTCCTTGGGTTGTCACACTGGAGATTGAAGGGAAGGAATTCTTAGTGCCACTTGCAGTTGAAAGTGGGCATGGAACAATTAACTACTCTGTAGGAAGAGACTTCACCGAAGGAAGATTGTCATGCGATACTTGGGAGTATGACGAAGTCTGTAGGAGCTACGACAAAGAAGAGGTGATTGCACCAAAAGGTAATTTAGACGAAGTTAGTCAGAAATGTGACCATTGGAAGGAAAATGGGCACCGTTAAAAAGAAACTACCGTTGAAGGGCACGGGATAAAAACATTTATGAAGCACAAGTGGATGTATCTAGCCCATACCTGCATTAATGAACCAAATCTGGAGGTAATCATGAGTCTGGGAATTCAAAATTGTTATAAAAACTGCATCCTGTGCCTAAGTGAAGAAGAGTTGTTTCATGTCTGAGAGGAGCTGGGATGAGTTGGTCAGAATATTTAAGAAGAAAGGGCTATCTGGTATCATGGAGTCACAAGCAGGAAAGATGCAGGAGCAAATGTACCTATGTCTTCGACGTGCTTAAGGTCACCAAGGAAGGTGTCGCAGGAACAAATGTAGTTGTAGCCACAAAAGATGAAGGAGAAGACACAAGCTGAGGTCTCCACAGTAGAATTAAGAACGTCACCATGGAAGAAGATTCAGAAGGAAGTGTGGACGAAGAATTCAGAGGACAAGGGAAAAAATTCCTTGTCGAAAGGAAAGAGATCGATGTAGTAGGAGGGACCTTAGTAGGTCCATGATAGTGAGGAAGAAGCTGAGTTTCACAGGAAGGAGACAGAGGATGTGGAGACTCCCTTTATGCTCCCAGCGTACATGCCACCAATAAAACTGAGCGTAAATCCGATTAAGTAACCAAAAGAAGGGAAATCTTCTACTTATATGTCATTTTTGTTAGAAGAGCTGCCTTTTGAAGGAGAAGTGTTTGGGAATATTCCCCAACTCAAAATAGAAGATTGGGATTTCAACGAAAAAATAAAATACCCGCAATTTGAGCCCAGTAGATACCTGAAGAAAGTCCACTACCCAGAGAGTGGAGTTACAAGATTGGAGCCACAATAATGGATTGCGGGAGTGCAGAGAGCAGGACTTTTGGACATGCTAAATGTGCTACACTTCGGTCGAAGCTCATTCAGTACAATCTATGTACGACAACTTCTCGCACTAGTGCATGATGATTTCATGTGGTTAGGGATGAGGATCCCAAATGATGAGATGCTCATTAGAAAAATCATAGCGCTGCCATAGCAAGGAAAGGACCCCGCAGATGAATTCATGGGTAAAAACAAAGACAAGGAGATGGCCCAGAGGATGAAATAAAAGTTTGGTTCAGTAAATAAATCTTTCATATATGAGATAAACTCCATCAAGGATTAGGGTGTGCACTTCACCACACATATCTTAGCACGAAAGATCATGAGGAAGTGCAAGGCCAACAAAGTACCTGTAGCAGTAGTGTCATTAGCAGAATAGTGCACCGAAGGGTTCCAATTCAACTGGGCTTCTTATATATTTAAGGAGTTTTTAATGCATTGCAAGGAAGCATAGGCAGAAGGAAAGACCTTCCACTATGCCCAATTGTTAATTCTTATTGCACTTATTGCATGGAAGGAGCCAGAAGATTCTCAATTTCCGACTGTTGAGGTGGATGTATGCGAAGCAGCGAGGTATGCTTCACTATGGTTTACAAAGAGGCTGATGTGCACAATAGATAACAAGATGTTATTTGTAGTCATGGCAATGGATTTTCATATGGTGGTGAATCAGTATCCCAGACTGTCACTGAGCTTGTACAAACAATATTGTCATATAACGAAGTTTAAGGTAGATTTTCACAGGGCATATATGAAAGTGATGAAGGACCTAACAGAGACATGGAATCCATCGTCATACCTGGTAATGAAAGATGATCTTCTCGTGGTAGTGTAGGATTGGCCGAAGGAATGGATGATTCCACTTGATATAGAGGTTGGAGGAGAGGGAGCAAAAAAAGGTACCTCGCAAGGTGCGTGTACAAGTAAGAAGAATGCGGATGAGGAAATAGAAGAAATAGGGGGAGGGAAAGAACATGAAGAACACCTCAGCGATGAAGAGGTATCAGAAGACTCACCCTTTGTGACAAAAATGTGGCCAAGAAAGAAGAAGAAGGAAAATAAGAGTAAGGGCGCAATGCCGCTTATTCTCACTAATGGGGACATCAATGAGATAGGAGATAAATTCGAGGAGATTAACACATAGAACTGGGACAATATTGATGATCGTTTCAAAACGATCTTTGTTGAGGTACAACAGGGCATCACAGAGCAGAAGGCGATTCCACAATCATTAAAGCAACAAGAGAAGGAAACCCAGTCATCACAGCAAGAACATAGACTGAAAAGGAGCTTTGGAATGAGGATGTTACATGTGCCAACTGGGGCATTGAATTTTGAAGTAGCAACAGATAAAGAGTGATCCAAGGGATGGTGTAGTGCCTAGATGAATGTCATTGTGCTACCCCTCCAGGTGCTACATGAATTTCATCAAGGAATCACCGCAGAGATGCAGGAATAGAAGTAGCATATCTCCCTGTTGAAAGGAAACATGGAGTCAGAGAAAGAAATGATGCAAAAGGAGTTGAAGCAAGTGGCCAAGGAAAGGGAGGAAGCAAGGCAGCAACAAGAGCAGTTGGAGAAGGCCATTGCTAAGACTTGTAGCACAATTCTAGGCGTGAAGTTCCACAGTGATGAAGCACCAGCAAAGAAGGTTGTGAAGCTTTCCCTCACGATCAAGGAATCAAAGAATGCTATGTCCAAATTAAAAATTTGACTATGAGGTGTAGATATCAGAGCTGCAAATAAGGTTGCAACCAGGTATTCCACCAGAGGTTTGGGAGCAGAGACAAAGGGACCTCAATGCAGTGGTGAAGGGCATAACTGAGACAGTGGAAAATTGTGGGAAGTTGCTCGATGATAGGATGCATATTTGGACCTCACTGCAGGAGGATCCAAACATATTGAAGATTGAGGAAGAATTGTAGACCAAGCAAAAGTAATGCGATGAGATCTTAGCAGCCATGAAGACCTTACCAGTCTTGCAGAGGCTTTCTAGTATTTCCGAAGGAAATAACCTCTAGACACAAATAGATGATTTGCGGAGGAAAGCGCAGATCTTGCAGGAGAGGACTCAGTCATGGTAGGAGGAAGCCCTGGAACTTTCGCAGGTAGTAGATGAACGAATGAAGGAATGCAAGAAAAATGAAGTGAAGCTATTGCAGAAGACCATTGTCCCTACTACAAAAGCTTGTTGAAAGAGGCAAAATAGGAAGAAAAGTTGATGGCAGAAACATTCCAGAATTACAACACGGTGAATGTTACACTCACAGAGCTGTTGATACTTCTATAATTATGTAACAAGGTGAACAAATATCATTTCTACTATGGATACTCTGAGACTAACCTCAAAATAAATGAACCACAAATGCCTAAAATCCACTTCAACAATTCTCAGATAATTACTCCAAAAAATTGCTCATCTGTTATTGAAAAAATACTTATATTAATTATAAAAAAAAAAAAACCTTTATATAAAGGTTAGGTTAGATTTATTTCACTATTTGTTGATGATAACTGCAATATTCTTTCTTAGGGGTTGTAGGTGCCTAAGGCTTGTTTAGAAATGGGATGGAAAAAAAGACATGGAATTTGCTTGGGATTTAAGAAATGCTACAAATAATGAAACTAAAAAGCTTGCAGTCTTAGAAAGCTTGATTTTTCTCAGATCTAATGGTGCAAAAGGACACCATCATTGGAAAATAAATGGTGATACAACAATTTCTCTTCCATCAAACTCTTTTCAAAAACCTAAAGCTATCAATAATTTATCAAACTGTTATCTCAATGACAAGCGAATTCAAGCATATTGAGTTTTTTCCACGTCTTCTGAAGCTTCAATATAGAAGTCGATAAGAAGGCCAATATGGGGTTGTTCCTCTATGAGAAGGGATTCTTAAGACCGATGAGGGGTCGATTAACCATATTTCCATTCTCCCACTCCAACAACATGTAAGTAATTTATGACAACTAATGCACATCATGGCACTTTTTTCACCAAGAAAATGTGAAGGGGAAGAGCTTTTAAGCAGTCTCACCACCCAAAAATTACATGCATGCTACTCAATTGGTCACTCTAAAGACTAGTTGATGGTGCCATCTTCTCTCATGTGTGGGGGCTCTTTTATTTTCCTTTTAATGTTTGACTTGGTCAAATGGTTATTTAGGCATATTCTTAAAAGGTAGTTTTAGGAATATTTTATTATCAATTGACTCCTCACTCATGGGAGGTTGTTACACATTGAAAGAGGTGTCGTTGAGGTGGTAAGGAAGGTGTATCACTTTTGAGGGAGCCACATGTGCTACTAAGGAAGATTTTGTTGCACATTTGGTTAAGATTTCTAACTTGAAGATGTATATTTTGACAATAATTTTTCTTGATTTAAGCCCTAATTCATCACCCTGAATAGCATCGGCTCACACTCGGACACACATCTTGAAACATATTGTATATTCTATATTCATCACCCTGAATAGCATTAGATCCTTTGCAAAGGCCGTCTTTTGAGCTTCCAAATACTTTTTTGTGGCGAATCTCAATGCAGATGCAACAACTCCTGATGTTTCCAATCCTGCTGAGAAAGACTACATGTTTATAAATAGAACCATGGTTAAACCCATATTTTAGGAGTATGATATTTAACATGAAGAATGAAAAAATAGCAGATGTTAAGGCTTGCCTAGAATAAAGTCAGGATGCATGTACGATAAATCTATAGTCATTCCTCCTTGAACATAAGCATCAGCAACACCAAAAGCTGCACTTGTTATACACACGCCAACGAAAGGTCCTAGTCCTCCCTTTCTAGATGTTGCAAGGTCCAACTATTCACAAAATACAGATAGTTAAACTAGGAAAATATAATTCTACAAAGTGACTTTGTGGAAAACATTGTAACTTCCAAGCTCATCTCTGAATACTTACAACGAGGTCAAGGGATAATGCTTATGTTAAAAAGTATAAATCCCAATAGAATCTGACGTCTTGTATAATAGTATAACCATGGTTGTTTGGTAAACCAGAGTCAACACTCTTGAAGAATGGTATCGCTGCAGAACAACCAATATATATATATATATATATATATATATATATATATATATATATATATATATATAGATAGATATCATAAATTGTCATAAGGAAATGCATGTCTCGGTTGCCCATTAATGTCTCAGACAAGTAATAAAAAAGAAATCAAACAGACTTTGCAAATTGTGATACTAACGGGGAATATAGCTTCATAGTAATCTTCAATTATGGCCATACTATTCCAGGGGAGAAGGCATCTAATTCCCAAAAGCCAATAAACTATATATGCCCCATGTTTTCCCTATAATTAATTGAGAAAGATTAGAACATGCCATTTTCATTTAGAATCTTTGAAATGATTCTATAAATGTCCAAATAAAATTTAATGTACATTTTTCTCTGAAACTGAATATGATGACCTATTTTTGAGTGGAGAGTTCTGTAATTCGTCATGTCCAAAATTATTGTTTATTATCATGACTTCTTTCTTTTAATGATAAGGCAACTTGCCTATATTTGATCAGAAAACATATTTCTCCAATTTGAGGTTCAAACAAACAAGAATCTTTATCCATTAACAAGTCATTGTTGTAATATACTACTAAACAGAGAATTATGTAATGAAGTTATTAGTGGTGGAATATTAATAAATCAAGAAAATAACACCCCTATGGCATAGGCATGTCAAATCTTTATCCTCTTGGTTGGAAATATTACATCATGAAAACAACATATTTGACAAAGAGAACTCTAAAACTAGCCAATATAAAACCATTGACATTTCCAATGGCATGTCCTCAAAATGTGGGGAACTATCAATGGTGTCTACAAATTTTTATTTTTAGTTTTTGTACATGCCTAAGGCAGAGTGTATTGTAATCAGTTTGGGTCAAAGTTCTTTGACTTTTAATTAATTTGCAAATTTTTAGAAACTATTTGTATATTGTAATCAGTTTGGGTAGTTTGGGTCAAAATTCTTTGATTTTTAATTAATTTGCAATTTTTTAGAAACTATTTTGAAAGTTTATTAAAAGTTTGGTAAAATTAAATATTAAACTTATTTTTTTTAGAAATTGAAAATTATTTTTTGAATTTTTAAAAATTGAATTTCTAATTTTTGATTGGTGGATGACTAATTTTATGTGGTTTAAAATCAAATTTTCAGAATTAAAAATTGTTTAAGAAAAAAAAAAAAAAAAAAAAAAAAAACCTCTAATTGTGTCATCATAAATTAATTATCGTTTTTTTTTTCAAATTTATGTATTTTTCCATAATTAATATTTTATTTTCCAAAAAGGATAGTTTCCATTATGTTTCAGTATTTTACTAACCATGGAAACTAGTTGATTTAAAAAACAAAAGCAACAATGCATATTACATGAATATCCCTTGCTTCATATTTTTCCGTAGTGATTTTTATTATTGAATTAACTTGCTTCAATCATTTTCATCAATAAAGTTTACCTATATTATATGCTTTCGCAATTCAATTTTAAATCATGATGTAATATAAAAAATAAAATTTAAGTCAACGCTACAATAAATAAGATTTTCTTAGTTGTCTTCATAATTTTAATCATAATTTAAAAATAAAAAATAAAAATAAAAAATAAAACTAACTTTTAAGAATCTATGCATTCACACTTAAATTTGTGTGTAACTAATTTTTTTATTTTAATATACTAGAAATTGTTATTTTTTAGATTAGATATTTTATTACATATGAATTCTTTGTCACGTGATTAGGATGACATGTGATACTTTATATTAATTTTATTTTTTCGACATAGAAAATCTACTATAGATCATTTATTTGCCACTGAATTAGGATGAGTATAAATTTAAATTTGTTACAATAATTAGTTTTTTTTAATTATTTATTTTATTTATATCGTATATATATTATTTAATATAAAATGCTACCAATTTCTCCTCCGTATTTGGTCCCATAAGTTAAAGCTGGAATAAAATGTGCACAAGCACATTTCAATAAAATCTTAACTTTTGTAACAAACGATGATGTTAAGGCTAATGTTTCATCCAAAATTATCTTTGCACCTATCTCTATTTTGCTCCATTGTTATCTAGTCGATTAATTATGTTCATTACTTCCCTTAGTCGTATTCAAATGTGTTTCATTATTAGAAAATTTTTGAATTTGTTCAAGCATTCAATAATTGCAATCAATTACTTTTTACATAAGAGGTGGGTACTAAGCAAGAAACTTGCATATTACACTTGTTTAAATATGTTTGCTAGAAAGACAAACAATATTATTGTGAAATTAAATCACGTTGTAGGAATATGCCAATGCCATTGCAATAAGTAATATCAGACACATCACATAGATTAGAACAAGAAATCAAAGATGGATCACAAGTCAAAAAGCCACTAGAATATAATGTGTCTTCCAGAGGGAAAAGAGTATTACATGGATTACAATAGCAAGCCAAAATGGCCCACAAGTCATGAAACTAAAACTGTGAGAAGATGCTAGCACTAGAGTGGAGACTATTATCATATCAACAAGGGGTCTTTCATCCCACTGTCGGCTTGGCCATTAGATTTCCCATTGGAAAAGAGAGATTAGATAACCCATGATAGGGAATCCCTAAATATTTTCTACAACTTAAACATAAATGATCAGCAGCTCTGTGAGTGTAACCCACCTTGTTACATAATTACAAATTGTCAAGTGTTTGGGATGACTGACCAAAAACATTATTGATTGTTGTGAGGGTTCCATAAAGAGAAAAGGTTATTGCAGAGAAAAGAATAAGGATGTCCACAACTTTGGCAGGGAAACTTAAACACACACTCAGAATTTTCATGTGAAATAATGTGGGAAAAACAAATGCAAGCATTGCATTAACTGTACTTCCCACCAAGGAAATAAAAACAACAAAACTTGGTATAGAGGAAGCCACAATAGCAAGAAAAACAACACTTCTCCCACGAAGAGAATAAATTACCAACTTTTCCATTAGTTGGGATGATATGTAGACTTTCTGAAACCATCTTGTGGCCATGATCTTGTCATTAAACATTTCATGTACAGTGTCACTCATCACAGGATATGTCATGGTAAGGGAAATGCATAGCCCTACCTTCACACCAACTGTACACCAGTCATTTGGTAGATTCAACGTTACTATTCCTAAGTTGTGGCTTCCATATGCAACAAGGCCACTGAAGCCAAAGCCTGCATTGCACTAAGGACCAGAAACAAAAGATTGAACACCCTTCCAAAATCCTCAGGCTTCCTCATTGAGGATTCCAAAGGAAGGGTGATGTTGAATCCCTTATAATAAAATGCTACTACCCTCGCAACAAAGAGCAAGCCTCCCCAATCAGTGAAGGCCAAGACTTCATTCCATCCCCTAAGGCTATGAACATCAGCCTTGATTACCAAGACCATGGCCAAAACATTGCAGGTGTTAGTGCCTAGATTTACCTCAGGCTGAGAAAGGTAGGATCTAGGGCCAACATCAAACCACGCTTAACCTGGTAGCTAGCCCGACCAGGTCGGGAGAGGGTTCTCTCTGGGTCAATCTCAGCAAAATATGATCACTAAGGGTTTGAGATGACTGATATATCTACTGATCTTAGGCTAGGTACATGTGTAAAGAGTTTGATTAAATAAAATGATGTTTTTGTTGGCTCCGACGGAAAGGAAGATTTTGGGTGCGGGGAATGAGGCTTAGTCTTGCAGAGATCTCAATGGGGCAAGGTAGGCAACTGATTTTGGCACTTCAAATCGAATGAGGTGGAGGGATTAGACAGGTGAGGAGTTGAATAGGGCAAGAGAAACCATGGATCCTCTCCAAACAGTTGAAAACATCAAGAAACTAAAGCAAACCTCAAGTAGAGCACTGCAATTTCAATGGATTCTACTTACACTCTTGTTTGATTTAGTTAGGAAGAAGCAAGATAGATAATGGCATACATAACATATAAGTAAATTCACAATTACAAAGGAAAGCACTGTACCAAAACAAAATTCCACAGGGATCCCAAAGGGTGTTGTAAATCCTGGTCTCAATTCCTTAGCCAAAATGAAAATATGAGTGTACAATGAAGCTATTTGCTTTTTCAAGAGTCCAACCAAGCTAATGACTGAAAAATTACATAATACAGACAAACCATAGCTCATCCTAGCCTCTAGGGGTCGAGATCACATGTTTAGGAGTTGTTTCAACTATTCTAAACTGAGAACTAGAAATCAGGAAACAGAACAACATGCCTCTAGAAACAAGGGAACTGATTCATTCAGTTTCAAACAACTTTTAAACTGATGAATCTACCTCCATAAGTGAAAATTTGACATATATTTATATCATGATCCATCCATGTACATTGAATTACATCACAAATTTGACACAAATAAGGTGAAAAAGTCAAACGGGAAAAAGATAGGCGAAAAACAGAGCATTCCTGGTCAAACTGGGCCAAATTTCCTCTATGTGCCGCACCTGATTCTCTATGCGTAACACCTATTTGGAGCCACTTTTGAAGGCCTTCCCGGTGTCCAAATTTGCTCCAAGTGTGCTTGTTTAAAAGGTCTACCTAGCTAATTTCCAACCCAAGTGGAATTTTCCAATTTGGCCTCCATTTGCCCCTCTAAAATTTAGTTCTCTCAACACTGCTTCCTGTGTGTAAAAATAGGGGCAGTGAGGTCATTTTTTGAGTTTTTTTGACCTTTTTGAGGGCTCCAAACCTACCCAAATTTCTTGGCCATTGGTAGGCAAGCATATTTTTTCATGCCAAATCCAAAAATGTTGAGTTTTTTTCGTTTGGAGGCTCCTATCAAAAGCGAGCGCCAGGTGGCGCGGCGCATAGAGCAGAAAAATCTTGGTTTTTGTGCCAAAAATTCAAAAAATGCAAAAAGTGCCCCAATTTTTTTGAAATTTGGGCTGGGTCTTCTTCATCAAGCATTGTGTTGGTCGAAGGAAGCCTCAGCCAATATCTGAAGTCCTTCATGCTCCTTTTGCCTCCTTGATGTTCTCTTCAATTTTTCCTTCAAGCTCTTGATTCTAGCTTGGCACACCATATTCCTTGACAAATAATGATATGCCATGTTTCTTAACATATTATTCTCATTTATGGCCTTTTCTAACCTCCTCTCCAAGTGGATATTGGCTCTTTCAAGCCATGACTCCTGATCGGCATTGACCTCTTGCTCAAGTGAAGTGAGCTCCACCCTCCTCCTTTGGGTAGCTTGGCGATTCTCCCGAATGTTTTGCAACTCCATAGTTGCTTGCTGATCTTCAAGTAGCTTATTTCTTTGCTCCAAGTACTGTATTGTCCATTTAGCTCTCTCCAAGTTGAGGGACAAGGCATTGATGTCCGCCTGCTGCTCTTGAATGACTTCTTTGATATTTGTGCTTTGCAGGCCCATATCAGTATCATCACCCTCAATGAGAATGAAATCAGTTTCCCGCTCATCTGATGGTCCTTCATCCTATAGCAGCCTCTTGCATTTTTCCTGAACCTATTGTGTTGATGATGGAAGCGAGACCCCTTCCACCCCAAGTGGAGATAATACTCGCTTGGCTGCTGCGAACAACTGTCTAGTGCCCTTTTGATAAGTGATAAACATCGACATACTAACGGTCTGTGTCTCATGACCCTCATACTGATATGAAGGTCCACCTATCTCATGTAAAGTCTCTGAAGGTCCCTAAGAAGCTGTGAAAAACTCACAAGAAATAAAGTCCTCCCAAGTGATGCCTTGTAAGCCAAGTTGATGGATGACCACAATTTTAATGAGAGAAAAATGATCTGTTGAACTGCTGCTGAGGAGTCTTGTGCTGTACTAGGGTGGTCATCTTCTCAATGTTTCAGCACATGAAGTAGGGGAGGTTCATCATCCTCACCCTAGTAAAATGCATCAGCAGCCTGATATGATAAGCATATAAACGGGAAAACCTGCCCTCGTAGCTGAAATACTTCATTATCAACTTCATCAGAGGAGCATAAGAATCTTTGAGGTATCGGAAAGGAAACACTCTGCTAAGTTGTCTCAAATAACTAGGCTTGATGTATGGTTCATAATGCTGCCTTTCAATTTGCTACCTCTTGTTCCATTGCTCTTCAATGTTAGGAATACCAGTTGCTAGTGAAATAGATTCTGGTTTTAATGTGAATGTGACACCAGCTAGAGTGGCTTGACCATCATGTAAATGAAGCACAAATAAACGAGCCAACTCATGATGAAACTGAATCCTAGCAACCATCTCACAAAATTCATAGTAGGACTGGTGTTGGAAACAAGTGATGGCAAGAGGGCAAGCCTGTAACTCGGTAAGAGTGGTTGGTTCTTCTTGAATATGCTTGCCAACTCTATGAGGCCTCCTGGGTGCATGTACTTCTATAGGTGAGTCACTGTGTGTCTCCTCTTCATAAGCATATGAGGGATCAGATTCCATCTTTGCTAGGTGGATGAGCTGTCTTGATGAGAAGTAGGTGATTTATGATGTTTTTTATTTCTGCCACCAAGGGGAAAAGTGATATGAGGGACTGTAGAGGGAGGGGAAAATGAGGGATTTAGGGACTGTTGGGACAGGTTTTAGTTAAGGGAACAGGGAATTGAGAGTAATTTGGGAGCTTTTGGTATAGGACTAGGGTTTGGGAATTTGTATTTTGGATTTTGGGAAATGGGAATTGGGGTAGGAATAAATGATGTTTTATGAATGTATGAATTTAGGGAATAGGGGAATCCGAGAAAATGAGTGAGGGAGTGGAAAGGTGAGGGAATAACAAAATTGACTTGGCAGCCAAAACAACTGTTCAAACCCTAGGCAGCAGTTTCCTTTGAGAGTTTTCAAGGGATATGGTTTGATTTCTTTTTAAACAATCACCATAAGACAAACACCATAAACTTTGTAGCAAAATATTTCACTAGCCAAGAGGAGGACTGTACTTACTTATACACTAGAAGATTTGGGTGATTTTGGCGTTTTGGAGAAGTTGTTGAAGATTTTGGGCTTTCCAGCTCTATGCGCCGAGCCTCAAACCCAACGCGCCACACCCTGTGTATGCGCTGTGCCCATTCAGTTTAACATTGGAAATCACGGCCCAATGCGCCGCGCCCTCTACCCAGTGCACCGTGCCTCTGTCTTGGGGAAATTTTTCACCAACTTTGTCTTACTTCCTCACCAACACAACTTTGCTTTGCCCAAATTTGTCTTTGAGTGCAAATGAGCTTTTCAAATTGGAGAAATGACTTATATACAAGGAGCCTTTAAATTTTTGGTTTGCAAAACCCACTTTTACAATGTTTTGAAAATGACTTTATTTTAACTTTGTTTTGAGTTTTTTCACTTTATTAGAACTTGTGATGAACTGAATGACTTATGTTTTGTTTGTTTTGCAGGGGGTTGGAGCTAGTGAGGCTAGGAAAAGTGACTAGGGTTGCAGGTGAAGTAATTTACATATGAAGGGAATAAACTTACATGAAATTGTACAATAAAATCTAAAAATACCCTGATTGAGGAAAAACACATCTCTGAACACTTGATCATGAAATTTATTGATGCTGGAACCTCCTCATGTGCCTGCTGGTTATTATTGGACTTTTTGAAACCCTTTTTGATGAAACCCTAATGAAACCCTAGACCTAAATGACGATGAAACCCTAGGAAAGACTTTTGCAATTTTTAAGACAAAAAGGTGATTGTATACAATTTTTGATGAATAAACATGAGCCAGTAGGTAAATGACATGAGGGAAACTGTAGGAGAAGCCACTACCGTTGGATGATCCATGCGCCTAATGGAATGCAGCTGACTGGGTGGGACACCTAATACGCAATGCAACAAGAGGATTTGATCTCTGACGGAGGGATGAAGATACTGACACTAACAACAGGCATCGACTAAGAGGCTGACAAGGGAAAGCGATGACAAGGAACGAATCCATGAAAGTGAAATTTATCTGGGAATCATAAGATATATAATTAATGGGTATTTTCCAATTGATCCCGTGAAGATGGAGGATAAGTTTTGAGTTATGAAGACCAGAATCCAGATGCTAATCTGGTCAACATATGCAATCTGGCTAGTGTTGATGATTCTCATTAGCTTTTGGAATTTCAAGATAGTGATAAAACAAAAACATGAGACATATTTTCAATTAAATATGAATCATGTCCACATTAAGATGGAGTGATAGAGAAAGAATAATGTTTTCACATGACGTTGTTGATGCAACAACAAAGTTCTTGAATGGGACCAACTGATGGTCACATGGCATCTGTGTATTAACATGTGTTAGGGTCCAACCCTAACCCTTTTATTTATGTAATAATCCCAATGGGTTGAGTTAGAGTCATAGTTAATTAGAGATTCAATGAATATCGCATTAATAATTGTAAGTGGATGACCCACAAAAGGACCACAGTTAGTTGTAAATGGGCCACAATTAGTAAATAAAGTGGTTAACCCGTGTTATGCAAGGGACCACTATTATTTAGGGTTTTGGATTTCATTTAGGTATAAATATTCCTAGTTAGTAAGGGAAATATCATCGAGCCTTATTGTAATTGAGTTCTTCTCTATTGGAGGTTTCCCCCTCGAAGAGGCAAGTGAACATTGAATATGTTTTTGAATAATAAAATACCTTGCAGTTTTTCTCATTTCATGTGAGAAGTCTATGTTCTGGGCTATATTTATTTGTATTTATGGTATTCTTGATTTCTCGCATGTCAAGAGCATGACAACCGATATCAAAGAACTTTCCAGGGCCTGTTGTACCTCTAATTTTCGCAGAATTGTTTTAGGCTAGAGACATGTTCCAGCGTCTTTAAACCATGGAATTTTTCATTGAGTGCATAAAATTGCAGATTTGGGGAGGAATGCATGTAGGAACTACAAGAGGTGGTCATGCTTGTTGGAATCCCTTGTAACCCCTGTGGTACCCCTTCAAGTATTAGCGCATAAGATAGAACTGCGCACAGATTTCACTTCCATGTACCATTGGGTATATCGGAATCCCCCTAGGATCACTTGAAACCTCACCTTTGATAAATCATCAGTCATCTTGCTACTATAGTACACTGAGAACAACACTCAAGGAGATTACTCGCACGTACAATAGGGAAGTCGGGTAGTACAACTAAGGGTATGATCGATCCTCTTTAGTTAACATTGGGTCAAGTACTATTGTTAGCCCCCTACGTATATTGCGATATGTAGCACTTGACACTCCTTTCTGACCATAGTTCCCTCCGCTATCTAAATATCACCATCTACCTTATCTTCCAGATCAAATCCATCAGTTGGGGTTTTGTCTTCGTTGTACAACTCAGCTTCAGTAGTTGGGGTTTTCGCAGTGCAGATCAAACTCTTTGTGCGGTGAAGGTTTTGGCTGCCATAATCCAGATCAGATTGTGGTAGCACATTCTGCGGTAATAAGACCTTGAGGTTTCTATTACTATAGTCCATGCCCAATTTTCACTAGACATTAGGCAGTATCAAGCTTTCTGGAATTCGGCAGTATTGATCAGCGGGGAGTAAAACTCCTTTCGAAGTAAAAAAAAAAAGGTTTGAGGCCATCCCAGGACACTTGCAAGAGACTTAGCCCATCAAATTCAGGACAACAAACTGGTCGCAATGGTACCATTCACTTGTAAGCCCCCAATTTTTTTGGTGGTCCCAAAAAATTTCCCGACACGACTTCAAGTGATCCACGCCAGTATAATCTTGATTTTTCCCTCTTTCCAAGAAGACTACTCTTAGGTAAGATCAAAAAATTGACAAGGGTTGGTGTATGCTAGGTACCAGATCTCAAGTTATGGTTGTGGAAAAGGCAGTCGAGAGGGTCGACCACCTTAAGAAAATATTCAACGCATTCGAGGAGAATATTACCAAACAACTCTCATAACTAAAAACCCTTATAACAAAGTCTCATAGGGAGGAGCCTAGTGTTGATGCACACATAGAAGGAGAATCCAACCATCACATTCACTTCCATGGAAATCACCACTCTTCCAACCACCAGACACCCAAGTTGGACATGTACAAATTTGATGGCTCTAACCCTGCAGTATGGGTAGCACAAATGGAACAATATTTCTCCCTTAATGATATTTGTGAAGATGGAACTAAACTACATGTGGGAGCCCTTTACTTGGACCAAGAGAGATGGAAGTGGTGGTAGTGGCATCAGAAATGTTATCCAGGGAGAGCAACTTGGAACATGTTCTCAAAATCCATATGTGATCGCTTTGACTGAGAATCTAATTTTTTGGGTTGTCTCACTAAGCTCCGGAAAATAGGTACAATAAAGGACTACATTGCAGCCTTTGAAAAATTGGCCATCAGAACTGATGGTCTAAGTTATGAATTATACTTGGAATGTTTCATCAGTGGCCTAAAAGAAGCCATCCAAGCCCATGTCTGGATGCACCACCCAGCTACTTGGTTGGACACATGCCGCAAGGCCTTAGATGTGTAAATTACCTTAAATTCCTAGTATAATTGTCCAAATTTCATCACCAAGGCACGTCCCACCCAGGCTCTGTTGGGTTGTGTTATATTCTTTCCATGACTAACCCACGTAGTGAACTTGGGGGTTAGAGGGGGGGCGAAGCCCCCCATTCGTTGTGCCGATTGCGCAGTGGGGGGGTCATAGGGGGGGCAGCAGCCCCCCCTGTCTGGGGGGTTTGAGGGGGGCGGGTAGACCCGCTCTATGGGGTCCGGGGCAGTGCCCCGGGAATTTTTTTTTTGGACCCTATATTAGGTTGGGCGAACCTACCTATGGTTTTTGGTCCATGGTATTGGATGCTTCGGCATGTATAAATATGTATTGTAACATTGAAAGGAATATAATGAAAAATCAAGCTGGTAGTCCCGATTTTGAGATCTAGGGGAAAATCTCTGTGTATATGTGTTTTATGTGTTATGCTCTCGCATTGTTTATTTTTCTGTGATTTAGAATTCGTATGCAGGTAATTTCCGTACGGGGTCAAAACCTACATTTGGTATCAGAGCTGTTTTGGCTTCAAGGGGACGCCTTTGTTGCTGAGGGGTTTCGCTCAGGCCTGTGGTAGACCCTGTTCAGTGGGAGATCTGTGAGATCGATTCTGGTGGTGAAAGAAGATGGCGAGCAGCGGAAAGATAAATATTGAGAAGTTCAATGGTCAGAGTTTTGAGATGTGGAAACTCAAGATGGAGGATCTGTTGGTGGATAAAGATCAGTGGATCGCGGTAGATCTAGGTACTAAACCAACGGGAGTGACCAATGAAGAATGGAAGAAGTTGGATTGGAAGGCAAAGAGCACAATACGATTGTGTGTCTCAGATTCAGTATTGTTGAATGTATCAGGGGAAGCTACGGAAAAGGCTTTGTGGGACAAGTTAGGGACTTTATACCAATCTAAGTCTCTGGTGAATAAACTGTTCCTGCGGAAAAAGCTGTATAACCTGAGGATGAAAGATGGAGACTTGGTGACAGAGCATCTGAACGCATCTAATAATGCGGTAAGTCAATTAGCGTCTGTTGATATTAAAATTTTAGATGAAGATAAGTGCATCAGTTTGTTGTGTTCTCTACCAGATTCGTGGGATAGTCTGGTTATTGCAATAGGTAGCAATGCAACTGCTTTGCAGTTTGATGAAATAGTCTCAGCCTTGCTGACGGAGGAGATGAGACAGAAAAATATGGAGAGCCAGAATGGTGATGCCTTGTCTGTACGAGGACGATCCCAGAATAGAAACAAAAATAAGTCATCGAGTGGGAGATCTAAATCTAGAGGGAGATCTAAATCTCCAGGAAAACCTGTAAAGGTGGTGTGCTGGAAATGCGGAAAGGAAGGGCACTTCAAATGGGAGTATAAATCTAAAGCTCCTGATAAAGAAAATGGATCTGATGATGCTTCTTCTGCAGAGGCGAAAACCACCTCAGATGAAGGTGGGGATGTGTACTTGGCTTCTTCAAGTACACATGTAGATCATGAGGCATGGTTGATTGACTCAGGTGCATCCTTTCACTTCACTCCCCATAGAGAGTGGTTCTGCGAGTATGAGAAATATGATGGTGGTGATGTCTTCTTAGGAGATGATAGGAAGGCTAGAATCATTGGTCGCGGAAAAGTAAAGTTGAAGTTGCAAGGTGGAAGGGTTAGAACACTTCCGGGTGTTCTGCATATTCCTGCATTGGCCAGAAATCTGATTTCTGTAAGCAAGTTGGATGATGCAGGTGTAAAAATAGTGTTCGAGAAGGATACCTGCAAGATGGTTCGAGGAGCACTGGTATTGATGCGGGGAGTTCGGACTGGAACTTTGTACAAGCTTCAGGGTAGCACTGTTGTTGATGGGTGCAACAGTTCTGTGGTTCCCGAAAGTGGAGCTGAAAATCTAGTGGTCTTTGGAGAGAGGACCATGCTGTGGCATCAAAGGCTTGGACATATTGGAGAGAAGGGCCTCCGAATACTTCATGGTAAAGGTATGGTAGAAGGTATGAGTAATAGATCTCTGGATTTTGATTTCTGTGAAAATTGTGTATATGGGAAGCAGAATCGAGTGAGTTTCCCCTCTGGTGCTAAGAGGGCGAAACAGATATTAGAGCTTGTGCAAATTGATGTGTTTGGACCTGTCAAAGTTCCATCACTGGGTAAGTCTGTGTACTATGTATCATTTATAGATGACTTCTCAAGGAATACATGGATATATTTCCTTAAGAAGAAATCTGAAGTCTTTGACAGGTTTAAAGAATTTAAGGCTCTGGTGGAAAATCAGACAGAGAAGAAGATAAAGGTGCTGAGGACATATAATGGTGGAGAGTTTTGCAGCAAGGAATTTGAAGAATTTTGTAAGAAGTGTGGTATAGCACAGCAGAAGACTACTCCATATACACCTCAGCAAAATGGAGTCGCAGAAAGAATGAAGAAGACATTGATGGAAAGGGCAAGAAGCATGCTCAGTGGTGCCGGGTTAGGACAGGAATTCTGGGCAGAGGCGGTGGATACTGCATGTTACTTGGTCAACAGGTCACCTTCATCAACATTGGAGGATAAGACTCCACAAGAAGTATGGACTGGTAAGAAACCCTCTATTTCACATCTGAGGGTATTTGGATGTGATGCATATGTACATGTTCCAAAGGAGAAACGAACCAAGTTGGATAGTAAATCTGAAAAGTGCATCTTTATTGGTTATAAGGATGGTTTAAAAGGTTATAAGCTTTGGAACCCAGTCACACGGAAGGTTGTGTACAGCCGAGATGTGGTGTTCAGAGAGGTAAAATATGTTATTAAACATGAAGTCCAACCAAAGGAACCTGAGAAGATAGAGTTTGAGCTAAAGGAGGAAGAATCAGACTTTGCAGCAGAGGAGGAATCAGAAGATGAAGAGCTAGAAACTCCGGCTGTGAGAAGATCAGTTCAGGAAAGAAGGTAGCCAGAAAGGTATAGTCCTTCTGCTTTCAGTTCAAATTTTTCTTTGTCTATTACTGATGATGATCCCAGAACTGTGAAGGAAGCAGTAGATTCAGAGGATGGAAAAATCTGGAAAGAGGTCATGGTTGATGAAATGGCATCTTTGCACAAAAATTAGGTTTTGGGATCTGGTGGAGTTGCCGACTGGAAGGAAACCCATTGGCAGCAAATGGGTGTTCAAAAAGAAGACAAATGCAGAAGGGAAGGTGGAGAAATACAAAGCTCGGTTGGTAGCAAAAGGATATTCCCAAGTGCCGGGAATTGATTTTGGTGATATTTTTTCTCCTGTTGCCAAGGTAACTTCTATTAGATTACTTTTATCTGTTGCTGCTGCTTTTGATTTTGAGGTAGAACAGATGGATGTGAAGACAACATTTCTTCATGGGGATTTGGAAGAGGAAATCTACATGAAGCAACCTGAAGGCTTTGCGGTGAAGGGTAAGAAAGAACTGGTATGCAAGTTAAAGAAGTCTCTGTATGGGTTAAAACAGTCACCAAGGATGTGGTATCAGAAATTTGATACATTTATACGGGGACTTGGCTTCACCAGAAGCAAAGCAGACCACTGTGTGTATTTTAAATTGATTGGTGACCATGTTATTTATCTGGTCTTGCATGTGGATGATATGTTGCTGGTTGGAAATGACAAAGAAATTATCCAGGATTTGAAGACCAATTGTCCTCCAAATTCGACATGAAAGATCTTGGTGCTGCAAACTATATTTTGGGCATGGAAATTAAAAGAGATCGAGCAAAGAGGAAGCTCTGGTTAAACCAAAGGAAGTATGTTGAGACAATATTGCAGAGGTTTAATATGCAGGATAGTAAACCGGTGAAGGTTCCTATTCCTGTAGGTGTGAGGTTATCTAATGAACAGTGTCCCAAGACACAATAAGAGGAAGAGGACATGTCCCATGTTCCATATGCGAGTGCAGTCGGTAGCCTGATGTATGCAATGGTCTGTACTAGACCAGAAATTGCACATGCAGTGGGAGTATTGAGCAGGTTTATGTCAAAACCAGGGAAGGAGCACTGGACAGCAGTGCAGTGGGTTGTTAGGTATTTGCATGGCACTAGTGATTATGGTTTGTGCTACCAAGGAAGACCAGGATTAGACAGAGTGTTGGATATTCATGGCTTTGTTGATGCAGACTAGGCTGGAGATCTGGATTAGAGAAGATCTAAAAGTGGGTATGTGTTTAACCTATTTGGAGGTGTAGTCAGTTGGATGAGTAAGAAACAATCTACAGTGGCACTATCAACTACAGAGGCAGAATACATGGCAGCCACTCATGCAAGCAAGGAAGCATTTTGGTTGCAGAGATTGTGTTCAAGTATGGGGTTAGTACAGGGAGCTATAAAAATAGACTGTGACATCCAAAGTGCAATTTTCTTGGCAAAGAACCCTGCTTATCATTCAAAGACAAAGCACATTGATGTTCAGTATCACTTTGTGAGGGATATGATAGAAGACAAAAAGGTGTTGCTGGTAAAGGTGGACACTTTGAAGAATATTGCAGATGCATTGAAAAAATCTGTGAGCTCTGAGAAGTTCTCTTGGTGTAGAGAAACAATGGGCATTTCAGGGCTGGAAAAATGACTAAGCTCTCCTGTGGCCCCCTGTGGAAAGAAAACAACAAGTGGGAGATTTTTGGGTTGTGTTATATTCTTTCCACGACTAACCCACCTAGTGAACTGGGGGGTTAGAGGGGGGGGCGGAGCCCCCCATTCGTTGTGTTGATTGCGCAGCGGGGGGGTCACAAGGGGGGCGACAGCCCCCCCTGTCTAGGGGGTTTGAGGGGGGCGTGTAACCCCCCTCTACGGGGTACGGGGTAGCGCCCCGGGAAAATTTTTTTTAGACCCTATATTAGGTTGGGCGAACCTACCTATGGTTTTCGGTCCATGGTTTTGGACGCGATGGTTTTCGGTCCATGGTATTGGATGCTTCGGCATGTATAAATATGTATTGTAACATTGAAAGGAATATAATGAAAAATCACGCTGGTAGTCCCAGTTTTGGGATCCAGGGAAAATCTCTGTGTATATGTGTTTTATGTGTTATGCTCTCGCATTGTTTATTTTTCTGTGATTTAGAATTCGTATGCAGGTAATTTCTGTACGGGGTTAAAACCTACAGGCTCAAGGCCCCACCCAAACACTTAAGGTTCAAAAGGTGTCACTAGTAGAAATGGTCGAAAGAAGGAAGCAAGGACTGTGCTACTACTGTGATGACAAGTACTCCCCTAAACATAAATGCAAGGAACCAAAATTATTTCAAATTGATGCTACTGATAACAAATTAGCAGATGAAGCTTCATCCCTTGAGGTGCCTGAGGAAGAAGCAGGGGAAACCTAAAACGATAATGATCTCACAGTTATGGCCAATGAGCTAGTTATATCACTACATACCTTGGTTGGCATTTCTTCACCTCAGACTCTCAATATCCAAGGCTTTATTAAACATCGACCAGTAGTGGTATTGATTGGTAGTGGCATCAATCATAACTTTATCCATAAGAGAGTCACAAAAGTTTTTCATTGTGTTGTACAGGCGGTATCTAATTTCCAAGTCCTTATCGCTGATGGGGGGACCATGAAATGTGAACGTTGTTGTGAAAATATTAAGCTTCAGATGGGAGACTACCACCTAAAGACCCATATGTTTTCCATTGAAATGGGCGGTTGCAACATTGTCCTAAGTGTTGAATGGATTCACACAATGGGCCCTATCACAATGGATTTCCAAGAGTTATATATGAGCTTTAAGCAAAACGACCACATTCATACATTAAGGGACTCTAGGCAGGTGCTCCTACTATCATCAACTCGCATTGAATGGAGAAGATTTTTAAAAAAGGCCATCATGGAGTAGTCACCCAATTTAATGCCATCGAGACCACTGAATCCACTACTCCTCATATTCATCTAGATATGGAACAGGTTTGAGATGGCCACCAGTGGGTCTTTGACAAACCTAAAGAGCTTCCACCCTCTAGGGGTGAATATGATCATATCATCCCTTTGGTCCCGGGTGCCCAACCTCCTAATGTACACCCATATCAATATCCTTTTGCCCGAAAGAATGAAATTGAAAAAATCATCAAGGAACTCCTCAAAGCTGGTGTTATTCGTCCCAGCATCAACCCCTATTCATCTCCAGTGGTCATGGTTCTAAAGAAATATAGAGAATGGCGCATGCGCCTGGACTTTCAGGCCCTTAACAAGATCACTATCAAGGACAAATTTCCTATTCTAGTTGTTGATGAACTGCATGGTGCCAAATTCTTTACCAAGCTAGACCTATACTTAGGCTATCACCAAATACACATGAAGCAAGTAGACATTCCCAAGACCGCCTTTTGAACTCATGAAGGCCATTATGAATTCATGGTCATCCCATTTGGTCTCTGTAATGCTCCATCTACTTTTCAAAGCCTCATGAACAACCTTTTGAAACCATATCTCTGAAAATTTGTCTTGGTCTTATTCGATGACATTCTAATCTACAACATAACCTGGGACAAACATCTTCAGCATGTAGATTAGATATAATATTACAAATTATTTGTCAAATTATCCAAGTGCTATGTTTGTGTGGAATAGTTCAAGTATTTGGGACACATTGTGGGTTGTGAAAGAGTAAGGGTTAATTTGAAAAAGATTCAGGCAATGCAAGATTGGCCCCAACCAAAAACCTTGAAGATTTTGAGGGGATTCTTGGGTCTCATTGGCTACTATCACAGATTTGTCTGTAATTATGGATGCATTGCTAGACCCCTCACTAATATTCTGGAAATATTGTTTGAATTGGGAGCTTGTTACCTATAACCTTCTTTAAACATGAAACATGGAAAATTGGGTGCAATCGAGAAGCTGCAGGAAGCTCCAATTTGTATGCCATAGTACCAATCTTTTGCAACACCTTGTACGGACCATAATACTTTGGTGATAATTTATTATCCTTCTTATCTTTTTTTTTTCCGAAGAAAAAACCGTAACTTTTTATTAAAAAGATAATGAAAAGTTACATCTGCTGATGCAATGAAGCATGTTGTGAGCTGCCACAAGGGCTCGGGTTCTTTCGCACCCCACGCAACGTTAGAAGACTAACGTGCAAAAATAAATAAGAAAAGGAGAAGAGGGAAGAGAGTATGAAAAGAGGCAGAAAACTGAAAATTCCAACAGTTCAAGTTTTTCCCCTTTTTCTTTTCAACCTTACGCCACTCTCCTTGAGTGGGCTCGATCGAAGCAATGACTAACTGTGTTTATGCATTCTGTGAGCCAATTTCTTTGTCTGAATCTGAGGTATCTGAGTGGTGATGTCGCTTGGTGCCACCTATGCTGTGGTCCACGCTTGTCATCTCTGCCTTGTTGTCTGATGTGGTTCCTTTCTGTTTCTCCATTTCTTGAGCTGCCTCGGTCTTCTCTGCAGGGATCTCTTCCTCCTCTGCTTCTGATTCTTCGTCCTCTGAAGCTGGCGGTGAGAATTGCCATCCTTTCCTCTGCTTCCCTTTCTGCTTCTTTTTACTCTTGGCTTCTGGGCATGAGCTTTGTAAGTGTCTTGTCTGCCTACAGAGTCTACATCTGAAGGCAGTATTTTCATAATCTAGCATTTGCAGCCAGTTTTGTTGTTTGTAGATCAGCCTTATATTGTCCGGCAACCCTTTACTTAAATCTACTTCCACACAGATACGTGCGAAAGTGTAGATCCTTTCATCAATCCTTTCCAGATCTGTTTTGATATATTTCCCAATGTTGTTCCCAATGCCTTCCAGGACTCGTTCATTCCAAAAATGCAGAGGTAGATTATATAGTCTAACCCAGACCGGCATTTTGGTTACAGTCATTTTGTTTGGGTCAAAATCTGGAAACCATGGGGTCATAAACAGCCCCGATGTTCCCCAAAACCATGGTCCTGCACTGATGACTGTATCTCTGACTTCCTTGGATGTAAATCTAACTATAAAAAACCCCTTTGAGCAGAGATGAATATCACATTCCATGGTCCAGCTGGTGAAGATCCAATGGAATAGATCTAGGGGTTTTGGCCAAAAACTGTTGAAACGGCAAATGAGAGCTTGCGTTTCATAGGACTTTACGAAATCGTCCAGCCCAGAAGAATCTAAGTTTAAGGCTGGGGTTTGCTCTGCCTGATCTACTATGTATGGCCTGGGTATATGGCCGCCTTGATCTGGAGGGGACCCTGAATCTCTGCTGCCCTGTAGAATATTTTTGTAGGATAACCCTCCCTTGGGTTGGTGCTGGGGTGCAGTTTTTTTTCCCTTGTCTCCGCTTTGCTGTCCCTTAGGGGGAGCCCCTCCTCTCAATCTGAGGTTTAAAGAAATGATTGACCCTGGCCCAATCTCATAGCTTTCCATTGATCTACAGTCTTGTAGAGACCGCCTTCCATTGACCAGATGTTGGATCTGGACTGGGTATCCCATTTCTGCCCATATTTGTTGTTTCAGTTGCAAGGAGGTACTTCCTGCATGGACCCATACTAACCGAGTTTTCCCTTGTGGGGGTTTAATCAAAATCTGAAAATAATTGTTTGTTACCTGCTCTGGCTGTAGGCCAAACTCCAGATCTGGCCCTGATTTTGTTCGTTTTTCCTTTTGCATGTCAAGATCTGTGTGAATTTTGCTCGATCTATGGATGGTGCCTTCGCCCTGCTGCTTGGGATCGAACTGTGCTCGTATGGAGGCTAGATCGAGTAGATCTGAGCCGAAACTACACTGTTTGGGCCCGTGTGTTGAAGGAGGGGGCGGATCTGCACCATGCAGTCCCCCCCTGTCGATTCTCCATGCGGTCTGGATTGGACGAGGCCTAGCCTCTAAACCCCATACTTCACACAGATTTCTTTGTTCAGGGGCGCGGTTTGGGGTCTCAGCCTTTCGCGAGAGAGAAACCTCCTCGAATAACCACGCAGAAATGGGGGCTTCCGTCCATGTCTTCGCCCCGTTCCGCTGAATACTTATGCTCCGTTCCTGATCCATAATCACGTGAGAACTTGTATCAAAAGCCCCTGCAGATGTATGGCCATTCAGATCTAGATGTATTTGGGCCATTCGACTGCGTGGAGCCGGCCATTTCTCTGAAAATGCTTTCAGTAGAGTCAACCTTCCGACAGCGATCGCCGTTTCCCCAACCCTGGTTCGCCTTCGGCCCTTGAGGCAGGCTTTGGAGCCGGAGCGGCAGCGACCAGAACTTTGTTTGAAACCCTAACCATCGCCATCGTTCCGTCCATCGAGATTCAGAAACTCATTTACCATTTCATCTTGAGTACAGGAAAATTTTGTTAAAGATTGTATAATAAATCATTATCCTTCTTAGCTTGCTTTAGGGACATTTGCTTATATGGTTGTAGCCGTAGGAATACCCAATCACCTATATCAAAACTTCTTTCACTGCGATGTTGATCTGCCTGTTGTTTCATTCTATTTTGTGCCAACACGAGGTTATCCTTTAAGAGTTGGAGGACTTGTTGTTGATGTTCGATGTGATGTTCCACTGCCTCAACCTTAGAATTTTCTCTTAAATATGATGTGATGGATGGTGGTTGATACCCATAAAGTGCCATAAATGGGGTCATTTTTGTTGCTGTATGGAAGGAAGTGTTTCAACCAGAGGCAACCATTTGACCCATTGTGTTTGTTTATCAGATACAAAGCAACGAAGATATCCTTCCAAACATTTGTTTACTATCTCAGTTTGCCCATCAGATTGAGGATGATAAGATGAGCTATGAGCTAACTGAGTACCAAGACAAGAAAATAATTATGTCCAAAAAATTTCCAGTGAAAATGGGATCTCTGTCACTTACAATAATCTTTGGGTTTCCATGTAGCTTTTGAACTGTTTCCATAAATGCAGTAGAAACTGTATTAGCTTTAAATGGATGTGATAATGCACAAAAGTGTGCATACTTGGTAAGTCTGTCAACTACCACCATGATGACACTCTTTCCCTCAGACTTGGGTAAACTTGTGATAAAATCCATTGAAACCTCCTCCCAACGTTGGCTTGGAATGGATAAAGTTTGTAATAGACCTGGTGTCTTAATTGTTTCAACTTTATTTTGCTAGCAAACCAAACATTCCGCCACAAACTTTTGAATATCTGATTTAAGGCCATCCCAAAAAAATTCCTTCTTAACCCTGTGGTAAGTTTTTAAAAATCCTGAGTGCCCTCCTAAGGGAGAAGTGTGCAATTCCATAAGAATCTTTTGTTTTACCTGGGAATTATTATAGAGGTATAAGCGATCTTTGTACCATAACGAATCATTTTGCCAGCTAAATGTATCAGAAGTACTGGAATCTTGTTGTAGCTCTCGAATAAATGCCCACACTTCTTCGTCATTCTTCCATTCCTCCCTTGCTTCGTTTATCCAATCTGGTTGGATAATAGAAATAGCACACAACAATGCTTCCACATCCTCATCCTTTCTTGAGAGTGCATCTGCCACCACATTTTGCTTCCCTTTTTTGTAGATGATTTCAAAGTCATAACCCAACATCTTTGTGACCCACTTTTGTTGCTCTTCAGAGGATAATCTTTGTTCTAAAAAGTATTTAAGGCTATCATGATCCGTTTTTACCTTGAAGTGTCTTCCCATTAGGTAGGGTCGCCATTTCTTAAGTGCATGGAGTATTGCCAACATTTCCTTCTCATAAATAGCTTTGCTTAAAAACTTTCCCTTGATTGGATGACTTTCAAAAGCAATGGGTCTTTCATCTTGCATTAGAACAGCACCAATTCCATTTCCTGAAGCATCACATTCCACAATAAAGGTTTTTGTGAAGTCCGGTGTAGCTAAGACCGGTGCTTGGCACATTGCCTCTTTAAGATGTTCAAAGGCCTTTGTTGCTTTCGGAGTCCATGAAAATGAATCTTTCTTCAATAATGTTGTTAGAGGTGCTGCTATTCTCCCATAATTCTTAACAAACTTGCGATAATACCCTGTCAACCCAAGAAATCCTCGCAGATGCTTTATGGATGTGGGGATTTTCCATTCCTTAATGGCTTTAATTTTGCTAGGGTCTACCTTAACTCCTTCATGAGATACAATATGACCCAAATATTCCACCTCCTGGACTCCAAAGAAACATTTGGATCTTTTTGCATATAATTGTTTCTCCTCCAATAGTTGTAGCACCCTGTCAACATGTTCAACATGATCCTTCCAAGACTTGCTGTAGATTAGTATATCATCAAAAAATACTAACACAAATTTTCTAAGGAATGGTTTGAAAATTGAATTCATCAAACCTTGAAATGTTGAAGGTGCATTGGTAAGGCCAAAAGGCATGACCAAAAGTTCATAATGACCCTCATGAGTTCTAAATGTCGTTTTAAGAATGTCTTCAATCTTCATTCTGATTTGATGATATCCTGAATGAAGATCCAAATTGGTGAAGTAAATTGATCCATGCAATTCATCCAGTAATTCATCAATAACAAGAATGGGGAACTTATCTTTAATAGTGAGCTTGTTGAGCTCCCTATAATCCGGACACATGCGCCATGATTCACCCTTCTTGTGCACCAATACTACTGGAGATGAGAAAGAACTTTGACTCGGTTGAATTATACCAGCCTCTAGCATTTCTGCAACCATACGTTCAATTTCACTTTTTTGGACATAGGGATATCTGTATGGCCTGATGTTTGGAGGAACACTTCCTGGAATCAGATGAATAGCATGATCATGACTACGCATAGGTGGGAGACCTTTTGGAGTCTCAAATACCTTGGAATGATTGTCCATGACTTTTTGGAGATCTAGAGAAATAGATGATTCCAATGTGGAAACATCTAGCGAACATAATTGTGCAATTACACCTCTTTGCTCCTTTTTTAGAAGATTTGTCATGCTATTAGAGCTGATTATCTTTCCTGGTTTCCCTGCAATACCCCTTAATTCAACTTCCTTTCCTTCCGTAGAAAATTTGATGAAAAGTTCTTGAAAATTAAAAGCTATTGTACCCAAGGATTGTAGCCATTGGACTCCTAGTACAACATCAGCACCTCCCATTGGAATGGAAAGCATTGGGCTAGTCAATACATATTCTCCCATGGATAGCTTGATATTATGGCACTTTCCAGAGCAATTTATTGTTCCTCCATTTGCAATCATCACTTGACACTCTGGCGCTAGATATAGGAAGCAATTCAATTCTTTTGCTACCCTACAATGAATAAAATTGTGGGTGCTTCCTGAATCAATCAACACTATTACCTTTTTCTTCTTGATTTGTCCTTCTATCTTGATGGTTTGAGGAGTGGTAATTCCCGCCAATGCATTACAAGATATGGTCGGATTTATTTGTTCTTCATCTAGGCTTTGTTCCTGGAGTATATCTTCTTCTTTTGACCTTTCTTGCTCCTTTTCTTCTTCCTCTTCACAATCTATGTAGAATAATTTCTTCTCAGCACACTTATGACCTTTAGTGTATTTTCTATCACAACTGTAACAAAGCCCTTTTGCTCTTTTTTCTTCCAATTGTTGTGGTGTCAACCTTATAGGTTGTGGAAGACTAGGGGCAACAACACTTCCATCTTTATAGTTGTGAGTGGTATGCTTCCTGGTTGCCATAATTTTGCTTTCCATTTTTCTTGCTAACCTGAATGCCTTCTCTAATGAATCAGGTTCCCAAAGGCGAACATCATGTTGGATATTATCCTTTAAAGACCCTATGAACACATCAATCTTATGCTCCTCTGGAATATCTTTTACCCTTATGTTCAATTTTTGGAACTCCTTAATGTGCTCCATTACTGAACCCTTTTGTTTGAGACTTATCAATTGGCTAAAAAAAGTGTTGCTTTTTGTATCTTCATAATGTGCTATCAATTCTTCCGTAAAAATTGCCCAAGTGATAAATTGTTTACGAGAGCAAAGCCATTGATACCATACAAACTGATTTGGTTCTAAATATACAGTTGTCATACGTACCTTTTGTGTGTTTTGCACATTATTGAGATCGAAGAATTGCTCCATCTGTAATATCCATGTGGCGGGATCCTTGCCATAAAACTTCCTCATATCGATTTTTGGAATATGGCGATTCTTCGATCCAACGTTAGCATCTATGGAATCATGATTAACATTTCTTTTGTTCTCATCATGAGTTTCCTTTACTACCTTTTCACCATTAGTGACCCTTTCTTGTAGCAACTTCTTCAATTCTTCCATGTCTGTCTTCAAATCTATCTTCAAATAATCCATCTTAGCTTCCATGCCCTTTATCTTAGATTCCATGCCATTTACCTTAGATTCCACGCCACTTATCTTAGCTTCTGTTAGTTTTTGTGAGTGTGACATTTGTTGCACTTGTTCTTGTAATTTTGATATATCATGTAGCATTTCTTCCTCTTCTTCATGAGTCATGCTAGAGCTTTCAGGTTCCTTACTAGGTGTTTGCATTTTCTTTCCTCGGGGCATCAGTTACCGATAATAATGCTTTACTATGCCCTTTGAATTCCGTTAAATCAAGCTTACACAAAAATTTAAAAAAAAACTACACACCTTTTTTCACTTTATAGAAGCCTGATATTGAATCTGATGTATCTCTGTAATTTCGGATCATCCAATTCTAAAATTGCTATCTGTAGTAGCCTTCTGCGTCCTCTTTCCAATGCCACAAGTCTGAGCCAAATTGGATTCTCCAAGGAAGAGTTATGTGAAATCTCCCATAGTGACTTGCTTTTAGACTAGTTCAGCAGAGCGAACTTGTATGACGTGCCACGAGTCACTGTTTCAACCTTTGAAACTAAAACACACATACAAGAAACTACAGTCCATCCTCTTTTTGTACCTTCTTATGAAATTTCAATCCGATCCCCAGAGAGAAAGTTATGACGATTTTCCCCAGGTCACCTGTTTTGAATGTAATTCAGGAGTCTGCAAAAAGACCAACTTCCTCAGATCATATCTCCGCAAATATCGCGCAAAAAGCTCTGAAATTCGGACCCAAGGTTCAGCGTGATTTCTTCTCAAATGGGGTTTTTTTTCGACTTTTGAAACATCACAGAAAAAAAGTTATAGCGAAAATGCCACGATGACCTGTTTGGAGCAGCGAAACCCTAGAATCCAAAGCTCTGATACCAAATGTTATGAAACCAGCTCAAGAAAAGATAGAAAAGATAGATCAACGCCTTAGAATTGTTCGAGGGGGAAACCTCCTTTACATTACATAAATGAACAATTCTTGGATGATACAAATGACAAAACCTCCTTTCTATATATAGGAGTCTAAGGAGTCACAATATAATCCAGCCGACCTAACAATAATAATATAAAGCCACAAAAATAAAAATAGAGGGATTCTATGGGGCACAGAAATAACAATATGGGGGTAATAGGGGCACAACAATATAAATAAGGGGTATAACTACAATAGTAATGGGGTAATCACTAGTATTATAGGGACCCAACATGTTTGGATACCTATCTGAGGTGCTTCACTTTAGAAAAACAACATCAATGGGTATGCTGGCTACCTTTAGCTGAATGGTGGTATAATACTAACTATCATGAAGCCACTAAGGTGACTCTGTATGAGGCAGTGTATGGCCAACTCCCACCTTCACCTGTTTCTTATATCCCTGGATGTTCTAAAGTACAGGCAGTTGATCAACTCCTACAGAATCGTGCCACCATGATCACTCATCTCAAAGATAATCTACATCAAGATCAAAACCGAATGAAGCAACAGGTTGACCAACATCGTTCCGAGCGCTCATTTCAAGAAGGGGATCAGGTATTCCTGTGACTCCAACCATATAAGAAAACATCTCTCAAAGAAAAGGGCTTCCAAAAATTAGCACCAAAATTCTATGGGCCTTATCAAATACTTCAGCGCATAGGAGCAGTCGCCTACAAACTAGCCTTGCCACCTACTTCAAAAATCCATCCGGTCTTCCATGTATCATGCCTTAAGAAAGTGGTGGGGAACAATTGTAGAGTTCAAACAAGTCTAACTGAATTGGATGAGGAAGGTTAACTTTGGCTCTGACCAGAACATGCCTTTGATACTTGTGAAAGACATCTATGTGGTCGCATGATCAAGGAAGTGCTCATCAAGTGGAAAGACACCTCTCTAGAAGATGCGACCTGGGAGCCAGCCACTATTCTTTAGCAGTTTCCATGGCTTCAACCTTGAGGACAAGGCTTCTTTTGATGGTGGAGGGCATGTAAGGGTCCAACCCTAACCCCTTTATTTATCTAATAAGCCCAATGGGCTGAGTCAAAGTCATAACTAGTTAGAGATTCAATAAAGCCCGCATTAATAATTGTAAGTGGTTGACCCATAAAGGGACCATAGTTAGTTGTGAACATGCCATAGTTAATAAATAAAGTGGTTAACCTGTGTTATGCAAAGGACCACTAGTAGTTAGGATTTTGGATGTCATTTATCTATAAATATTCTTAGTTAGTAAGTGAAAGATCATCGAGTCTTATTGTAATTGAGCTCTGCTCTATTGTAGGTTATCCACTCGAAGAGGCAAGTGAACATTGAACCCATTTCTGAATAATAAAATACCTTGCAATTTTTTTCATTTCATGTGATAATTCTATGTTCTAGGCTATATTTCTTCATATTTATGGTATTTTTGATTTGTCGCAGGTCAAGAGCATAACAACATGGGGCTAGAAAACAGCACATGATATCTTATACAATTTAGACATGTCAGTGTGGAGGGATTCAACAACATGATAAAATGATTTATAGCTAATGCAAAATATTGTATTAACCAATTTTCGTGCAATGTAACAAGTTATAGTTATGCCTTCTCGTATAAATTTGTCTAGAACATATGCCTCATTAAAAGTGTTGAAAAGGATTTCCAGTGAGACATTAAAAGAAACAACAATTCCGATGCAAAGAGTTTCTCTACATAATCCATCTAGTAAAGAATATATTGATAATAAGAAATGCTCTGGGTAGGACTATATACATATGAAAAATGTTCCAGGGGCGATTTCTTCAAGTGAAAAAAAAAATAGAAATGCTCTGGCGAGAGAGTTCAAGACACAACCAACCTTAAAATGTATTTCTAAAGAGAAACCCTTCACATCCATAACAGGGTCTCTTCCCTCAATTTTATGTTGTGTGTTTCTATTGGAACAAGGTCATATTGATTATTTGGCAGACAACTTATTACCAACAATTTCCATCCCATTATTTCAGGTGAGGGTCTAGAAAATTATGGTGATGATACACTTTTCAAACCGAGTGTTAGTTTTAAGATGAATTCTGCATCATGAACCTCATTACACATGTATTCAATATTGTAATATTAAAGAAGCCATATGAACACTCATATGTCATGCATTCTTTAGTATTGTATCAGCTAGAATATTATAGTTCTACACTACCAAGAACATGCTTTAGAGAGGGTCATATATTATGACCTTAAAAGTAAGTCGGCAACTCATCATTACAAATGAAACCAATATAATCTCATCAATAACCTGTGATTGGTTAGCTTAACCTTAAATTGGCTACATAAAAGGATCCGTGTTCTAAGCACATCATTAATATAACATCAAGTTAAGCACATCATTAATACAACATCAAGTTAATTAACATGAACATGAGGAAACCATGCTCTAGCACTCAATAATCAGAACACTAGATTTTATAACATGGATTTTAATTGCATATGCTAAATGGACTAGAAACTTATTTGGAAGAATGAACCAACAACTGAGTCCAGGGCTCTAATTTTTCCATCCAACCTTAGATTAGGAAGCACTGTAGTTTTTCTTGCAACCTAATCACCCCCGAACTAGATTCCAAAGCGTGGAGGAAAATTGCTCAAAGGATTGAACTCGGATTACTTAGCTAGAATAGGGGCTCCAGAAGTTCAGTTACTTCCACCCACCAGCCAAAACACAACACTTAGATTTGCATAGGGACATTCGGTAATTTTACCAGCTGCACCAACAACTACCAACGAATTCAATCACTCCTATGTACTTAGCCCTTTCTCATTCTACCCAACTAGATTTTCCCAAAGTTTTTTGAAGGTTCTCTACATTGTCACATTTCTATCTTCTTCTTTTCTCAATGACCATCCAATTTTGTTTCCGCTTTCCTTTGTATTTTTCTCCTTGTTTGTACGGTCATATCTAATAAACATAAAAAGGTACTCATGTCTTAATTCCATGCAACATCTTCCACAACTCACCTCACGGACCTTAGATATGTGTTGGGTCTCATACTATCTCAGATAGGGCCAAAATCTATCTCAGAAGAGGGGTCTGCTTTGCCATGTATTGAGTCTCATCTAACACTATTGGCATACGATCACGTAAAATTTCTCATCATGAAACTAGTTATGGCATCACGTCCTCTTCATCAAGAAAGCAATCAAGACTTAGAGGGAAACTCATTGGTGCCTCTGAACAGAGGGGTTACTTCAGACCATTTCCCTTGTTGCTTAAATTAATCAGTCATATTTCCCAAAAATACTTTCCTAATGGTAGTTAGCACCCATTTTGGCCCAGACCCTCTAAACCAGAGAAAAGTGTCCCATATGTCCTTTGTTTCCATATTTTTGTGGTGGTCAACCTTGTCATCAGATTTTTTGTGCCAACCTAGTCTTGCAGGCAAATAAGCCTCATTCAATTTGGTTATTTTCCCCTTGTGCACACTTGTTAGCCTCCATCATTGCCACCAACATCCCAAGCAATTCCTCCCTTCCTAAACTTTTGAATATGTGTCCCTGACTCAACCTATTTTTATTTAATTTAATTTTCAATAAATGGGAAATGTAGTTGAGTTTGTCACAGTAGTGCACTTACATTATCAAACAAGTAAAGTATCAAACAAATGTAGTGCACTTACATTATCCCACATAGTTGAAAATGCCACTACAGAGGCTTAATACATGGAAGCCACGCATGCAAGCAATGAAGCAGTTTGATTGCAGAGATTGTGTTCAGGTATTGGTTTTGTGCAATGAACTATAAGGATATATTTGATAGTCAAAGTGCAATTTTCTTGGCAAAAAACCCCTCTTATCATTCAAAGACGAAGCATTTAGATGTTTAGTATCAATTTCTGAGGGATATGGTTGAAGACAAAAAGGTGTTGTTGGTAAATATGGACACTTTGAAGAATGTTGCAAATTCATTAGCAAAGTCTCTAAGCATTGAGAAGTTTTCTTGGTGTAGAGAAACAATGGATGTTGTGGCCCTGGATGGATGAACATGTACTCCTGTGACCCCTTGTCTGCAAAGAAAACAAGCGGGAGAATGTTGGGTATGTGTTATATTATTTCCACATGTAGCATCAAGAATTTTTATTTTTCATCTTGCCCAGTGGGGGGGTCGCAGCTGCCCCCCTACCAAGGTGTTTGCAAGGTGGCGACAACCCCCTTGCACGAGGCTTAGGGTAATTCCCCGATATATATATATATATATATATATATATATATATATATATATATATATATATATATATATATATATATATATATATATATATGGATGGACCGAATGATGGGGTGGACTCACCCATGGTTTTGCGGATGATTTTGGGCATGATGGTTTTTCCCATAGTATTTTTTATATCTGATAAAGGGAACTACGGTATGCTCTAATCTGGGGTTAATGGATTAGGAGTTTATGAATGATTCGGCATGTATATAATGTATGGTAGCATTGAAAGGAATATAATGAAAAATCAAAGTCTATTTTTTTCAGTTTTGAGTTTCAGGAGAAAAATATCTTTGTATATTTTTTATAATCACCAATGTATATATATATATATATATATATTAAGAATTCATTTGTAGCTAATTTTTGTACAGGGTTAAAACCTTCAATTTTAACACATATTTTCTATATTTTGCATATTTATTTGAGTAGTACAATTTCTAATTGTAATGATAATATTGCTAAACTTATCTTCAAATATTTCTCCTTTACGATATGAATTTTTTTTTTCCAATGAACCTTTAAAGGAACTCTGAGTGTGCATCCCTTAACTTTAAGATCTCCCCGGACAAGGAATATCACTAGGGGTTTTAAAAGTGGATTCCTTAGTCATCCCTCATTACTCCAACAAGGTTGTTCTCGTTGATCTTTACCTTGTAAGACTCCATCAATCCAATTTAGGACAAGGCACTAGTCATATAAGTGTTGATCAACTTTCTTTATTATTAAATTATTCCTTTTCAGTGTTTTTCTAGATACCTACGGTTAGGGCTAGGGTTTTATGTGGAAAATCACTAACAAGTAAATTTATTCTTTTTTCTTGTTCTTATAGTAGGAAATACATTAATAAATAATAAAAGAGAAAAATATTACATTCTTTCATGTTCAACCCTCTTCTTTAGGGTTAAAATCGTCATTTATTTGTTGTGTATGCATTATTTCAGCCATAAAGTTCCATTAAAGGCCATAAGTCTTTGGTATTTATATGGTTGTGTTGCATCCTTTGTTAATTATTCAATGAAAAACCTTTTTCCTAGGTTGTTATATGACATCACATGCCTCATCATTGAAAATCTACAAAATCCTATCTTATAATAGCCCTCTAATTGGTCTAGGAATAGAGTACCTAAAATTTGGCCTAGATTATTTAGCCCTTCTAGGATTTGCTGATACTCTATCCCAATTAACAGATCTCATATCATTTCACCTTGATTCATCCTCATTGAATATCCTTTAGGTGAGAATTTAGTGAAGCCTCCCTTATGGTCAAATACCATTAATGAGTAGAAGAAAGGTTATTGAGATGACAATGTTAACCAATTGTCTTGTTTCCCTAAGGTCTATTTCTATCTAATGGGGCTTTGCATTAGGCGTACTATATTTTGCAATAACAATTTTGTCATTGTTTCCAAGGAGGAGTTGATCACACCTTCTCAAAATCCAATTTTTATGCTTAAAGTCTTATTTATGAGAACATCCCAAATCTTGTGTTATTGACTTATCATATGGCAACATGTAACTAATTCTTATTCCATAACCTCTAGTAACAAGTCAAAAAGATTCATTCCTCCTAGAAAGAGAACTACTCATAAAACCACTACCTATTTTTCTTCCCCTATAATTTTTCCCTCCCCTATAGTCAAGAAACTCTTTGATAATCCTCCCACGTCAACCACAATGACCAAGTCATGGCTTAACACAACATTCAATCCCTTTGTTGGGTCCCTATAATACTAGTGATTACCCCATTACTATTGTAGTTATACACCTTATTTATATTGTTGTGCCCCTATTACCCCCATATTGTTATTTATGTGCCCCATAGAATCCCTCTATTGTTATTTTTGTGGCTCTATATTATTATTGTTAGGTCGACTGGATTATATTGTGACTCACTAGACTCCTATATATAGAAAGGAGGTTTTGTCATTTGTATCATCAAGGAATTGTTCATTTATGTAATGTAAAGGAGGTTTCCCCCTCGAAGAGGCTGAATTCTAAGGCGTTGATCTATCTTTTCTTGAGCTGGTTTCATAACATTTGGTATCAGAGCTTTGGATTCTAGGGTTTCGCTGCTCCAAACAGGTCATCGTGGCATTTTCGCTATAACATTTTTTCTGTGACGTTTCAGAAGTCATAAAAAAAACCCATTTGAGAAAAAATCACACTGAACCTTGGGTCCGAATTTCAGAGCTTTTCGCGCGATAGTTGCGGAGATATGATCTGAGGAAGTTGGTCTTTTTGCAGACTCCTGAATTACATTCAAAACAGGTGACCTAGGGAAAATCGTCATAAATTTCTCTCTGGGGATCGGATTGAAATTTCATAAGAAGGTACAAAAATAGGACAGACTGTAGCTTCTTGTGTGTGTGTTTTAGATTCAAAGGTTGAAACAGTGACTCGTGGCACGTTGTACAAGTTCGCTCTACTGAACTAGTCTAAAAACAAGTCACTGTGGGAGATTTCACATAACTCTTCCTTGGAGAATCCAATTTGGCTCAGACTTGTGGCATTGGAAAGAGGACACAGAAGCCTACTACAGGTATCAATTTCAGAATTGGATGATCCGAAATTACAGAGATACATCAGATTCAATATCAGGCTTCTATAAAGTGAAAAAAGGTGTGTAGTTTTTTTTTAAATTTTTGTGTAAACTTGGTTTAACGGAATTCAAAGGGCATAGTAAAGAATTATTATCGGTAACTGATGCCCCGAGGAAAGAAAATGCAAACACCTAGTAAGGAACCTGAAATCTCTAGCATGACCCATGAAGAAGAGGAAGAAATGCTACATGATATATCAAAATTACAAGAACAAGTGCAACAAATGTCACGCTCACAAAAGCTAACAGAAGCTAAGATAAGTGGCGTGGAATATAAGATAAATGGCGTGGAATCTAAGATAAATGGCGTGGAATCTAAGATAAAGGGCATAGAAGCTAAGATGGATGATTCAAAGATAGATTTGAAGAGAGACATGGCAGATTTGAAGATAGATATGAAGACAGACATGGAAGAATTGAAGAAGTTGCTACAAGAAAGGGTCACTAATGGTGAAAAGGTAGTAAAGGAAACTCATGATGAGAACAAAAGAAATGTTAATCATGATTCCATAGATGCTAATGTTGGATCGAAGAATCACCATATTCCAAAAATCGATATGAGGAAGTTTTATGGCAAGGATCCCGCCACATGGATATTACAGATGGAGCAATTCTTCGATCTCAATAATGTACAAAACGCACAAAAGGTACGTATGGAAACTGTATATTTGGAACCAAATCAGTTTGTATGGTATCAATGGCTTTTCTCTCGTAAACAATTTATCACTTGGGCAATTTTTACGGAAGAATTAATAGCACATTATGAAGATACAAAAAGCAACACTTTTTTTAGCCAATTGATAAGTCTCAAACAAAAGGGTTCAGTAATGGAGCACATTGAGGAGTTCCAAAAATTGAACATAAGGGTAAAAGATATTCCAGAGGAACATAGGATTGATGCGTTCATAGGGTCTTTAAAGGATAATATCCAACATGATGTTCGCCTTTGGGAACCTGATTCATTAGAGAAGGCATTCAGGTTAGCAAGAAAAATGGAAAGCAAAATTATGGCAACCAGGAAGCATACCACTCACAACTATAAAGACGGAAGTGTTGTTGCCCCTAGTCTTCCACAACCTATAAGGTTGACACCACAACAATTGGAAGAAAAAAGAGCAAAAGGGCTTTGTTACAGTTGTGATAGCAAATACACTAAAGGTCATAAGTGTGCTGAGAAGAAATTATTCTACATAGATTGTGAAGAGGAAGAAGAAAAGGAGCAAGAAAGGTCAAAAGAAGAAGATATACTCCAGGAACAAAGCCTAGATGAAGAACAAATAAATCTGACCATATCTTGTAATGCATTGGCGGGAATTACCACTCCTCAAACCATCAAGATAGAAGGACAAATCAAGAAGAAAAAGGTAATAGTGTTGATTGATTCAGGAAGCACCCACAATTTTATTCATTGTAGGGTAGCAAAAGAATTGAATTGCTTCCTATATCCAGCACCAGAGTGTCAAGTGATGATTGCAAATGGAGGAACAATAAATTGCTCTGGAAAGTGCCATAATATCAAGCTATCCATGGGAGAATATGTATTGACTAGCCCAATGCTTTCCATTCCAATGGGAGGTGCGGATGTTGTACTAGGAGTCCAATGGCTACAATCCTTGGGTACAATAGCTTTTAATTTTCAAGAACTTTTCATCAAATTTTCTACGAAAGGAAAGGAAGTTGAATTAAGGGGTATTGCAGGGAAACCAGGAAAGATAATCAGCTCTCATGGTATGACAAAGCTTCTAAAAAAGGAGCAAAGAGGTGTAATTGCACAATTATGCTTGCTAGATGTTTCCACATTGGAATCATCTATTTCTCCAGATCTCCAAAAAGTCCTGGACAATCATTCCAAGGTATTTGAGACTCCCAAGGGTCTCCCACCTATGTGATACACTAAAAAATGTCACCATGACTATTTGCAGTTAGTATGGCTCCATCCACTGTCATACTATCCTCCTTGGCAAGTCTCATGCCTTTTCTCTTCATGTCAAACTTCAAGAAAGAGAGAAAAGTCATTTAAAGTCAATTATCTCTGGTACGCAGTTTCTCTTAGCCTTACTTGCGTGTACGCAACCCAAGTTCACAATAACTGCGTACTTGTACGCTCTGTATGTAAAAGGGTGGGTGCGTACTCCTGTAAAGGTCAAAAGGCACAAGTTTCACTTTAAAAAAGTTACTTGTGGTCATTTCTAGAGCATTCTAGAAGCTTGTTTGACGTGTATGAAGCGCCTCCAGATGGTTCATGTATCCCTACCAAAGAGGAACTTATCCCATCAAGAGGGGAGCTATCCCATCCAAAGAGGGGCTTATCCCATTGATGGTGGACCTGAATAACTTCCTCTAGAGCACTATAAATACAGGCATTGGGCCAAAGGGAGGGGAGGTTGAAAGATGAACATTCCTAAGGGTAGATGTTGCTGGAATTAGGACTTCCTTGTAGAAGCTTGTGAGGAGAGATTACCATCTTTGCTTGTTCTATTTGGAAGTGGGTGAGCTGATCAGAGTAAAGGAGAACTCTTGTGGACCCTGGGAGGGACTTGCACAACACCAAGGCTCAGGTTGTAATGGTTCCTTTTGTTACCTTTTAATACAAATTAGTCCATTCTTCTCAACAATTTGTTATTTATGAGTTGTTTCATATACTCCTTGGTCTATATGTTAAATATGTTTTATTTTATGTGATATTCAGGTGCTATTTAATCGTTTGATTGTTAGTGAATGCAGGTTTCAAAGGGAAGGAGGAGCTCATCCAGATCAACGAAGCTGGACTACTACAACAGCGTTGGATTACAGGTAGGATCTAAACACTTGATTTCTCATATTGTAAATGCATATTTAGTGAAGGATTGCTCTTATTTGTCTTGTTTGTCACTAGAAAGTCTTAGGCTTCTAGGGAGGTCGGTTGTGTCCGCACTAACGACTCTTTCCGTGTGACAAAATGGCGACTCCGCTAGGGAATCCATGAATGTGTTTGAGTTCTTTTTTGATTTGATATTTTGGTCTGAGAAAAACCGCTTGTTTTCTGATTTTTGGTTGTCTAACTGTGTATTTGGGTGGGTTAGCTTAGAGTCAAATTAGATTTTTATTTTTCTTAGCTTTGCCAGCAGTACGCAGTCTCTGAGTTTGACACAGTGCGTACTTGTACGCACTGCGTCTTTGTGCACAGGGCGTACCCGCGCCTGTGTCAACAGATCACCTGCGTACCCCTGTCAAACTTGAGAAAATTTCATTTTTCCTCTTTTTGCTCTTTAGATTTTGTTTGTACTTTGTTTTTACTACCCAGATCCATTAGTTTACTGTCAGAGATCTTCACTTGAACTTGTCCCGTTAGTGTTGAGGGTTTTGGTGGAATTCATAGGGATTTTGCCTTAGGGTTTGATTTTTAACTGGTCCTGTAGTGACTTTGGCGTTAGAGGTTGTCAAACTTTGGATCTCCTTGGTTTTGGTCAGTCCTCTTAGGAGTCGGGCCTGTCATAGAAGTCACCCTTGTGAGATACCTACCTTTGTGTCTTCTCTTTGCGAATCTCGAAAAGTTTGTTTGTTAAAACCTTGAATTTCATTCTTGAGAAAAAAGAACAAAAAGATTTCGATTTTGTTTTTTGGTTAGTTTATGATTCTGCATGAACTGATCCTTAGTTGCATTTTGACTGAGTAAAACATCCGGATCAACGAAGCTGGACTACTACAACAGCGTTAGATTACAGGTAGGATCTAAACACTTGATTTCTCATATTGTAAATGCATATTTAGTGAAGGATTGCTCTTATTTGTCTTGTTTGTCACTAGAAAGTCTTAGGCTTCTAGGGAGATCGGTTGTGTCCGCACTAACGACTCTTTCCGTGTGACACTATGCGTGATCATGATCATGCTATTCATCTGATTCCAGGAAGTGTTCCTCCAAACATCAGGCCGTACAGATATCCCTATGTCCAAAAAAGTGAAATTGAACGTATGGTTGCAGAAATGCTAGAGGCTGGTATAATTCAACTGAGTCAAAGTTCTTTCTCAGCTCTAGTAGTATTGGTGCACAAGAAGGATGGATCATGGCGCATGTGTCCAGATTATAGGGAGCTCAACAAGCTCACTATTAAAGATAAGTTCCCCATTCCTGTTATTGATGAATTACTGGATGAATTGCATGGATCAATTTACTTCACCAAGTTGGATCTTCATTCGGGATATCATCCAATCAGAATGAAGGTTGAAGACATTCCGAAAACGACATTTAGAACTCATGAGGGTCATTATGAATTTTTGGTCATGCCTTTTGGCCTTACCAATGCACCTTCAACATTTCAAGGTTTGATGAATTCAATTTTCAAACCATTCCTTAGAAAATTTGTGTTAGTATTTTTTGATAATATACTAATCTACAGCAAGTCTTGGAAGGATCATGTTGAACATGTTGACAGGGTGCTACAACTATTGGAGGAGAAACAATTATATGCAAAAAGATCCAAATGTTTCTTTGGAGTCCAGGAGGTGGAATATTTGGGTCATATTGTATCTCATGAAGGAGTTAAGGTAGACCCTAGCAAAATTAAAGCCATTAAGGAATGGAAAATCCCCACATCCATAAAGCATCTGCGAGGATTTCTTGGGTTGAAAGGGTATTATCGAAAGTTTGTTAAGAATTATGGGAGAATAGTAGCACCTCTAACAACATTATTGAAGAAATATTCATTTTCATGGACTCCGGAAGCAACAAAGGCCTTTCAACATCTTAAAGAGGCAATGTGCCAAGCACCGGTCTTAGCTACACCGAACTTCACAAAAACCTTTATTGTGGAATGTGATGCTTCAGGAAATGGAATTGGTGCTGTTCTAATGCAAGATGAAAGACCCATTGCTTTTGAAAGTCGTCCAATCAAGGGAAAGTTTTTAAGAAAAGCTATTTATGAGAAGGAAATGTTGGCAATACTCCATGCACTTAAGAAATGGCGACCCTACCTAATGTGAAGACACTTCAAGGTAAAAACGGATCATGATAGCCTTAAATACTTTTTAGAACAAAGATTATCCTCTGAAGAGCAACAAAAGTGGGTCACAAAGATGTTGGGTTATGACTTTGAAATCATCTACAAAAAAGGGAAGCAAAATGTGGTGGCAGATGCACTCTCAAGAAAGGATGAGGATGTGGAAGCATTGTTGTGTGCCATTTCTATTATCCAACCAGATTGGATAAACGAAGCAAGGGAGGAATGGAAGAATGACGAAGAAGTGTGGGCACTTATTCGAAAGCTACAACAAGATTCCAGTACTTCTGATACATTTAGCTTGCAAAATGATTCGTTATGGTACAAAGATCGCTTATACCTCTGTAAGAATTCCTAGCTAAAACAAAAGATTCTTATGGAATTGCACACTTCTCCCTTAGGAGGGCACTCAAGATTTTTAAAAACTTACCAGAGGGTTAAGAAGGAATTTTTTTGGGATGGCCTTAAATCAGATATTCAAAATTTTGTGGCGGAATGTTTGGTTTGCCAGCAAAATAAAGTTGAAACAATTAAGACACCGGGTCTATTACAACCTTTATCCATTCCAAGCCAATGTTGGGAGGAGGTTTCAATGGATTTTATCACAAGTTTACCCAAGTCTGAGGGAAAGAGTGTCATCATGGTGGTAGTTGACAGACTTACCAAGTATGCACACTTTTGTGCATTATCACAATCATTTAAAGCCAGTACAGTTTCTACTGCATTTATGGAAACAGTTCAAAAGCTACATGGAAACCCAAAGATTATTGTAAGTGACAGAGATCCCATTTTCACTAGAAATTTTTGGATAGAATTATTTTCTTGTCTTGGTACTCAGTTAGCTCATAGCTCATCTTATCATCCTCAATCTGATGGGCAAACTGAGATAGTAAACAAATGTTTGGAAGGATATCTTCATTGCTTTGTATCTGATAAACAGACACAATGGGTCAAATGGTTGCCTCTGGCTGAATGGTGGTATAACACTTCCTTCCATACAGCAACAAAAATGACCCCATTTATGGCACTTTATGGGTATCAACCACCATCCATCACATCATATTTAAGAGAAAATTCCAAGGTTAAGGCAGTGGAACATCACATCGAACATCAACAACAAGTGCTCCAACTCTTAAAGAATAACCTCGTGTTGGCACAAAATAGAATGAAACAACAGGCAGATCAACATCGTAGTGAAAGAAGTTTTGATGTAGGTGATTGGGTATTCCTACGGCTACAACCATATAAGCAAATGTCCCTAAAGCAAGCTAAGAAGGATAATAAATTATCACCAAAGTATTATGGTTCGTACAAGGTGTTGCAAAAGATTGGTACTATGGCATACAAATTGGAGCTTCCTGCAGCTTCTCGATTGCACCCAGTTTTCCATGTTTCATGTTTAAATAAGGTTATAGGTGACAAGCTCCCAATTCAAACAATATTGCCAGAACTTGACGAGGAAGGAAAAATTATATTGGAACCGGAAGCAGTCACAGAAACAAGAACTCGACAGCTACGAAATCGATCAATTTCAGAGTATCTTATCAAGTGGAAGAACTTATCCGCTGAAGATTCCACATGGGAGGATGAGAATTTTATGCAGAAGTATCCTGAACTACTCAAGCATTGAGGATAACACTTTTTTGAAGGAGAGGGGCATGTTGGGTCCCTATAATACTAGTGATTACCCCATTACTATTGTAGTTATACCCCTTATTTATATTGTTGTGCCCCTATTACCCCCATATTGTTATTCATGTGCCCCATAGAATCCCTCTATTGTTATTTTTGTGGCTCTATATTATTATTGTTAGGTCGGCTGGATTATATTGTGACTCCCTAGACTCCTATATATAGAAAGGAGGTTTTGTCATTTGTATCATCAAGGAATTGTTCATTTATGTAATGTAAAGGAGGTTGCCCCCTCGAAGAGGCTGAATTCTAAGGCGTTGATCTATCTTTTCTATCTTTTCTTGAGCTGGTTTCATAACACCCTTGGACATGAGTCCCCTTCAAGAGGCTCCCCACAAACTCCCTGAGAAGTATGAATAATGGCTACCCAAGTTCAATGGGATTGATGAAATCATGGCTGAAAAACATTTGGATGAGATTTAATGGTGTGTTTGTGGAAGGAAGATTAAGGAAGAAGATATAGTCATGATGTTGTTTTCACTCTCCTTAGAAGGAAATTCTAGATATTGTGTTGAATTTCGAAATTGTTCTCTTTTTGACAATCCTTTTTCCTCTTTTTTATCCTTTTTATGACAATTTTGTTGCAGTTTCAGGCCAAACAAGGTCATCATAGATATGCTCAAGCATCCAAAAGGTATTAATCATCCATGTTTTAGAATCTATTTCTTCTTTGTGAAATATAATTGAAACATTTCTACAACTATAGAATTTTTCTCATTTCGCAACTAACGAAGAATTTTGCAGCTATCTCCATGGTTAGATAAGTTCTTGTACACCAGAAAACGAATGAATAGTAGTAGATGGAAAATAGTCCACATATGAATATCCACCTAACCTTGTGATATGGAAAATCACATGGATTGATATATCTATAAGTCAAACCAGACGTCAACTCTCTCTATGAAATTCCAACAATTAGGTAGATTTCCAAGAAATTTTTTGGCAAGATCAGGCGAGCATGGAAATAATTTAGAAGTTGATGTGTTCGATCAGAATCCCTCATGATTTTCTCTTTCAGTAGCAAATCATGAGGAGAAATACTTTTATATTAATTCTACTTCTTAGTTGTTAGATTAGCTAAGTTTCCTCTTGGCATAGGACTCTTAAAACAATTTTAATAAAGAGAGTATAAAAATCCTTGAGGCAAGGCTAAAAGACAGTTTGGATTATTGTCAATTATTGCAATTATTGTTGAAGACTTTTGCAATTAATATAATACTTTGTTTCTGAACAAATGTGTGGTTGAGTGAATTAATTTGGTAGTAAACTTGCACTCAACAGGAGGCCCCCCTAGAGAGTTGTAAGAGTAGATTAGTTTCTATTCATGTTTACTGCGATTTGATTACCAGATAGTTCTCTTTCATTATAATTTGTCAATGCATTTTATTCAACAATTTCTAGGTTAATTTTTCATTGTTCATAACAAACATAGTGCTCATAAAACACAAAAAGATTTACTTTTCATAATTCATTTCTTTCAGAAGTTTCATTTCATAGCTCAGTTAATTCACCAAGTAATTTTGTGGATGATGAATAGATGAAGTTCAAATTTTATTTGCGCACACTAGTAATCCTTTGAAGTTACAAGTTGAATTGATATTTTGTTGAAAAAGTCTAGTTTTGATTTATTTCCTTTCTGCAAATAGCATTAAAATTTCCCTTCTGCAAGTACCATTAAAATTTCCTTTCTACAAGTTGTTGGGTGCATTTTTTAAGCATATCTTAGACACCTCTTTCCCCATTTTTTATAATTCTCTCTATAAACCCTTGAACTTTATGTCCCAATTACCATTTTCCATGGTTATAAGAGAAATACTTTCTCAACATATTATTTTTCTATCTTTCGTTAAATATCGAATGAAGTGATGTCTTTTTGAGATGGCTAACCAAGGTAATTGTGGAGAAGTTCTCTAGTTATTTTTATTTCAGGTTTTGTTGTTACACTTCGAGGATTTGTTGTTACAATATGAAGTTTTTCTGTTACAGTCTGAAGTTTTGATGTTACACTTCAAGTTGTTGTTACACCGCAACTGCCAAAGACCATGGTTGTTGTCTTCAAATACAGTTGTCAAGAATCATGAATTATCTACGGACGGTCAAAGGATCTCAGTAGTTATGATTGTGGAGATAATGTAACTTGAATTGGTCTTTTATTAGAAAATTGATTGTAATGCTTTCTATTTTTCTCTTAATATCAATCAGCATGAGAATCGTGAGATTCTCATGATTGATCTGTTCCCTAATTTTTGGGGCTTGTAAACTTTATTAAAATGTTTGGTTCCATGAAAAGGGAAAGGAAACACAAGAACAACATCGACATTTTGATCTTATAATTTCCAGTTATTTTTAATACAGAACACTTCTGGTGATGTTCATATAGATTTTGTGTTGAGTTTGAACTAGTTTCCATTTCATCCTTACACCCTACTAGGGAGGAAGGGCCCTCCTCTTTAGCAGGGATTGCAATAGTAGTAAGTTAGTTTTTTGGTTTACCTTTCCTTTAAGTGTGATTTATTAATGATGTTGTATGAATTGTAGTATTGATTCACTTCTGTTTTTAGATTCATTATATGTTGTTACACATGATTGGTTAGAAAGATAATATTTAATCAGCTGATACATTTTACTAATGATGTGTAGCGCACCTGTTCTTTGAGAAAAAAACGAAGTGTGATGAGTGAATTTAATTCATGTATAATGTCTTTTAATTTTTACATGAGTGATTTAAGTTCTACAATTGTGTTCAACAAAATTTTCTTTCATTTATTTCCCTAGTTGTTATTTATTGGCACAGATAGTGTAGACACCTTTGAAATAAACAGACCTACCCTGGTTGAAAATTAAATGTTTGCAGTTCAGTTAAATTAAACAGTAATTAAATAGGTGCAACATTTTGGCGTCGTTGTCGGGGAATGCAATTGATGATACAGTCAACCAATGTGTTTTGTTAGTATAGTGTTTCTAGTGCACAGGTGTTGGGTGGCAAGACAAGAGGTAAGAGCTTGCACATCGCTCTAACATACCTGAGTGGGCTCACCAATGTGATCATTAGAACACTTAGGGTGTGTTAAATTTTGAATCTTTTTTTTATTTTTCTTTTTAGAAGTGTCCCTAGTCTTACAAATGTTGGGCGGTAAGACGAGAGGTAAGAACCTACGCATTGCTCTAACATACTTGAGAAGTCCCACCATTGTAACGACTGAGGCACTTAGAGTGTGAAATAATTACACATAGGGTCCATGTGTAGAGTGTATGAATAGAAGAAACACAAAACATAATAAATCTAATAAACCTATAGGAAAATAAGGTCATAAAGGAATAAGAAAAGCACAGATTTAGGGAGGAAAACCTTCATTCAGGAATAAATTTTAAAAGCAGAGAGAATAGTTAAATTCATAGAGGGATATAAGAAAAATAGGACCACAGAAAGTTGTTACTCCCATATTATGGTCAGAAGAATCTAGTTCCTCCATCTTAGGGCCTCATCACCCTCAAACTAGTATATATACTCCTGAGACTGTAGATCTAATTTGAGAACAACACAGAGAAACTAGTGGCCAGGACTTTGGTTCTGAAGGCCAAGGGGAAACCAGCAAGGAGCACTTAGAGCTAGAACTAGAAAAATGTTGGGTTGTGTTATATTCTTCCATGACTAGCCCACGTAGTTAACCAAGGGGTTAGAAGGGGGGCAGAGCCCCCCCTTCATTGCGTCGATTACGTAGCGGGGGGAGTCACAGGGGGTTTGAGGGGTGCAGGTAACCCCACTCTGTGGGGTCTGGGGTAGGTCCCCGGAAAATTTTGTTTTTGGACCCTATATTAGGTTGGGCCATCCTACCTATGGCTTTGTGCATGATTTTTCGCAAATGGTTTTGGACGCGATGGTTTTCGGTCCATGGTTTTGGATGCGATGGTTTTCGGTCCATGGTATTGGATGCTTCGGCATGTATAAATATGTATTGTAACATTGAAAGGAACATAATGAAAAATCAAGATGATAGTCCCAGTTTTGGGATCCAGGGGAAAATCTCTATGTATATGTGTTTTATGTGTTATGCTCTCGTATTGTTTATTTTCTGTGTTTTAGAATTCGCATGCAGGTAATTTCTGTATGGGGTTAAAAGCTACATTTGGTATCAAAGCTGTTTTGGCTTCAAGGGGATGCCTTTGTTGCTGAGGGGTTTCACTCGGGCCTATGGTAGACCCTGTTCAGTGGGAGATCTATGAGATCGATTCTAGTGGTGAAAGAATATGGCGAGCAGTAGAAAGATAGAGATCGAGAAATTTAATGGTCAGAGTTTTGAGCTGTGGAAAATCAAGATGGAGGATCTGTTGGTGGATAAATATCAGTGGATCGTGGTAGATCCATGTACTAAACCAACGGGAGTGTCCGTTGAAGAATGGAAGAAATTAGATCGGAGGAAAAGAGTACAATACGATTGTGTGTCTCAAATTCAGTATTGCTGAATGTATCAGGGGAAGCTACAGCTAAGGCTTTGTGGGAAAGTTAGGGTCTTTATACCAATCTAAGTCTCTGGTGAATAAAGTGCTCCTGCGGAAAAAGCTGTATAACCTGAGGATGAAAGATGGAGACTCCGTGACAGAGCATATTAACGTATTTAATAATGTGGTAAGTCAGTTATTATCTGTTGATATTAAAATTTCAGATGAAGATAAGTGCATCAGTTTGTTGTGTTCTCTACCAGATTCGTGGGATAGTCCAGTTATTGCAATAGGTAGCAATACAACTGCCTTGCAGTTTGATGAAATAGCCTCATCCTTGCTGACGGAGGACATGAGACGGAAAAATATGGAGAGCCAGAATGGTGATGTCTTGTCTGTATGAGGACGGTTCCAGAACAGAAACAAAAATAAGTCATTGAGTGGGAGATCTAAATCTAGAGGGAGATCTAAATCTCCAGGAAAACCTGTAAAGGTGGTGTGCTGGAAATGCGGAAAGGAAGGGCACTACAAAAGGGATTGTAAATCTAAAGCTCCTGATAAAGGAAAGGGATCTGATGATGCTACTTCTACAGAGGCGAAAACCACCTCAGATGAAGGTGGGGATGTGTACTTGGCTTCTTCAAGTACACATGTAGATCATGAGGCATGTTAGATTGACTCAGGTGCATCCTTTCACTTCACTCCCATAGAGAGTGGTTCTGCAAGTATGAGAAATATGATGGCGGTGATGTCTTCTTGGGGGATGACAGGAAGGCTAGAATCATTGGTCACAGAAAAGTAAAGTTGAAGTTGCAAGGTTGAAGGGTTAGAACACTTCCAGGTCTTCTACATATTCTTGCATTAGCCATAAATATGATTTCTGTAAGCAAGATGGATGATGCAGGTGTAAAAACAGTGTTCGAGAAGGATACCTGCAAGATGGTTTGGGGAGCAATGGTATTGATGCGGGGAGTTCGGATTGGAACTCTGTACAAGCTGCAAGGTAGCACTGTTGTTGATGGGTGCAACAGTTCTGTGGTTCTTGAAAGTGGAGCAGAAAATATAGTGGTCTCTGGAGAGAAGACCATGCTGTGGCATCAAAGGCTTGGACATATTGGAGAGAAGGGCCTTTGAATACTTAATGGTAAAGGTATGGTAGAAGGTATGAGTAATATCTCTCTGGATTTTGATTTCTGTGAAAATTGTGTATATGGGAAGCAGAATTAGGTGAGTTTTCCCTCTAGTGTTAAGAGGGCAAAACCGATATTAGAGCTTGTGCACAATGATGTGTTTGGAATTGTGAAGGTTCCATCAATGGGTAAGTCTGTGTACTATGTATCATTTATAGATGACTTCTCAAGGAATAATGGATATATTTCCTTAAGAAGAAATCTGAAGTCTTTGACAGGTTTAAAGAATTTAAGGCTCTCGTGGAAAACCAGACAGAGAAGAAGATAAAGGTGCTGAGGACTGATAATGGTGGAAAGTTTTGTAGTAAGGAATTTGAAGAATTTTGTAAGAAGTGTGGTACAGCACGACAGAAGACTACTCCATACACACTTGAGCAAAATGGAGTTGCAGAAATAATGAACAAGACGTTGATGGAAAGGGCAAGAAGCATGCTCAGTGGTGCCAGGTTAGGATAAGAATTCTGGGTAGAGGCGGTGGAGACAACATGTTACCTGGTCAACATATCACCTTCATCAACGTTGGAGGATAAGACTCCACAAGAGGTATGGACTGGTAAGAAACCCTCTCTTTCACATCTGAAGGTATTTGGATGTGATGCATATGTGCCTGTTCCAAAGGAGAAAAGAACCAAGTTGGATAGTAAATCTAAAAAGTGCATCTTTATTGGGTATAAGGATGGTTTAAAGGGTTATAAGATTTGGAACCCAATAACAAGGAAGATTGTGTAGAACCGAGATGTGGTGTTCAGAGAAGTGAAAGATGTTATTAAACATGAAGTCCAACCAAAGGATCCTAAGAAGATAGAGTTTGAGCTAAAGGAGGAAGAATCAGACTCTACAACAGAGGAGGAATCAGAAGATGAAGAGCCACAAACTCCAGGTGTGAGAAGATCAGTTCGAGAAAGAAGGCAGCCAGAAAGGTATAGTCCATCTACTTTTTGTTCAAATTTTGATTTATTTATTACTGATGATGATCCAAGAACTATGAAGGAAGCAGTGGATTCAGAGGATGGAAAACTCTAGAAAGAGGCCATGGTTGATTAAATGGCATCTTTGCACAAAAATGAGGCTTAGGATTTGGTGGAGTTGCCAGCTGGAAGGAAACCCATTGGTAGCAATTGGGTGTTCAAGAAGAAGACAAATGCATAAGGAAAGGTGGAGAAATACAAAGCTTGGTTGGTAGCAAAAGGTTATTCCCAGGTGCTGGGAATTGATATTTTTTCTCCTGTTGCTAAGGTAACTTCTATTAGATTACTTTTATCTGTTGTTGATGCTTTTGATTTTGAGGTAGAACAGATGGATGTGAAGACAACATTTCTTCACGGGGATCTAGAAGAGGAGATCTACAAGAAGCAACCTAAAGGCTTTGCGGTGAAGGGTAAGAAAGAAATGGTATGCAAGTTAAATAAGTCTCTGTATGGGTTAAAATAGTCACCAAGGATGTGGTATCAGAAATTTGATACATTTATATGGGGACTTGGCTTCACCAGAAGCAAAGCAGATCAGTGTGTGTATTTTAAATTAATTGGTGACCGTGTTATTTATCTGGTCTTGTATGTGGATGATATGTTGCTGGTTGGAAATGACAAAGAAATTATCCAGGATTTGAAGACCCAATTGTCCTCCAAATTCGACATGAATGATCTTGGTGCTGCAAATTATATTTTGGGCACAGAAATTAGAAGAGATCGGGCAAAGAGAAAGCTTTGGTTAAACCAGAGGAAGTATGTTGAGACAATATTGGAGAGGTTTAGTATGCAAGATAGTAAACTAGTGAAGGTTCCTATTCCTGTAGGTGTAAAGTTATCTATTGAACAGTGTCCCAAGACATAAGAAGAGGAAGAGGATATGTCCAGTGTTCCATATGCAAGTGCAGTCGGCAGCCTGATGTATGCGATGGTTTGTCCTAGACCAGACATTGCACATGCAGTCGGAGTATTGAGTAGGTTTATGTCAAAACTAGGGAAGGATCATTGGACAGCAGTGAAGCGGGTTTTCAGGTATTTACATGGCACTAGTGATTATGGTTTGTGCTACCAAGGAAGACCAAGATTAGATAGAGTTTTGGATATTCGTGGCTTTGTTGATGTGGACTGGACTGGAGATCTAGATCAGAGAAGATCTACAAGTGGGTATGTGTTTAACCTGTTTGGAGGTGTAGTCAGTTGGATGAGTAAGAAATAATCTGTAGTGGCACTATCAACTACAGAGGCAGAATACATGGTAGCCACTCATGCAAGCAAGGAAGCAGTTTGGTTGCAAAGTTTGTGTTCAAGTATGGGGTTAGTACAAGGAGCTATAAGGATAGACTGTGATAGCCAAAGTGCAATTTTCTTGGCAGAGAACCTTGCATATCATTCAAAGACAAAGCACATTGATGTTCAGTATCACTTTGTGAGGGATATGATAGAAGACAAAAATGTGTTGCTGGTAAAGGTGGACAATTTGAAGAATACTGCAAATGCAATGACAAAATCTGTGAGCTCTGAGAAGTTCTCTTTGTGTAGAGAAATAATGGGCATTGTGGGGTTGGATAAATGACTAAGCTCTCTTGTGGCCCCATGTGGAAAGAAAACAACAAGTGGGAGAATGTTGGGTTGTGTTATATTCTTTCCATGACTAGCCTACGTACTTAACCAAGGGGTTAGAAGGGGGGCAGAATCCCCCCTTCCTTGTGCCAATTGTGTAGTGGGGGGAGTCACAAGGGGGTTTGAGGGGTGCATGTAAACCCACTCTATGGCATCTGGGGTAGTGCCCGGGAAAATTTGGTTTTTGGACCCTATATTAGGTTGGGCAGACCTACCTATGGTTTTATGCATGATTTTTCGTACATGGTTTTGGATGCGATGGTTTTCGGTCCATGGTTTTGGACGTGATGGTTTTCAGTCCATGGTATTGGATGCTTTGACATGTATAAATATGCATTGTAACATTGAAAGGGACGTAATGAAAAATCAAGCTGGTAGTCCCGGTTTTGGGATCTAGGGGAAAATCTATGTGTATATGTGTTTTATGTGTTATGCTCTCACATTTTTTATTTTCTGTGTTTTATAATTCGTATGCAGGTAATTTCTGTATGGGGTTAAAACCTACAAAAAACAATATTTTACTTATCAATACCCAGATTCAGGTAGTGCTATGAAAAAAACAGCCCTAGAGAAACCTATATAATCGTCATCTTTGGGAGGGGACTCATCAAAACAAGAAATAGGGGAATCTACAATGGAAGGCAATAATAATAATAACAATGATAATACAAGGACTAATGCCACTATTACCACCTTTTAATTCCCAATAAGCAACATAAGGGGCAAAGCTCCCATGAAAAACATTCACTTATCAACTCTTCCATCTTTTCAAGGAATGATTGTAGAAGATCCTGACACATTCTTGTTTTAATTTGATGTCCTATGTAGGAGCTATGATTACACTTCGGATGCTCAGAAGCTGAAATTGTTCCCTGCTACTCTAAAGGTAGTAGCATTGAGATGGTTCATGGGACTGGACTCTGCTACTATTCGGACATGGGGGGGGGGATGAAAATTGCCTTTCTATCAAAATATCATGACTATTATCAGACCAAGGACTTGAGGGAAGAAATATTCAGGGTGACACAGAAAGAAGAATAAAGCTTACAGGATTATGTTGAGCGATTCCACTATAATTTACAGAGATTTAAACATAGTGATTTAGATCCAGAGATCCTAAAAAATATATTCATATGGGGAATGAGAGATGACTGCCTAGATACATTGAATCTGTCGGTGAAGGGAGATATATCTCAAGAATCATTTTATGAGATAATAAAACTTTGCTTAAGATGCTTAAGAGGATCATCACGAGGAAGAAGCATGACATGGGATGCCTCCGTTCGAATACAAAAATATGCAAATGGAGGTGTGACTAAAGCCGATATAGGAAGCCTATTCGCGAATCTTAAAAATGACCTCCTCAACACTTTATCTGCCCAACTAACAACTGCACAAGTAAAAAAGGCACAACATGAAGCTGAGAAATATTTGGCTATATTCTACCTGAAATGTAACGATAAACATTCCTTGAGGGATTGTAAAGTTGACATCATCATCTTGTGTAGAATTTGTGATTTGGAGCATTCTACAATCTATTGTATAGAGCTTCCCAAACTAAAAGCAATGCTTAAAGAATCAAGTGAGGAAGTCTAGTCCTCCTACTTCATTGGGTCCAAGAAGCCCTAGCAGCCACAACCACCAGGTATGCCTCAAGATTTTTCTTTTAATCCATGGAATAATGTATATAATGCACAACAATTTCCATGGAAATATTGCTCACCTCCTCCAGCTCAGTTTTCCTCACCATGGAACCAATGGTATCCCTCTCCACCTTTTCAATACCCTCCATCTCAGCCATATTCATGGCCCAAAAATTGGAGATGAAATTCTTTAGGTCCAACCCCTTCTGTGTTACCAATGCAATAGAAATTACAACTGCCACCTCTCTCAACACCTCCTACTACACCTCCCATATGACCCCAATTACTTGTACAACCTAATCCTAACCCAAATAATAAGGCAACCTAGGCTTTAGAAGAGTCTTGATTCCTTCCAAAGTTACTACATCACTCCTGTTGAATGTAATGAAATCCATCTATGATTGGGAAAAATAGTAAAAACCTCTCCCCTCATCACCGAGGAAGAATGTGAATCTCCTAAGGGTGGTCTTGTAGACTCTCACGGGATTACTACAGCAGGACAAGGTGATTTTGTTACATCTGTAACAACTAACCCAAATAATGCTAGTACATCTGTATTAGCTAACCCAACTGTTACAATAACTAAGGACCCCCCATAGCCGCAAATATTATCAGAAACTATGATGACTTCATAGCCTGACTCCGATTTTCTCAGAGAGTTGAAAAATATACATGTCAGGATTTCCCTGCTGCAATATATCAAGTACATTCCCATCCTTGCGAAAACAGTAAGGGACCTATGTGTTAAAAAACCTGGAAGGAAGCTTAAAGACCCTATCACTATCCATGTGATGGGGAAATTATCAGAATTGATGATTGGTCAGTATCTGTTGACTAAATATAATGATCCATGGAATCTTATAGTTACCATTTACATTGATGAGATGTCCATCCCAAATACAATAATTGATTTAGGGGCAGCAATTAAAGTAATTACCAAATAAGTCTTTACCATCCTAGGTTTTCACGCACTGAGACTAACACCTATTTTACTTGAATTAGTAGACAGGTATCATGTTAAGCTAGAAGGGGTATTAGAAGACATAGTTATTACAATGGATTCCTGGATATATCCAAAAAAATTTCTTATCTTGTAACCCAAATCAAATTTAGGTGGGCATCCCTTGATCTTGGGAAGACCCTGGTTGGCCACTGTGGATGCATTTATAGGTTGTAGCTCAGGTTGTATGACAATTTCAGATGGATAGGCTACGAAAAACCTCAACCTTTATCCCCCTGCAAAACCAAGTAGGGAGTTGGGATACCCCTTATGGGATGAGCGCGAACCAGAATCAGATAACTCCCAACCACTTCTTACCTTAGGTAAAGCCCAATACTTTAAATATGAGATAGAAGACGATATTATAAATGGCTTTATCAGTAATCCTATTTTTGTCACTTATATTGAGAACTCGAGGGAGGAAGAGGTTATGGAGGATTTCATCTTTGAACATATGAAGACCACTCCAAACATCAAGAGCATCCCAGTTGAAATAGAACCAGGTAAACATCTGAATGTCAACACGAACCTAACTCCTAAAAAAAACAAAATGTTGTTATAGTTGTTACAGAAGTATAAAAAGGCATTTGTGTGGGATTACACATATATGAAAGGAATTCATCCTAGTCTGTGCACCCACCATATCTATTTAAAAGAGGGTTGTAGTCTAGTTAGACAACCACAATGACATATGAACCCAACACTTAAGGAGGTAGTCAAGGAAGAATTGCAAAAAATGCTAAATGCTAACTTCATTTATCCAATTTTTGGTAGTAAGTGGGTATCCCCACTTGTCATTGTCCCTGAAAAGAATGACAAGTGTAGAGTTTTTGTGGACTATAGAGAACTTAACAAGGCCACCCAAAAGGACCATTTCCTTTTTCCATTCATAGATTAGGTCCTCGACACCTTGTCTGGAAAGAAATTATTTTCATTTATAGACGGGTTTAGTGGTTACAATCAGATACATATTTCCCCAGAAGATCAGGATAAAACCACCTTTACTTGCCCTTGGGGAACCTTTGCATACAAAGTTCTTCCTTTTGGACTTTGTAATGCACCAACAACTTTCCAACGGGCGATATTGGGGATATTCTCAGATCTGTTAAATGATTGTTTAGAAATATTCATGGATGACTTTATACCTTATGATGATGATTTTGAAATATCATTAGTTAATCTTGAAAAGGTACTAGAACGATGTGTACAAAATAATATTGCTTTAAGTACAGGAAAATGTCACATGATGATGAATGAAGGAATTGTGTTGGGACATTTTATCTCTGTTGATGGAATAAAAGTAGACCCTGTTAAGATAGAGGTAATTTTGAAAATTCCATTTCCCAAAATGCAAAAAGAGGTACGTAGTTTTTTGAGACATGCGGGGTATTATAGACAGTTTATAGAAAAAAATTCAAGAATTGCATCCCCTTTATTTTCTCTCCTTATTAAAGAAATGGAATTTGTTTGGACAGGGAAATGCAAGCAAGCCTTTATAGAATTGAAAGAGTGTGTATCAGCAACCTTTGTTTTGTGAGGACTAAACTGGAGTTTGTCATTTCATATAGGCACCGATGCATCTGACACTGCAGTGGGAGTTGTGTTGGGCCAACTAGAGGATATAAAACCATATGCTATCTACGACACAAGCAAGAATTTGAATTCAGTTGTACTAAACTACGTGGTGACAAAAAAATAATTTCTTGTGGTAGTACATTCCATCAACAAATTTTGATACTACATTATGAGATATCAAGTTTTTGTGCATATTGACCACTCTGCCATTCATTTTCTAATGAATAAACTAGTCACTAATGGTAGGGTTACGCGTTGGTTATTGTTGTTACAAGAATTTGACATAACAATCCTGGATAAACCTAGGAAAGATATTGTAGTGGCTGATTTTATTTCTAGGCTGACTGTTGATAATGAATGCATGCTTGTTCAAGATTCTTTTCCCGATGAATATCTCTTTGCTATTTCAAATCACTCACCATGGTACGCAGACATCGCTAATTATATTGCTTCATAAAGATTCCCACAACACCTATCCTCACACAAGAAGAAAATAGTTGTTCAGCAAAGTGCAAGATACTCTTGGATAGAAGGAAACCTCTATCACACTGGGTTAGATCATCAGATCATGCGCTGTTTGAGGGAGGATGAAATCCTTGATATCCTTAAGGCTTGTCATGAAGAACCATGTGGGGGGAACTTTGTAGATAAAATGACAGGGTATAAGGTGATTTCAACAGGGTACTATTGGCCTAATATATTTCAGGACACAAAGAAATTTGTGAAAGGATGTGACAACTTTCAGAGAATGGGTCAACCGCTCTAGTTAGATGAGATGTCGTTATACTGTCAGATAGTTTTAGGACCATTTGAGAAGTGGGACTTGGATTTTGTAGGGTCAATTAATCCTCCATCTCAACATAAGTCATACATCCTAGTCTACACAAATTATGTTACAAAGTGGGTTGAAGTGAAGGCACTAACCAGAGCTACAGAACATGTTGTTTCAAACTTTTTGTTTGAAGACATTTTTTTTCGCTTTGGAGTTCCTCGAGAAATAGTGACAGATGGGGGGGTGCGATTTACATCTCATTTGATCTAGAAGCTAGTTGAGAAATACAAAATATATCATAGGGTTACTTCACCTTATCATCCACAGGAAAATGGCCAAGTGGAAAGCACAAATAAGGTTATTGAGGGAATTCTTACCAAGATTGTGGCTAACCACTAGAGGAATTGGGCTGATAAACTGCTAGAAGCATTGTGGGCATACAGGACTACATGGAGGAACAATATGGGATTCTCACCATACGAATTAGTGTATGGTAAAAATCCTTTATTTCCCATATAGTTCTAAATAAAGACACTGAGAACAACACTACAAGTGAATCTAGATTTGGCCACAACACAGAAATAACAGTTAAATCAGCTAAATGAACTTGATGAGAAGAGGTTTGCTGCCATTCAAAAAACAGATATCATCCAACAACAGAGGGCTAAGTGGCACGACAAATTCAAAAAAAAGGTGTTTCAAAAAGGATATTCGGCTCTATTATATGATTCACGATTCAAGGATTTCAAGGGGAAGCTTTGCACCAGATGGCTAGGTCCTTATGAAGTTGATACGGTCTTTGACAATGGGACTATGAGTTTAGTCACCATCGACAATGCTAGGACACCATTACTTGCTAATGGGAATCGTCTTCGGTTATATCACAAACCAGCTTCAAAGGATTCATTTGTCAACATTGTCTCGGAATCTGATCTTCAAATTATAGGAGCAGGGGAAATTTTTCCTGCACTACCAAACTTTTAATTATCATAAGTGTAACAGCTAAAAACCAACTCTATTGGCAGCTGATACACCAAAATAACAATAAAAAAAAGAAGAGAAAAATTACTAAAAAGAAAAAGTGAAATATTAATATATAAATATAAATATGTCTGCGAAAACCTCTTCTAGGGGCGTAGGAAGATAATGGTAACAATTGAAAACCACTATGTAGTGGTTGTTACACATTTTTTCCCTATCACAACATCATTTTTTTCATACATGTTATATTATGTTGTTACATGTTTAATTCTTTTCCTTCTTTCTTTAAAAAGTTTTTCAAACTATTGTAATAAGAGTTTTGCTGTAAAGAGTAGCATTAGCGATTACATTTGTTGTTACACCTATAAAAACCAACAATCTGCAACAACAAATCAGGCACAATCATCTGCCTTAATAAATGATATCACCAGGATGTTGTCGCTGGAATAAAGGACCTAATCCAATAAAGGACCTAATACACATGTTGCCATATGAATCAATCACGTCACCAGTGCTTTTCTGCCACTTCACCGTCGGTGAGTCATTCGAAAGGTATATTGTTTTTCTTTATTTGACGATTATGGAAATTAATATGATGTTCCACTTGATGGTCATCACATTAAAACTCGAGGGAGGGTGAATCATTTCACAATCTGTAATTTAAATCAAACATTAAAGTGACAGACCTTGTAATCATTGGAAAATCCTACAATCATTATCACCTTTTTATGCCAAGCATGATATAGGTTTAGATCATACTTAAAACAGATCTTCATCACCCTGGATTAATAATGAGACCATAATGTATATGGTATGATCCCCTGATTCGACATCACTGCTTTTACTGCCTCGATATCTATCCCAACGAAGCATTGTATCTTAATTTCACAAAATTCTTAGAAGAGAAAGAAGACAAAGCACAGAGGGTATTGTCTGAGGTAGAGATGGGAGGAGAAGCAGCTGGGCATGAGCCCAATTCCACAGAAGCATTGGATAATTTCACAAAGGCATGCCATATTTTTAAAGAGACTGGGTGGTTCGAATTCTTCGAATGACTCAAAGGGTTGAAAGAAACTATTGCCCTGGAGTTTGCCAAGAACTTGAACAGGAATCAGAGGGAGGTTAGGGGGTTGAAGTTAGAAGTCATTGAAGAAGTAATTTCCAGAGTATCAGCATTGGAATCTAAAGGAAAAATGTGGTTTAACCAAAAGATCAATGATCCTTCTCTCAAAGTAGAATTTCTGCAAGGGGAGGAACAATTGGAGAAGAAGAGCGGGGGAATTGACCTATTGTCATTTCCTCAGCGATGGGGAGATGTTTCCTTATACATTATCAAATAAATTACTTGTGAAGGATGGGCGAAAATTGTGTTTAATTATCATTTCTCATTGTTAAACCATCTCCAACACATGCAATTGATTAACCTCCCATATTTCCTCAATTGGAGAACCTGAAGCATATGGTTGTGGCTGTGAAGCTTGTTGCACATCCAGAAACTTGTTTCACCAATCATGGCCTTATAAAATTAATCATAATGGACAAGTTGGAATGCCAACACCAGACTTGGGAAGAGATTATGAGCAGAAAGACAAGAACTTCATACCAGAAGCAAGCTAAAACCCCTGCTGATGCTCCAAAGGAAGCTAGGGTGACTAAAGAGAAAGGGTAATCCACTGGAAGCAATATTAAGAAAAGATCACTGGAAAATCCAATAGGTGGCAGGATACCTAAGAAGAAAGTCAGATTCAGCACCCAACCGAAGCCCCCACCTCCATATAGACGAGGTCAATCAGGCATAAGGACACAGGGGAGAAGAAAGAAGAAGAATGAGCCCATCCTGAAGAGATTCCTTATCAGGTAAGGATGAGACCCAAACCCTACTGCATAAAATTGAAGAATCAGAAAAATAAAAAAAGAATTAAGGCAATAATTAGATGGTAGTAAAGTTGAAACAAGGATTCTGGGTCTAGATACTTTGGCAGAGGTTGTTGATAAGATGAGGGTAGAAACTACACCGGGTTCTATATGTTCAGCATGTGGTAATATTTTAGAGACAGTCGGGTATAAATTTTGTGTTGCAAGTACCATCTCGATAGGAACCCAAACTGAACCCTGGGAAGTTGATACACAAGAACCTGTTGACGACGTTGTTATTACACAAGAACCAACAATTGAAATGGAGCATCCCACAGTGATCAACCTGGAAGCTAAAACACAAGAACCTCTCGAAGATATTGTTGTTACAAAATAAATGGCAGTTTAGGTAATGGTCCCTTAGGAAGAAGAAGTAAGAGCTGATCCACAAGAACCTGCTAATGAATTTTTTGTTACACAAGAACCAGTAGCCGAAGTAGAACAACTCGAATATCAAGATGTTGTTACACCCCCTATTGATGTTGCAGGTGAGAGAACATGATATCCTGAAATAGGATGTTTCTCAGAAAAACTTTTGTTGATATCAGAATTACAGAATTGGAAGCAGTTGACACTCTCTTTGCAAAAGGGAGTGATCTCACTAGAGAAGCATCGAAAAATTGTAAATACTATCAAATAACAATGGGCTAAGAGGAAGTTGATGGAGGAATGGACAAGATGGGAAAGGAAGAAAATTGAGAAGGAAAAGGAGGAACGAGTGCAGTAGTTACAACAGGAAATTCAAAACTTAACAAATGATAAGAATAAGTTGTACATATTCGCCTTGAACTTATTGGGGTGTAGAAGGCCTTCCCCATCCTATCCAATATTTCTTTGGGAAATATTTTATCTGTTTCAATTAAAATTTGTCTATGAGAATAGACTGTATCTAGGTAATTCTACCTGGAATTTTTTAATGTTTTTCGTGCATGTGATTTTGATGAGAAAAGCTTACTTTGTTAGCTTTTTCTACATAATATGATTTGTGAATACGCTAGTCTACATATGGTTGTACACATTTTCTCCTACATGGGGGACTTGCAGTTGCGCGCCTTCATCTCTTTCATGAGAAATCAAGTAGAATGGCATCTAGCCATGAAGTCATCCTACACCAATGAAGAGAAGGCAGCCTTGTGGATAAGAGCAAAACTAGGCATGGATATTGAATGAAGGCGTGAATTTAGGAATTTTCCGAGTACCCATGATATAAGGGAACAATTAGCCATCTAGAAGAGGAGGATTATGAGGTTTTGCTTCAACCTCTTTATACAGCTGAAGAGTCGAGCACTAACTAGATGCCTTAAAAGTACATAGGCTAGTAGTGAAAGTTTGTAGGAGCGTAACCCTTTTGTGTTTCCTACTTTTGTGGTTGTTGTTACACGAGTTCCGGAATATGCTAGGATTTTGAATTCAATTGGAGCCTTCTGGATAGGGCTTAGATTTAAGTTTCCCTTGATTTGGCTTACGGTTGAGGAATACTAGCCCCATTACCAATTGTGTGATTATGAAGAGGAATCATGGCTACATTAGTTGATGGCTAATCAGGGTTACAGACAAGTTGATGAAGATATTGTTGCTGTCAATTGGAGCCTTCTGGATAGGGCTTAGATTTAAGTTTCCCTTGATTTGGCTTACGGTTGAGGAATACTAGCCCCATTACCAATTGTGTGATTATGAAGAGGAATCATGGCTACATTAGTTGATGGCTAATCAGGGTTACAGACAAGTTGATGAAGATATTGTTGCTGCCTATAACCTGACATATTTATAGCAGCAATACAACAATAGTACATGAATATTTTGCATGAGGACATGCAATTTCTTCAGTTTGGGAGAGATGTTGGGTGTAGTTTTTAAGCATATCTTAGACACCTCTTTCCCCATTTTTTATAATTCTCTCTCTATAAACCCATGAAATTTATGTCCAAATTACCATTTTCCCTATTTATAAGAGAAATCCTTTCTCAACATATTATTTTTCCATCTTTCGTTAAATATCGAATGAAGTGATGTCTTTTTGAGATGGCTAACCAAGGTAATTGTGGAGAAGTTCTCTGGTTATTTTTCTTTCAGGTGTTGCCTACAACTAAGGACTAAGGATGAGCAATTGTTGTTGTCATTTGTTGTTACAATTCAAGAATTTGTTGTTAGATTCTCAATTTTTGTTGTTACAATCTGAAGTTTTGTTGTTACACCTCGAGTTGTTGTTACATCTCGAGTTATTGTTACACCTCACGTTGTTGTTACACCACAACTGCCAAAGATCGTTGTTGTTGTCTTCAGAGACAGTTGTCAAGAATCATGAATTATCTATGGACAACCAAAGGATCTCAGCAGTAATGATTGTGGAGATGATGTAACTTGAATTGGTCTTTTATTGGAAAATTGTTTGTAATGATTTCTATTTTCCTCTTAGTATCGATCAACATGAGAATCATGAGATTCTAATGACTGATCTATTCCCTAATTTTCGGGGCTTATAAACTTTATAAAGAGGTTTGGTTCCATGAAAAGGGAACAACAACACAAGAACAACATCGACATTTTGATCTTGTAATTTCCATTTATTTTTAATACAAAACACTTCTGGTGATGTTCATACAAATTCTATGTTGAGTTTTAACTAGTTTCCATTTCACCCCGTTGCCCTGCTAGGGAGGAAGGGCCCTCCTCTTTAGCAAGGATTGTAGTAGTAGTAAATTAGTTGTTTGGTTTATCTTTCCTTTAAGTGTGATTTATTAATGTTGTTGTATGAATTGTAGTACTGATGCACTTATGTTTTTAGATTCATTATATGTTGTTACACAGGATTGGTTAGAACTATAATATTTAATCAACTGATACAATTTTACTAATGATGTGTGGCACGCATGTTCTTTGATAAAAACATGAAGTGTGATGAGTGAGTTTCATTCATGTAGAATGTCTTTTTAATTTCTGCATGAGTGATTTAAGTTCCGAAATTGTGTTCAATGGCATTTTCTTTCATTTCTTCCCCTAGTTGTTATGTATCAGCACAAATAGTGCAGACACCTTTGAAATAAATAGATGTACCAAATTAAATGCTTGTGGTTCAATCAAATTAAACAATGATTAAACTGGCGCAACACAAGTAGCATTAAAATTTCTTTTCTGCAATTAAAACAAGTTGTGATTTTAAATTCATAGATTACATTTCAATCCTGTTCAACATTCATATTTCATTTTGTTTCGAAGTAGTTTTAATGGAAAGAAAATGTGTGTGATAATTCTTTGATTCAATCTAATACTTATTCATATTCAAATCAATTTCATCATTTAAAAGCCAAAAATAGAACTCCTAGCATATATTGTGCATATGCACTTCATAAGTACATGAACCTTGGTTGACAATTAATGAAGTAATTTAACGTCAATTAAATTACCCAACATTTTGGTGACATTGTCGGGGAAGTGAGGCATGTTAGGCAAGTCTTAGTGTTGGTTTGGTTTGGGCTGACCTGGGTTCTATCTATATTGCGCACCAAAAAAACCCTCAATCATCGGCCCTTTTGGCAACGATCTACAAGTAGATCGCGGTCTCACCCGAAGTGACTATGGGAGGATGTAGAACCAGGTTCCTGCAGCCTTGAAGGATGTGGAGATGTGGTATTATTATGTTTTCTTATTCTTAACATCCATAAATCATCTTTCCATAAACCATCACTGTGTTGAAACAAAATGCAATTGTGATAACTGCAACTATAAAATAGATAATAAGCAAATTTACACATGAAGACACCAAATTACCATGGTTCACCCCAATGTGGGGGCTATGTCCACAAGATTTTTTTCTTAATATAATAAATCTTGTACAACAAAAATTTCTTGTCCTGCGCACTAAGTTGCATGTTGTCTGCGTACTCAGATGTAGAGCCTTGCCTCTCTCCAAAGTATAGATCACAATAATACAACCATGACACTAATTGGATCATAAAGATGATTCTCTTCTTTAATATTTCACCCTATATATGTTATTCCATCAGCGGTTTACATCATTACAATACCATGGTCCAAATACCATGGGCTCCCTAAAACAAGAAACTATGGTCGAAAACCATTAATCCCTTACAAAATTGTATTCTTTTACCAAAAAAGATGGACTTTGACCCATCCCGAAGCCCTTATGTCGCGTTGATATTCCAAGTGCTCCACTATGCAGTCCACTTTGTGCTCTGTTGCATGGTCCACTTCGCACTCCACTATGCTCTCCGTTACACAAAATGCAATGTCTTTGCAAAAATCTAGGTCAAGTTGGGTTTCACCCAACATGCCCCCAAAACTCACATGTGACTTGTCCTGAGCCACTTAGTCATTTTGCCTCTAATTTTTGCTACAATACTATTGTAGGCACTATTGTACTACTGCAAAATCTCTGTGACTTGCTTCTCTTCGCTGTGTACTTCCTCCAGTAGTGATTTTGTCACATGTTTCATAGCCTTTTGCACCATTGTTGTCTCCCTCTGTCAAAACTTTGTCAGATTTGTTTAGATTGTGCTCATTAATTTCATATCTATCCTTAGATATTGTCGATATATCCTCATAAATGCAACTTTCTGTGTGTTTTAATGTTAACTTTCCCTTTTAACGGTCATATTTTTCCAATGAACTTTGATGCATCCCATATTATAGTGAACAACCCTTCTTACGTCGAGTTTTGTACAAAATTCAACATAATCCAAACTGTATCGAAGTAACCTCCTTCGTCGAAGCTCTTTCTGCAGCGTAGCTTATATTCTAGTGCCCACATTCAACTACATGTGGCACTAATACTTTTCTCTTTTCTTCTTCAGAGTGAAGCTTTAAGGGCATGATTGTCCTTGTACAACTTTAACCTACTTCCATTTACTCTTCCCTAAATCAATTCTCCATTTAACTCCACTAATTGAACTACACCTCCATCAGTAATATGCTTGATAAGATATGGGACCAATCAATGGATCTTGAATCTTCCTGGAACTTTCACGAACTTACTCTCATAGAGGAGAACAAGGTATCATACCTAGAAATTATTCTGCTTCATATGTCTATCATGTCAAGCTTTTTCTCTTTCTTTTTGTACCTGCTCATGGAATCCTACTATAAATTTGTCTTCCTCCTATCGGCCGAATAAATTGTTCTTGTGGACAAGACCAATCTCCCTAGTATCAACAGATATCTAGCGACAAGCAGGACAAGCAAATATACCTTTCTCTAAATATATTGTGATTTATTAATAAAAACTAAGAGGTGTTTTAGACCCTACCTTAAATCCAACGCTAGTTTGTGGCAGCCACGCTTCGATCGTCCAAAAGAGTTTCCTTTTGAGAACCTGCAATCACAAACAAGCACACATCAAATAACACCTACATAGCTAATATAATAAATCATATTCATCATGGTGATCAAGGAATCCATGAAATAAACCATAAAACATAGCTTATTGAGAAAAATAAACTTGATTGTATTAACTTTGAAAATAGAAGAACTTTACAACCTTTGGTGCCTTGATGTTGTACAAGCTCCTCCCAGGGTCCAAGCAGGAATCTCCTCTACTTTGACAAGCCTCACACTCTTCCCAATGAGATCAAAAAAGGTATGTAATCTCTCCTCTCAAGCTCAATTAGGAAGACTAAATTCCAACAGCATTTCACCTCAAAAATATTCAACTTTCAACCTCCTTAGTAACCAGCCCAATGCCTCATTTTATAGTGCAAAGGAAGGAGGTTACAGGTCCACCTATGAAGGGATAGAGTCCTCCTTCAAAGGGATAAGCTCCTCACATCAAGGGGTTAGCTCCTTAAGGTATGGGATGCATGAACCTTAAAGGAGCGAACTTGCCACCTCAAGATTCCCTCTAGAAGCTTCTAGAAATGACTCAAAGTGAGTTTTTAAGAATGTACTTATGCCTTTTCGACTTTTACAGGGGTCCGCACCCATTACACAGAGACGAAGCGATCAAGTACGCAGGGGACATGACCAGTAGGTGCGGGACCGCAGGTAATGCTAAGAGAAAGTGTGGAACCAGAGTTTTAGAGACTTTTAAGGGCTTTCTCTTATTTTTCAAGGCTTGACATGAAGAACTGAGGTTTAAGACTTGCAAAGGAGGAAAGTATGAGTGGTGATAGACTCACACTGATTGCAGAATGTCATGGTGACAATATTTTGTGCAACAGATTTCCCCCTAAAGTGCGAAGTCTGTAATAGATGAGGATAGCATTTGTCATCTAAGAAGAGTGAAGTACTTTATCATTTCAAAGATCATCCTGTGGACACCCTGGTTGGAACCTGTAAAAACATTCAATACATATATATATATATATATATATATATATATATATATATATATGTGAACATATCATCGCTGAGGTAGGCATTCCCATACTCAGATCAAAACTGACTAGAAAACTAACTAAACTGCTTTGATATAGGAATGATTTTGTAATACATCACAAGTATAGACATATGTAGACATAGTATGTGCATAGCCATCTGTTTATGAATAGTCCATTGTATAATGAATAACAAAATTCTTCACAGCCTGGATGGTGGAAACTAGATCCAGGGTCTTGATTTCTGCTTCCTGAACTAGTACAATTCTATCCATGTGAATGAATGTGTCGAAGTCGAACATGGTAGAAACCACTTGATTACCAATCAATGATGTGAACTGTTAACAAGTGTGAGAGAAACCACCAGTAATGTCAATGGCTCTCAAAGTACTCAGTACAATCCATGAAATGTGAATAGATGAGCTGATGTCGAACATGTCATAGAATCCTTTGATCGAAGGTCAATGATGCAACCTGTCGTCGAAGGCGAGAAACCTACCATTGAGGCATGCAGATTCCAAGGTACTGACGATTTCTAGATCATCTTTCTAGATAATGAGCTGAAGTCGATAGAAAGCGATCCGTCGTAGGCAAGCCCACAACACGAAATCATAGATCAAGTTTGAAGAAATATATTTGGCAAGGACTAACTCAGGGATGGTCAAGATGGATGACAGATATTTTGCAAATGAATGGTTTATTTGCTAACCTCTTGAAGACATAACGACACTACAGATGGTTTGGTGACAATTGACCCAAAGCTAATACCCAGAAACTAGCTGAAGACTTTCAATATGGTTTGATTAACTGTTAGGCAAAGGATTTCCCAACCCAGGTGAACAAAAAGTTTCGTGTTCAAGAGTGGTTAAATGCTTTTCTAAAACACAAAGTATAACAAACAGGTTCATTTTTCTCTCTTTTCCCCCACCATTTCTGGCAAGTACCTCTTTATTTTTGACAAGCTTGAGGAGGATAACATTTGCTTGGTTATAAGCTCATCCTTTGGATGAGTCCAACTTAGTTTAAAATTCGGACCCTAACAAGGAGTGGTTCGTTCCTGTTTAAAATTGAACAGGTCCTTTACTGTTAAATTTTAACGAGTCCAGTATAGGAGAAACTCGGTGTTTTTCAATTTTAAGGAGTCAGAAGAAAAACTTAAGAAAACTCCATGGTTGTCCTTTTTCGTAAATTTGTGTCTCTCAAGCCCAAAAAAGTATAAAATAATACTTGAGAGAACCGCTGACCATTACGATCAAGGAGTACTTTTCATAATTAGTGTCTCTGATCCGAAAAAGTAAAAAATCGATCAACAACACGTCGTTTTATAACCAATATCGAACTTGAAATAACAAAAGCCCGACAATATTTTCATGTTTATACAGTCAAAAAGGAGCTGTAAGTGGACCATCCTTTTAATTCCGTTTTAACGAGCTTAAAAATAAAAAATCGATATTCTTTTCATATTTTACGAGTCAGAAAAGAGATTAAAGAGGACTCCAATGTTTTTTGTTGAAAATGATCAATTTTCCCTGAAAAATCCAATATTCTGCACAAAAACTCAAACATTACTCATACCTGTTTAAAATAAATAAAAATGCATGAAAAAGTTACCTTTTTAAAGTGAAAAATAAACAAATTGAAAATTCATTTATTCAAAAAAGCTTATAAAAAGGGCTTTTGTAAATTCATTTTTACTGTTTGAGTTCAGAGTGAGAAGAGAGAGCTTTTGGTTAAGAAACTTCCTGTGAATATTGCAGAAAATCCGTTCGTTGGAATAAAAAACCGTCAGCTCCAGGTAATCCACATCACCTTTATCTTGCATTTCAACCATTTGTATTTCGTTTTTAGGCTTCCATTTTGATTTTTTAGGGAAAAATTAGTTTAAAAAACCGCTCGCGGGGGTCCGCAGGCGCAACATGCGAAACCTGCCTACCCCGACTTTTTACTACAAAGGAAAGAGACAGAGTCCCGCACCTGTTGCTCAGGAAGAGTGCGGACCTACGCTGTTCCTAACTAGCGGGTGTGGACCCCGTGAAATAGGTTTTAAAACTCCAATATTTTCATTTCCACCCAAAAAAATTTTAAACTAAAATGTTCTAATCCGCCGTTTTTGTAATGTAGGATATACAAAATGCTCATTTAGCGGGAATGAGAGCATGAAGATGTGGACCTTGCCGCAATAAATCATCAACCCTCATTGGATGCATTGGGAGCATGCGGGCTATTTAAATGCTGGGCCATACCTGGCATGAGGGCCCAAGTAGACTTTTTGCAATGGCTGGTAGACAAGTGGAATATACAGGACCATTGTTTCATTATTGGTGCCCACCGGCTCGAAATCGAGCTAGAGGACATTTATTTCCTGACTGGTTTGCCCAAGAAAGGTGAACGATTATCTCTATTTGGGACTAGGCCAGGTGGCCAGTCTGTCGATAGTCTCTGACAAGAGTTTTGTAATGACCAAACAAACGACAAAGGGATTTATATCAAAACTATCTCCCGTCCTGAACTTAAAGTGATTTCATTTACTGTCACCAGACTTTGCGGAAGCGTAGCACTGCATGTAGCTACCGGATCCCAAATGCGAATGGTAGTAGACTGTTATCGAGGCACCATCTTCAACTGGTGCGAAGCTATGTTGGCGAATGTAAAAGGCCAACTAACTAGAGCAAAGAACGAACAACTAAAAAACTTTGGATATGGTTTCCTAGTTGTGAGCTTTGGTCTAGAGAGGGTTCCGATGTTGGTCCCACAACAACTTTCCATTGGAGTTGGACTTCCTCGAGAACCTAAGCTAATGCGTTGGGTTGCAGTTATGGCCCGTCATCCTGAGGAGGGTTCAGAGGTTGTTTGATTTCGGCCTGATTATTTTCGTTGGTTGGAGAACCAACTTTTCGTGATTTAGGATTTTCCATATGCTGGGATGGATTATCGTGGTGACCCAGACATGACTCTTCCACTAGGAGAGTAGTGGGATGATTAAGGTAAAATCATTCTCAACATTTTCTAAGTTTTAACTATTTTTTTTTTGTTTTTTAAATCGTCCAAAACTCCCCGGATGCAGGTGCTTAAACAAGTTTCAATTAGGATGGGATAGGGGTGGTGTGAGGAGGGATGACACCTGCCCACCCAATACAGTATAATTAAAATTTTTATGAATGGAGGCTCTCAGAATTTGGAATGTGCAGAGTTCATTTGCTCGATGTTAAGAGGCTCTGAATCCCCCATCCTGTCCGACACCCTGGTCTATGCTCTCGCACGCTCCGGCTCATCTCAGACCTCGGCTCCATTCATTGCTGTAGTTATGATGGATGTATCTCAAAGCCTGAAGGAGGTTGAAGCTTTAAGGCTCAGTTATGAGCTGGTGGGGGAGAAAAGTCCGTCGATTCTTATGCAAAATTATCCAGAGTCTGGACGTAGCTCTGTTCTCTGTATTTATCATGTGGGTCTCATCCTCTCTGATGTCTCTGGTAGATTGAATGGGGAGGCTGCTCTGAAACCTAGATCTAGTCTTTTGGTGGAGTTGCCTCTGTCTTCCTTTTGTTTCTTATCCTGGGCATTAGGCCTACGCATTGTCATTTTCCTGATTTCCTCTGGCCTGATTATTGTTTCTTCCCCGCTACGCTCTCCTCCCGTTGCTTTGGTCTACCCAATGCCTTGCCGTCGCCACAAAATGAGGTCTCGTTGATGTCAGCCTAGGCGGGTGCCTTCCAGCCCTTCCTCCGAGTCGCCCTCCCTTTCAAGCGATTTCTCCACTGGGCACTATCCGCGCACTTGAAGTGGGAGAAGGCATCCCACATATGGCTCTGTGCTCTTCACCTTCTACAGCTCTCTGAACTGCCCTAGGATCACGACTCACATTTCGATGGTTTTCCATGAGGAAGCCCAAGAGGGAGAGTCTAGCTCTTTTCAGGAGGGCTTGAGCTCTGTTTCTGTTCTAGCTTCGAACGTCTAGATGGGGATTGGCAACACGTCTTTGCAGATTCCAGATGCTCAAGCCCGCAATGCTCAGAATGTGGTAATGGCGCCAGCTGACCCTGGTCCCCCCAACTCTACAGCAACTCTTGAAGGGGACATGCCTGAAACAGGTTGGTGCCGGATTGTTGAAGAACCTCCAAATGTTTAGCTTGCTGTCTGTTGACATGATAGTACACCATGCAGCACATACTATTGGGAAAGTTTTTGTTCAGACTGTTATATGGAATCTTAGTTCTTTTTTGAATTTTTGTAAACTCAGTAAATGGTTCAAGACTGAGCTCCCTGAAATGTGGCAGTCTCATTCCATGCTTATCTTGACAACTTGCCTCTCTTTAGGGCAGTGTTTTTGACTTCGGTCACGTTGTAATTTTACTCCCTTTATGTTAATAGATTAATCTTATTTAGAAAAAATAAAAATCGTCCAAAACTGATAATACAAGTTTCAAATTCAAATGTGGGTCCACGGCGACCAGCTGCTCTCTGGGCCTATGAGAGGAGACACCTAGCTACAGTAGTACCGGCCCCATGGGACGAATCTACAGGGACCCTGACCGAATTGGAAAATCATCTAGAGCATTTGACAGTAGATATTCCAGAGACTAGCATAGATGATATTCCACTTAGGTTAAAGCGCTATGTGATTGGGGTCCCAGGACCTTTCAGGAGGTTCCTTTGTAGGGTGGCTCGAGCAGTGGTTTCTTATCGTGATCATCACCAGTGATAGGATGACCGCCTTTGTAGACTCATACGACATTTTTGCTTTTTGTACTATCATTTTTGTCGATCATAAGGTGTTTTTCAATCTATGATTGAAGATGATGTATTTTGACACACTTCTATGCTATGCTATATCACTATTACTGGCTATCTTGTATAACATGTTATGGAATGTTTTTAAATTTACTATTCGATTATTGCAAATGTCTATTTAACATTCGAGAAGCAATTACATATGCTAATGTATTTAAATATCTTGGAATATGTTGATATTAAATGTAGTCAAATTCACGTTCCAAGAGACAAACTCTCAAAAATAATCTTAATAACACTAGATTTCTAATGTCATAAACTCTATTAAGCTGCAATACAACGAGTTCAGAATCTAACCTAACAATCAATCTCCGAATCTCGAATGAGATGGATTCAGATAATAACTCAATCACTACACTATACTCTGCAATGTTGTTTGTTGTTTGACCGAGGCTTACCCCATGCATAGATACCAACTTGTCAAAGGGTGAATAGATAACCCAAGTTGCAGAAGAAATGTTCCGTGTATTACGACAAGCACCATCAGTGAAACTAATGTATGTTTGAAGAGATGTTAACATCTGCAATATCAAGAGTAAAATAAAGATAAGCAGGAATAACGATAAAAACACTCTCTAAACTAAGCACACTTTTCTAATCTAAAACACACCAGCTAGAAAGAAACTAATCTAACTAAAATATCCACACCTAGATTTAAGCATAATATCTCTTCAGATAAAGACCATTTCTAGGTTTACCCAAAGAGACAACGTCAAAATCTACCAATTCATAGGCCCCTTTTGCCAGCTTTCGCTTAACAACATAAGGACCATGCCACATAGGTACAAATTTTCCAACCCCTAGCTTATTGTTTGCTTGATCGTATAGTAAGACTAGGTCTCCTTCCAAAAAATTACGAGGTGTAACATTTCAATCGTATTGAGCTTTAATTCGTTTGGCATGAGTTTCAATTGCTAATGCAGCATCACGTTGATTCTCATCTAGTTGAGCTAAGTACAACAAACGTTTCTCCTCTTCGGAAGTGGCTGGGAGTAATTCTATGGCTATTTGCAATGACGGAATTTCGCATTCAATGGGTAACACAGCTTCCAAACCGTAAACCAGTTGAAAAGGAGTGAAACCAGTTGATGTTTTTACTGAGGTTCGATACGCCCAAAGTGCTGAAAATAACATGTTATGCCAATTCGACCTATGAATACCAATGATTCGTCGGATCATAATGACTAGAACTTTGTTGATAGCTTCAACTAGACCATTAGCCTGTGGGTAATATGGAGTAGAACTATCGTGACGCAGGCCAAGTTGATCTGTTAGTTCAGTCATCATGATGTTTCGAAAATGACTCCCATGATCGGTAATAATCGCTTGAGGAACATCGAATCTAGTAATTATATGATTGAAAACGAAAATTGCAGCAGTTTTGCCGTCTGCCGAAAATGTAGGCATCGCCTCTGCCCACTTAGTAAAATAATCTACTGCAAGGATGATATACGCATGCCCCTCGGTCGAGTGAGGGTTACATGTAATAAAGTCGATACCCAACTTTGCAAAAGGACCGACGGTAATTATAGGGTGGAGAGGAGCAAGTGGAGCACGCATCTTTCGATCAAAAATTTGACAATTGTGGCATTCTCGGTTCGCATAGATACAATCTTTAAATAAAGACTGCCAGAAATAACCAGCGTGCAATATCTTTTGGGATGTGGCATACCCAGACATATGACTGCCACATGCTCCAGAGTGACAGCCATTTAGAACCTTTTCAGCTTCTTCATGAGTTAAACAATGACGGAAAACAGAATACGCCCCACGATGATAGAGTGTATCTCCAATGATTTTGTATTGTTGGGATTGGAAACGTATTTTCTGTCACTGAGATTGTGAAATTTCAGGCCGAAAAGATTAGGTTTGGAGATAAACAATGATATCTCCATACCATGGATCAAGAGTACTGATAAGAAACAAGGATTCGTCCGCAATGGGCTCTTCCACCACAGTTTTAGTATCAACATGCGGGAAATCACACATAAGTTCCGCAAATACCAAAGATTTCTTTGCCTTGGATTTTCAAATTCCAAGTCAAATTCTTGCAGGATAACTATCCATTTGGAATACTTTCCCCATAGCAATTGTTTGGTCAAAATATAGATCATAGGGTTACAGTCAGAAATTACGGTAGTTTTGCGTAGTAAGATGTAATGACGAAATATTTGGACAGCTTGAACAGTTGCCAAGGCCAATTTCTCCACATGCGAATATTTAAGCTCAGTCGGATTCAAAGTTCGACTAAGATAGTAAATCACATGTTCACTGTTGAATTCATCTTCCTAAACTAAAACCATCCCAATGGTGGAATGAGAAGCGGCGAGGTACAAGAAGTAATCCTGGTTGTAGTTGGGAGGATGCAATAACGGTGCATGGGTCATTGCCTATTTAAGTGCATCAAAAGATTTGTCAGCTATCTCATCCCAAGAGAATGGAGCATTCTGTTTCAACAACCTGGTAAAACCCTTTGTTATCTCGGCGTAGTTAGGAATGAAACGACATAAAAAGTTTGCTTTCCCTTGCAAACTTTGGAGTTGGTGGAGAGTTGAAGGAGGAGGCAATTTGACAATAGCTTCAACCTTCGAGGGATCGACATGAATGCCGGATTTTGAAACAACAAATCCTAGTAAACGACCCGTTTCTATACAGAAAACACATTTGTGTGGATTCAGCCTAATTCAATAATGCATACATCTCATAAAGATTGCTCGTAAATGAGTTAGATGATCGGATCTATGTAATGAATGGGCAAGTAAATCATCAAGATAAGGCTGCACAATGTGCTTGATGTCATGAAACGCGTAAGACATAGCTCTTTGAAAAGTTGCTCCAGTGTTCTTCAATCCAAAAGGTAATTTGCAGTAAGCAAATGTCCCCCATGGACAAATGAAAGCCGTTTTTGGTTGATCATCAGGGAGTATGTTGATTTGATTGTAACCGGAAAAACCATCCATAAAGGAGAATATTTCATTGTCAGCACAATCATCAATGATTTGATCGATATAGGGGGTTGGATAATTGTCTTTAGGACAAGCTCGATTAATATCCCTATAATCGATACATATTCTTATCATTCCTTGCTTTTTTGTTAACAGGAACAATATTTGATACCCAATCCATTAAGGGAATTGGATAAATGAAACCTGCTCGAAGTAATTTCTCAACTTCTGCTTTAATAGCAGCAACTTTTCGCGGATGTATCTAACGCAAACATTACCGAACAGGTTTAGCATCTGGGTAAGTTTTAATTTCATGGACAACAATTGATGGATTGATTCCTGGCATTTCTTCATATGACCAGGAAAACACGTCACAAAATTCTTGAAATAGGCCTTTATAAGTTTGGAGTTCATTGTCTGTACAGGAAGCACCTATATGAATGTTTTCAACAATTCCTGTTTTAACTGAAATGTCAATAGGAACCATTTGAGAAATATTTCCCAAATTTAACTCAGAATCATGATGTTGCAATAGATTCTGTGGTTCTTTGACATAATCAGTAGTAAAAAAGATGAAAAATCATTTTCAAAATGATCAAGCTTAGGTAAAAACGAAGATCGATGATGAAGATCTTCCCATGGTAAATCATCAACAGACAAAAGTTCACGAATCTGCTCATCAGTATGAACAAGTTCGGAAAAAGTTGTTGAATATGAGGTTGATATTGAAAGTGATTATGCATGGACCACATTCATTAGATCAATTTCGGTTGAACAAGGGTCAGAAAACGACTGTACAGCCTGATACGCAATTTCATAGGGACTCAAAGGCATCGCATCACCTAATGAATCCACCTCAGACTCGGAAGGTATGATCCAAGGATCATCAAAATCAATAGTGTTTGATGAAATCATATGAATAGTTGCAGTAGAAGACGATACGTTAGGAGGAGGAAAGGAAAAATTTCCTAGTAAACCAGAATATTTAACCAATCCTACCCCAACATCCTTGTAAGGGATAGTTGTTTTACCGACATGTTGGATACTTTCAGAAGAGGCTCGGTTGGATGAAAAATAAGTCAACTAGTCTATTATAACAATCTTTCCATTATGAGGAAGCTTTATAAGCCGAAAGACCGATGAAACAACAACAGTCATAACGTAAGACCAGCTGCGACCCAAAAGAAGGTTGTAATCTAAAGGGGCATCAACCACTTCCACATTTAGATTAATAGTTTTGCCTTCAACCCCTATAGGTAAATCCTGTAGAATTCCAAAAGGATGGAACCCACGGCCATCAAAAGCCTTTAGAATCGTCGGGTATTTATTGAGTGTAGGAGAACCAAGCGATCTCCAACACTGGATCGACATAATACACGTAGAAGCTCCCTCATCAATTACAGTCCTAAAGCAAGGTATGTTTTTGAATAACACTGGAATCTGGAAAGCCATTTGATGAGGCAGGCGTGGTGTACTATTCTCTAAATCGAAGATTATAAGGTTTGAATCCTGAATATCAACAACTCCTATAGCCGACAAAAGTAATTTACGTTGTGCTAGGCATGATTGCAGCACCTCCAAAGCCAACATTTCTGAAGGGGAAATAACTAAGTCTTCAACAATGTTATAATTCTGAGCAGCTCTCGCATGCGGATTGAAAGCTGAATTTCGAAGTATACCTTTAGCAAGTGGTTTGATTACTAAGTCTGGGTTAGGTTTCTTGATCTGTAGCGAATTAGAACCGGAAGGAGTTGAAGTTGATGGGTTTGAATTAGAAGATTCTGATTCCTTACCACCAACAGGACTTTTACTACCATAATCTTGCGATCGCGTCGCAATCCTAACATGATACATCATCATTATGGGTTCTTCTGAGGCATTTGAGGAAGAACCAATCATCTTACTATCTTGACGAGGAAAAGGAACCTTCAAGATAGTAGGTGTTTAAGAACCTTTGACGATTTTCACAACCTCAGCGCGATGTGGGAAGTCTCTTGTAAAATGCTCTTCATCACAAATGAGACAAGGATAGCGAGGTTTACGTTTCTCGTAAATAGATTCAGTTTTATTTGATTTCCCTTTGAGTTTTGTTTATTTTTCTTCTTCCCTTTCTTTTTACCACCGGATTTTGATTTGGCCATAGATGATTCTACGACATGAATATCGGCAGGAATTTCAATGGAAGAGTCTCCTGTCGGGGAATCTGGTAAAGTTATAATTGGAGAAGAATCCTTTGAAGTTTTCTTCTTGCTTTTGGTGCTAACTGAACCAATCATACCATTAGCGGTATGAGACCCTGAAGGAGTTGTAGTTATTTGATTTTGTTTCGGAAGGTCGGGGATTTTTTCATGTAAAGTACCCGACTGTGTATAAACGAGGTCAAGGTACTGAGCTTGAGCAATTACTTGCTCTTCAGTAACAACTCCTGCCTTAGCTACATCCTCAACTTCTAACTAAAAGAGATGGGTCCCTTGGTTTCCAAGTCTATAGAAAGAAAACCCATACAGAACGATATCTACATGCAAATTCCCATCACCACCCTAAGTAGAAGATTGGCATCATTAGAACCTTAACCATTAGGGCGGCCAGAATATCTGATGCTGACCATTTAAATGATGAGCTCAACCATCTTCAAAAAGTGTTTGAGCTAAATGGCTATAATAGAAATACCATCAAGAAAGTCATGTGCCTATCCCTAAACAAGAATAACAAGGATATCAAAGACCAAAATTTATCAACTCCTAAGGTCTCCCTTCCATACATAAAAGGCACCACTGATAAAATTACTAAAATTCTTAATAAACATAACATTAATGTAGCCTTCACCCCTGTTAACACCATTAGACAATTATTCAACTCAGTCAAGGATCCCATAAACCCTAACCTTCAAAAAGGTGTTTATGTGATTCCTTGCTCATGCGGTAAGGAATACATAGGTGAAACAGGTAGGTCTCTTAATATTAGAATTAAAGAACACATTGCTGACTTAAGAAGAGAAAGGACCTCAAAATCAGCCTTAGCTGAACATGTTCATTCTTCCTCTCATTACATCTGCATGGAAGAAGTCAAACTGGTTAGAAGAGAAGACCACTATCTTAAAAGGAAAATCAAAGAAGCCATTGAAATAGAAAAAAGGAAGAATAACTTGAACCGGGACGATGGATTAAAACTAAGCAACACGTGGAAACCTTTACTTGAAATCCTAAAAAATCAATAAATAACTCATTATTAGGTTATTATTAATTCATCAATTAATTAATTAACTAATTAATTAAGTTATTAATTGATTAGTTTATTAAATAACAATTAATTAATTAATCAATAAAATAAATTAATCAAATAAAATATATAAATAATAAATCAAAGAAATAAATACATAAAATTAAATTAGTAAACATATTAATAAATAATATAATAAAATAAAATAAATTAATTCTTTTAATTAATTAATCAAACAAATTAGTTAATTAATCAAACAAATCAATGAATCCATTAAGAAAATTAATTAAAAATTAATTTTACAAAAAAAAACCATAATAATTAAATTAATAAATAATACAAATTTATCAATTAATTTATCCCTTAATCAAATTAATAAATTAATTAATTAATCAAATTAATAAATTAATAATTAATAAACATATTAATAAATAATAATTAATTAATTAATCTATTCTTTTAACTAATTAATCTGATAAATTAATTAATCATCTAAACAAATGAATTAACTGACAAATTATTTAAATAATTAATTTTATATCAATAGATAATAATTAATTCAATAGATAATAAAATTAATCACTTAATTTATCACCTTAACTTATTAATTAACTAACTAAATAAACAAATTAATAAATTAACTAAATAATAATAATAATAATAATAATAAATGAAAAATTAATAAGATAATGGTTGACGCATCCCCTGATGATGGACTCACTTGGTAGTCCGAAATGTTGGGTTCACAAAACTCTATAACAGGTCATTCCTCATCTATAAAAATAATGATTTAACAAACCATTCTGCTAAAATTTGATCCAGAATAAAAACTTTCACTAAACATCATCGACATCGCCATTCATGAATATGATCTGAAATATATGTGGACGTTGACTATTTTAATGAAGTTAATAATTCCGTGCCATTGTCATATCTGACAGGAAACTGAAAATGAGTTAAGAACGAATTGGCTAACTGACTAAAATTATAAAAAAAGGCTCGCAGTAACTCAATGTACCACTTGGCCGCAAGACCAATCAGAGTGCGTTGAGAAAGACATAAGCGAATTTAATCATCTATAATGGAATTAGATGCACACCAAAGGTGATAAGTCATCACATGGTTTGACGGATCCTCTCCTCATTTACCTTCAAACTTTGGGGTATCACTAGGCAACTTATTCGGCATTGGCGGCCAAAATGGAAGATAATTAATCGGATCATTCGTAAGGTGCGACAAATCAGGCAAGTCCAAAGTTGCAATAAACGATAACTGACGGTTAGGGTCACAAAAACCTGGGTCATAAGACCAGCCTCAGGAGGACGATATCCAGGATAACTTGGAATTGGAATCGCATTTGGAATATTATATCCTCCCGGAAACCCAGGATTAACCGGGCCAAACTGGGGTTGTTGAGGTTGCTGATAAGTATATCCAGGGTACGGTTGATACTGGTAAACTGCGCTTTGCATAGTAGGACCGAATTGGTACTGTCCTTGGTACGGTTGATAAGTGAATTGTGGTTGACTTGTGACAACCGTACTTGGACCAGGTTTCCCTACAAGCATCTAAACCAAAGTCTGAATTGTAGGTCTCGACTGAGGTAAAGATGCTTGAGGAGTTGATGCAGGAACAGTAGAAACCAGAGCTGTCGATACTCCAGAAGTAGGTGGGGTAGATTGAATAGAAGCTGCAGTAGTTGCAGCAGTCGTTTGAGGCGGAGTTCGAGGCAAACTAGGCCCAGACTGATGAGCTACACCAAGTGCAGAAGTTTGAATAGTAGGCTGGATAGGTTGCTGGGTTGAACCAGAAACAAAAGGTTGTCCAGATTCAGATGACAACTGCACATTAGGTTGCAAAATCTGTTGAGATTGAGATGGATCCCGCACCATGTTCATTCTGGGGTATGGACCCATAGAAGGTTGAGCATATTGAGGACCATAACCGAGTTGAGCATATGGCTGATAATTAAAAGGTACATTTCTAGCTCCTTGTACAAATTATTGACCAGAAGGTAGTTGGAAACCTTGGGTTGGGTACTGAACTTGAGGTTGATAATCTTGAGGCACGTACTGAAACTGGGGTTGACCTTGAGGTATATATTGATACTAGGGTTGACCTTGAGGTATGTACTAAGTCTGGGGTTGACCTTGAGGTATGTACTGCCCCAAAGGTATGTACTGACCTTGAGGTTTCCCCCCAGGTGGTAATTGACTACCTTGGGGTTGCCCCCCAGGCAGTAATTGAGTACCTTGAGGTTGCCCCCCAGGCGGTAACTGACTACCTTGAGGTTGCGGATTTGGAATAGTACCAGACATCATAAGAATTTCTTCTACGCTCAATGGTTGAGTTCCGTTATTACCAGTTGATATCCCATGTTCAATGGGTTAAGGAGATGCTCCTGAAAAAGTACCAGTGTGTTACTAATACCCAGAAGGAACAGAAGGACTGGCATATAAAAATGTTTCTGATGATTGGGAAAACATGGATGACTGTCTCTACATATTCAAAGGAGGATAATAACCTCTAGGTGTTCGATGAAAAGGAATTCGAGGTGGTGAAAAACTAAGACCCAGATTTTCTAAAAAGTTGGTCAATGAGACGTACCAAGCATCCCTCCTAGGTGGACTGTAGAGAATTGAATCACACTCCCTAAGTTCTAAAGTTGGTTGCTTTTCAGGGAGAGTTATATCTTCTTTCGAACTAACAAGTTCTTCAATAGAAATGAGTCCAGAAAGAAGATTTTGGGTAATGATCTTTCCTACCCTGGGTGAAAGAGGAGCACTAGAAGTTGGAGAAGAAAATCTTGAAGATGGAGTAGCAGCAGGTTCAGTTTTAGGTTCAGAAATTTCAGGTTCTTCAGCTAATTCACTAGTAGAAGAAATACTACCAGTAACTTCAGAAAATGAAATTGGTTCAGAAATATACTCTGTTGCTTGAACTTGATAATCAGGATGAACAATTAAAGAAGATTCTCTATCTTCCGGTGACCCAACTCTACTGTCACTAGGTGTTACAAGAGCTCGTATCCCTTCAAGCTGGCTTGGTGTATACTCGGGAGGTTGCCCCCAAAGTCTACGGGATTGTCTCGGTAATTCAGCCACGATTAAATATTTTAATTACTTCACACGCAAACAAGGAAAATCTCAATAAAACCACCTAGAGTCTCTAAAGAACCAAACAATTGAATCACAAGCCAAAAAAATCTAAGAGTTCAAACGACACACAAACAGTAACTTTCCGTACCAAAAATACTAGTTGGTGATGAAATCCAACGTCGCAGAATTCAATACAGAAAGGGTGGTTGGAACAGTTACCCCGACAACCTGCTTAATGAAACAGACTGGCAAAAGTTTCTTCACAAAACCGTCTCAAGTGAAGAGAACCCCCTAGAGAGTCCAAGTGAGTCTAGTCGACGTATGCTCCAAGTACAGTGGGATCTTCCCTCCATCGTCACCTTAGGAAAGAATCCTATAGATTATGGCCACTAAGGTCACCAACAGAAACAAATATACCTGGGGAAACAGCCAACAATCCGATACACACGCAAGGGCAGAGTAATAGAGCTCAATCCCCTTTAAGGCTCCTTGACATAATCCAAGGTTTACCAACAAGTGACCCCAGGCTCCTCGACAATGGTCAATCTGAGGTTTACCATTTTTAATACGTGTATATCTGCTATCATTCCCAATGAGGAAGGATTGATTACCTCACTGGTTCAGATATGATCTCGTGCTTGACTCCTTTAAGAGGAGCTTCCCAAAGCATACATGCAACAATTGGAATTTATTTCCTACCGCAAGATATAGCTACTTGTTTGTTTTAACTATCTTGGAGATTTAATTACTCCCTACTCCAAGATACTAGCCTAAGCTATATTGGTGATAAGAGCCCTAGAAATAAAAAGATTGCTAATCAATTTTACTTTAAGCGTTATTTTTATGGGTTGTTTCTTAAGTCAATAGGTATGGAGATGAAACTTTATGGTGTGAAGACTCGACTCCAAAAACACTAAAAATGCACCTAAGATGATAAACAATTATTTTTCTTCAATGAATTTCTAGCTAAAAAAAAGAGTTGAGAATGCAATTCTTTGAAAAAAAAATCTTTCCTTCAACATATAAATGAAAAGAAAATCTTTTATGTCTTTTTCAATAAACTCAAAATGAGACTACTAATTATGCTCACGAAAAAATTCCTTTCTTTTTCAACACTCAAAAACTACAGAAAACAATTTCTTTCAAAAGAGATCCTACAATTTCTAGAAAACACTCAAAACTATAAAAAACTATGCTTGAGATCTAAAAATTTCTAAAAACATAATGGAAATAAAAGCTTAAAAATTTCTTTTTGAGGATGTTTTACTTAGTTATTTAATAAACTAAGGATTAATTCATTCAGAATAACAAATTAATCAAAAAACACCCAGCTATGTTTTCTTTTATAAAAATGAAATTCAAAACTTTCAAACAAGTTCGTTCAAAGCTTTGCAAAGAGAAAACAAGATCTATTTCTCAGCAAGGGCAGATTTCACAAATCAGTTAGACTCATCAAGAAGACCAAAAAGACTAGGGTAATCTAAGGTTTCTTAGGCTTCTAATCTCTGAGTCACTACAAAGACCAAGTGAAAATCAATCCAGACACGCAAAACTTCTAGAAAATCACCTAAAACCAAAATGCCAATGGAACTTACTTACAAGAAATTTTTGATAGGACACATGCAGATCTGGGCAGAGACTAAAAAGTGTAAATAAATCCTAAGCTTAACTAGATGAAAACAATTTAGGTTTTTCAAAAATTTTAATAGGGTCCGCAGGCTTCCAGTAGAACCAGATGCGGTACCGCTCTATGCACTAAAGGAACAGTGGGGGGATGTCCGCACTTTCTTGTAAAAGAAAGTGCGGTCCTCTTCAAAATTTTGGAAAAAACAAAATATCCTCCAGATCCTAAAAATTGTTGGCATTATGTTTCAGGAATGGCTATATATGTTACAGATGTTGTACTTGATGGCAACTCTCATGACAAGGCTCTCTCTTTTTATTGAAAAATAAGAAGGACGCAGGAAATCAGTTCAGAAGGTGCGTACCCGCAGGTACACCTTGCAGGGACCGCATCCAGAGACGCAGGCCAGCCATTCAGGAGGTGCGTCCACCCAGTGCACACATTTCAAGGCAGAGAAAAGCTCACGTGGGGGTTTCTTGTGTTTTACTCTTGGTATCTAGCCGACGGTATTGTGTTATTATGGTGTCGGCTCGTGGTATTGTTCCATGTTTTGAGGAGGAGCTTGCCTATATAAAGCAAAGGAGATCATTTGGATTTTGCAAGTCTTTGGTTGAATATCTTATGAGGTGAGATCTGGTCTAGATCTAAAAGGCGAATCTACTGAAGGACTGAGATCTCTTTGGCGCAAGATCAGATCTGTAGATCTGACTGTTTGGGTTACACTTAAAGTCTTGAAATCATTCATACCCGAAAGGACGCAGGTACAGTGAAAGGAAAGTGTGCCGGGACACAGTGCAGTAGGAGGGTACCTGCGTGGGGACGCAGGGTAGACGAAGTTCAGGTGCATTCGGGACGCAGTTCAGTATCTGGAGATCTGCGTGGGGACGCAGGGCGACCAAGGTTCAGGTGCGTCCCTAAGGCAACAGGACGCGGCGCGATAGTGTCTTCGGTGCGTCCCTGAAGCAACAGGACGCGGCGCGATAGTATTTTTGGGTGCGTCCCTGAAGCAACAGGACGCAGAGCAGCAGAAGGATCTCTGCGGGTGGTCGCAGGAAAGCAGAAGGTGAACTGCGTCTATACGCAGGTCACAGAAGGGAAAGTTGCGTCTCTGTATTAAGATGTTCTGTTGATTGAATTTCTCTGTTGATAAGGTGTTCTGGGTTAGTTATGTTATTGCTGATCTGATAATTGTAGTGGACTGTAACTGATATGTACTTGGTGACCATTTGATGCTTTATGAAAAGAAGTAGGGGGTTGTAGCTCCCTTCCAGGAGAGACTGGAAAATGAGAGAGAGTTGTAGCTCTCTGCAGGTTGCAGCCTGCGTACTGGTAAAGGACTGCACCAGTACAAAATCATTGTAAAAGGAGTATCTAATTTGAAAGAAGATAGAGACATATTGCAGCAGGTGGTTTTCCCCCACATTGGGTTTCCACCTTACATCTTGTGTTATTTGGTGTGACTATCTGTTTTCTTTGTTCATGCTCATTATTTTATGGTACTAACATGCAAAAATAATTCAAAGATCAAATAAGGAAGATTTATTAATTGCTAGATAATACTGATTCACCCCCTCTCAGTATTATTTCCAACAATTGGTATCAGAGCAGGTCCTTCAGAAAAGCTTGATCGCTTGAAGGTAGATCGTTCATCATGAGCAACTACGAGAGAGAAGCATCAATCAGGCCACCAGTTTTTGATGGGACAAACTTCAATTATTGGAAGGTAAGAGTTACTGCATATCTTCAATCTCTTGGTACAGAAGTTTGGGACATTGTAGAAACAGGCTATACTTTTCCTTCAGCTACTCCTACAGATCCAGCTGAGAAAAAGAAGTATGAAACAAATGCAAAAGCAGTCAGTACTCTGTTAGGATGTATATCCCAAACGGAATTCATGAAGGTAATGCACTACAAATCCGCAAAAGAAATATGGGACAAAATTGTCACAAGCTACGAAGGAGATGAACAGGTAAAGCGTGCTAAACTTCAAACTCTCAGGATTCAGTATGAGACTCTCAAGATGTATAATGATGAAAGTGTGGCTAACTATTTTCTTCGGGTAGATGAGATTGTTAATTGTATGAAAAATTTGGGTGAAGAAATAAGAGAGGCTATAGTGGTTGAAAAGGTTCTAAGATCTTTGGCTCCCAAGTTTGAATCTAAAGTATCTGCTATAGAAGAAAAGGAAAATCTACGAATTCTTACTATGTCTCAGCTACATGGAATTCTAACTGCTTATGAAATGAGAAAGGGAGGTCCTTCAGACAGAAGAGAAGCTGCTTTCAAGGCATCAGGCAAAGGAGATTATTATGAAGCAAGCCACGTCCCAGAAGAAGAGGAAGAAGAATCAAACTTTGTCAGAAATCTTCAAAGGGGTTCTGGAAGGTTCAGAGGTAAGTTACCTTTTAAATGCTTTGCTTGTGGAAGAGTAGGTCATTATGCTGCAAAATGCCCTTATAAGGATAAAGGAAAGGAACCTGCTAGATGGAACAAGAAACAAAACGCAAATAAGAAAAGCTACTACACTCATGAAGATAGTGATGGTCTATCAAACAGTGATGAAGACGAACAAGGTAATGAATATAAGTTGTTAATGGCATTTGAAGATGATGATTATATGGATGCTGTAGATGTGGATAACCTTTATGATGAAATTACTAGACTCAAGAGATGTATAGAAGAAAAGAACATGATCATTGATACTCTACAATTTCAAATTGATGAAAAGGAAAAACATCTTGAAAAATTAGAAGGTGAAATTGTTGGTCTTAGAAAAGAGATTGAGAAAACAAAAGCTATTAATCTCAAGTTTGTCAAAGGATCTGAAACTCTGGATGAGATTATCAATGTGCAGCGATCTCCTCTAAACAAGACAGGTTTGGGCTATAATGGAGAAACTTCTCAAGCATCCACCTCAAAAAGTTATCTTGACGCAGCAAGAAGAAATGAGCAAAAGCAAAATGAAGATCATCAGGTAAAGCAGGGACGAATTACAAACATAAACTATCAGGGGCAATCCATCTTAAGGGTGAACAAAAGCTACAACCAGCCACAGGTAAAATCTTCTCAATTTGGTTCAAGAATGGATGACAATAGAAATTACAATCATTTGGCCGGTAGATTTGATAACCGCAGAAGTTTCTTCAATGGACAATGCTTTTCTTGCCATAACTTTGGTCACAAAGCAGCTCAATGTGTTGCATATAAAACAATCATGACTAGGGAAGCTCAAAAACAAAGAAGTATGACAGGGATTACAAAAATGACCTATAACAACTTTTCGGTTCTTGAAAATGAAGTTGAATGTTCTATTTGCAATAACTTTGGTCATGAAGACTCTGAATGCAGGAGCAGGTTTCAGCAGAAAAAGGAACAAGCCTCAAGCACCAAAACATGGAGAATAAAGGAACCTCAAACAGAAAGATGTGGGATAGCTTTTTATGTAGAGGGACAGGAAAATCTATGGTACATTGACAGTGGATGTTCGAAGCATATGACAGGTGATAAAGAAAAACTTGAATCTTATTCTGCTCTAGAAAAGGGAAAGAAAGTCTCTTTTGGAAATGATACTCCTGCAACTATAAAAGGAAAAGGCATTGCTTAGTTAAAAGAAAAAGTCAAGGCTGGAAATGTTCTGTATGTTGATGGATTGAAGCATAATCTTCTAAGTGTCAGTCAGATGTGTGATCAAAGAACCGAGGTTATATTCAGATCGAATGGATGTCTTGTTCGTGATCTTGATACAGGTAAAACAGTGCTCAAAGGCAAAAGAACTCCAAATAATCTGTACATATTTGAAGAAGGACAACAACAATGCTATCTAAGCAAGGATGAAGAGCACTGGTTATGGCATCGAAGGTTGGGACATCTAAGCTTCTCACAAATAAGGAAAGCATGCAAATATCAGGCAGTTCGCGATCTTCCAGATATCAAAATTCCTGACAACACCATATGCAAATCATGTCAGTTTGGAAAACAAACCAGAACTAACTTTCCAGAGAAAGAAGGATCATCTAGCATGCCTCTTGAGCTAGTACATACAGATACATGCGGTCCTTTCAGGAAAAGAACACCTCGAGGAGAAGAATACTTGATATTATTCATTGACGATTTCTCCAGGTTTGTCTGGTTAGGACTTATGAAGCACAAAGATGAAGCATTCGAAAAATTCAAATCCTTCAAAGCATTGGTTGAAAATCAATCAGGTCACAAAATTAAGTGCCTCAGATCTGATAGAGGTGGGGAATTTACTTCAAATGAATTTTTCGATTTCTGTGAAGAACATGGGATAAGAAGAGAATTCTCTACAGCAAGAACTCCTCAGCAAAATGGAGTTGTGGAAAGGATGAACAGAACAATCCAACAAATGGCTCGTGCTATGCTTGATGAGTCAGGAACTCCCGCAACTTTCTGGGGTGAAGCTGCACATGCTGCGGTTGTTATTCTCAACAAGACAAATGTCCGGGTGAACAGCACTCAAACTCCTCATGAGCTTTGGAATGGCAGGACTCCTTCGGTAAAGCACTTCAAAATCTTTGGGAGCAAATGCTATATCAAGAATACTGATGAGCAGCTTGGCAAACTTGAACCTAGGGCAGATGAAGGCATTCTTCTTGGTTACTCTCCATATAGCAAAGCATACAAGTGCTACAATAAAAGACTTGGTAGAATTGTTGACAACATTGATGTAGTAGTTGATGAGAAGGGATACATTCCTAGGCAAGTCCATTATGAAGACATCGAAGAAGATGAAGGCTACCCTCAAAGACAGAATGATGAAGAAGAAGAACCTCAAGAAGAACCTCAAGAAGAGCCAGAGGAGCAAACAAGAATAGAAGAAAAGACTCCATCCAGATATGTTTAGAAGAATCATCCAGAATCTCAGATTGTGGGGCAGAAAGAAGCAGGTGTACAAACAAGAAGAACAGTTGCAGAAGCCTCAAGCTATTTGGCATTACTCTCCTCTACTGAACCAAAAAATGTGAAAGAAGCGTGCAAAGATGAATGTTGGGTGAAAGCAATGGATGAAGAACTTGAGCAAATCGAAAAGAACAACACTTGGGAGCTGGTTCCTAGACCAAAGGATAAGAATGTTATCGGAACAAAATGGGTCTTCAAAAATAAATTAAATGAAAATGGAGAAGTAATTAGAAACAAAGCCATACTTGTTTGTAAAGGGTATGCGCAGCAAGAAGGAATAGACTTTGAAGAAACCTTTGCTCCTGTTGCAAGACTTGAGGCCATCCGAATGTTCCTTGCTCTCTCAAGTTTTCAAAACTTCAAAGTATTTCAAATGGACGTGAAATCAGCCTTTCTGAATGGAGACTTGGAAGAAGAAGTGTACAATGAACAGCCAGATGGGTTCATTCTTGGAAATGATCCAAATCTTGTATGCAGATTGAAAAAGGCTCTCTATGGTCTCAAACAAGCTCCAAGGGCTTGGTACTACCGTTTGGACAAATATCTTCAACAACAAGGTTTTTCAAAAGGTTCAGCAGATAGCAATCTTTATATAAAAATTGAAAATGACAAATTGCTAATACTTGTTGTGTATGTAGATGACATTATTTTTGGCAGCAATGAAGAAGCTATGAGTCAAAGATTTGCCTCGGTCATGCAGAAAGAATTTGAAATGTCCTTGCTAGGAGAACTGACATATTTCCTTGGTTTGCAAATCCAACAAAAAGAAGGAGGAATCTTTTTATCTCAAACCAAGTATCTCAAACAGATTTTGAAGAAATATGGCATGGAAGATGCAAAACCAGTATGTACACCCATGGTCACAGGATGTAGTCTCAGCGCAAATGATGAATCTGCAGCAGTACATCAACCAACCTACAGATCTATGATTGGAAGTTTACTATATTTGACAGGTACCCGACCAGACATCATGCATGCAGTTGGAATAGTTGGAAGATTTCAGGCAAATCCGAAGGAGACTCATCTTCAGGCAGTGAAGAGAATTTTCAAATATCTTCAAGGGACTCAAAATTATGGCTTATGGTATCCTAGAGATACAGATCTTACTCTTCATGCTTATACAGATGCAGATTGGGCCGGAAGCGTGGATGACAGGAAAAGCACAAGTGGTGGTGCGTTCTTTATGGGTTCCAGACTGGTATCTTGGTTCAGCAAGAAACAGAGTTCGATTGCCTTGTCTACAGCTGAAGCGGAATATGTTGCTGCTGCATCTTGTTGCACCCAACTTCTTTGGATGATGCAGACTTTGCAGGATTTTCAAATCACTTGTACACCACCTATCCCCATCTTATGTGATAACACAAGTGCAATCAACATCTCAAAGAATCCGGTTATGCATTCAAAAACCAAGCACATACCAATCAAGTATCATTTTCTCCGGGAACAAGTACTTGAACAGAAGGTCAAGTTGGAGTATGTTCCTTCTAAGGAACAAGTTGCTGATATTCTCACAAAACCATTGCCCAGGGACACCTTTGAATACCTCAGGCAAAAGCTGGGGGTTGTTGATGCATCATCTTATTGTTGAATCTTTCCTGATTGATGGTACAGGTTCAGGGGGAGCATATAATGCATTGTTGGCATTATGGAGGATGGTTAGAAGGAGATCTTGGAAATAGCTGCAATATGTCTCTATCTCTTTCATGGTGGATTATGGTTCTGTGTTGCAGATCTGGTTCCTTTTTCAGGGGGAGCATGATCTTAGGGGGAGCATACCCTTTGCCCTTGATGTCAAAGGGGGAGAATGAAGCAAATTTTGTGAGGTTGCCATCAAGTCCAAAGGGGGAGATTGTTGGCATTATGTTTCAGGAATGGCTATATATGTTACAGATGTTGTACTTGATGGCAACTCTCATGACAAGGCTCTCTCTTTTTATTGAAAAATAAGAAGGACGCAGGAAATCAGTTCAGAAGGTGCGTACCCGCAGGTACACCTTGCAGGGACCGCGTCCAGAGACGCAGGCCAGCCATTCAGGAGGTGCGTCCACCCAGTGCACACATTTCAAGGCAGAGAAAAGCTCACGTGGGGGTTTCTTGTGTTTTACTCTTGGTATCTAGCCGACGGTATTGTGTTATTATGGTGTCGGCTCGTGGTATTGTTCCATGTTTTGAGGAGGAGCTTGCCTATATAAAGCAAAGGAGATCATTTGGATTTTGCAAGTCTTTGGTTGAATATCTTATGAGGTGAGATCTGGTCTAGATCTAAAAGGCGAATCTACTGAAGGACTGAGATCTCTTTGGCGCAAGATCAGATCTGTAGATCTGACTGTTTGGGTTACACTTAAAGTCTTGAAATCATTCATACCCGAAAGGACGTAGGTACAGTAAAAGGAAAGTGCGCCGGGACGCAGTGCAGTAGGAGGGTACCTGCGTGGGGACGCAGGGTAGACGAAGTTCAGGTGCGTCCGGGACGCAGTTCAGTATCTGGAGATCTGCGTGGGGACGCAGGGCGACCAAGGTTCAGGTGCGTCCCTGAAGCAACAGGACGCGGTGCGATAGTGTCTTCGGTGCGTCCCTGAAGCAACAGGACGCAGCGCGATAGTATTTTTGGTGCGTCCCTGAAGCAACAGGACGGAGAGCAGTTGAAGTAACAGTGCGTAGGCACGCAGCGCAGCAGAAGGATCTCTGCGGGTGGTCGCAGGAAAGCAGAAGGTGAACTGCGTCTATACGCAGGTCACAGAAGGGAAAGTTGCGTCTCTGTATTAAGATGTTCTATTGATTGAATTTCTCTGTTGATAAGGTGTTCTGGGTTAGTTCTGTTATTGCTGATCTGATAACTTTAGTGGACTGTAACTGATATGTACTTGGTGACCCTTTGATGCTTTATGAAAAGAAGTAGGGGGTTGTAGCTCCCTTCCAGGAGAGACTGGAAAACGAGAGAGAGTTGTAGCTCTCTGCAGGTTGCAGCCTGCGTACTGGTAAAGGACTGCACCAGTACAAAATCATTGTAAAAGGAGTATCTAATTTGAAATAAGATAGAGACATATTGCAGCAGGTGGTTTTCACCCACATTGGGTTTCCACCTTACATCTTGTGTTCTTTGGTGTGACTATCTGTTTTCTTTGTTCATGCTCATTATTTTATGGTACTAACATGCAAAAATAATTCAAAGATCAAATAAGGAAGATTTATTAATTGCTAGATAATACTGATTCACCCCCCTCTCAGTATTATTTCCAACAAAAACTACCCAATCCCACACACATCAAGCAAAAACCAGAAACAAGAAAAAGTTTCTCAAATCAAAGAAAAAGGAAAAGCAAAAACTAAATTCCAGTCCCCAGTATGGTCGCCAATTTTTCAGTCAGATAAATCATTCTTGCAGACAAGACCGATCTCCCTAGTATCAATAGATATCTAGTGACAAGCAGGACAAGAAAATCTACCTTTCTCTAAATATATTGCGATTTATTAATAAAAACTAAGAGGTGTTTTAGACCCTACCTTAAGTCCAACGCTAGTTTGTGGCAGCCACGCTTCGACCGTCTGAAAGAGTTTCCTTTTGAGAACCTGCAATCACAAACAAGCACACATCAAATAACACCTGCATAGCTAATATAATAAATCATATTCATCATGGTGATCAAAGAATCCATGAAATAAACCATAAAACACAGCTTATTGAGAAAAATAAACTTGATTGTATTAACTTTGAAAATAGAAGAACTTTACAACCTTTGGTGCCTTGATGTTGTACAAGCTCCTCCCAGGGTCCAAGCAAGAATCTCCTCTACTTTGAAAAGCCTCACACTCTTCCCAATGAGATAAAAAAAGGTATGTACTCTCTCCTCTCAAGCTCAATTAGGAAGACTAAATTCCAACAACATTTCACCTCAAAAATATTTAGCTTTCAACCTCCTCAGTAACCAGCCCAATGACTCATTTTACAGTGCAAAGGAAGGAGGTTACAGGTCCACCTATGAAGGGATAGAGTCCTCCTTCAAAGGGATAAGCTCCTCACATCAAGGGGTTAGCTCCTTAAGTTATGGGATGCATTAACCTTAAAGGAGCGAACTTGCCACCTCAAGATTCCCTCTAGAAGCTTCCAAAAATGACTCAAAGTGAGTTTTTAAGAATGTACTTGCGCCTTTTTGACTTTTACAGGGGTCTGCACCCATTACATAGAGATAGAGTGATCAGGTACGCAGGGGACATGACCAGTAGGTGTGGGACCGCAGGTAATGCTAAGAGAAAGTGCAGAACCAGAGTTTTAGAGACTTTTAAGGGCTTTCTCTTATTTTTCAAGGCTTGACATGAAGAACTGAGGTTTAAGACTTGCAAAGGAGGAAAGTATGAGTGGTGATAGACTCACACTGATTGCAGAATTCATGGTGACAATATTTTGTGCAACACCTCCAAAGCAAGAAACTGCGACATTCTTTCCTTCATTATATCAAGGTCTACCATATCTGTAATAGTTTCAATCCTCAAGCTAGGAAATATGTATTCCATGGGAATTATAGCTTCTTTCCCATAAACTAACCTGAATGGTGTTTGGCCTGTTAAATTTTTACATGTGGTTCTATAAGCCCATAAAATTGTTGGAATTCTAAGGTCCCAGTCATCTCTATTAACATTGCATACCTTAGCATGTGCATTCTCCAAAATCTTATTAAATGCTTCTATTGTTCCATTGGCCTGAGGATGATAAGGGGTACTCTTCTAATGATAAACTTGGAACTCTTCAGTCAATGCTTCAATAGTCTTATTCAGGAAGTGTGAACCTTCGTCACTCTTTAAATATTTAGACATCCAAATCTAGACAATATGTACTAAAAAATAAACTTTGAATTAGTCTTCATGCTGCAATCCTCTACTGGTTATGCTTTGGCCCCTCTTTTCAAGTAATCAGTCTTTGTGATTATGTACCTTGCACCAATCCTTTTTCTAGGTGAGTTGATGTGTCCAACAAAATCAATAGCCCATTTATCAAAGCCCTGCAATGTAACTTGTGGTACCAATGGCATCTCATCTCTTCTTGAAGGTTTTCTTGTTCTTTGACACACATCACACACTCGACAATACTTCCTTTGCATCTTTGTGTAGCTTAGGCCACCACAATCTTGCTCTCAAAATCTTATGTGTAGTAGCTTTTCCTGCATAATGTCCACCAGCTGTGCCCCCATGAGCCTTTGCTAGAATATCTGTCTTTCATGTTCACGAACATATTTGTGCAGTATATCATCTAGTCCCATCTTATATAAATGTCCTGTTATTAATGAAAAATTAGGTTCCTTCTCTGATCCTATGTTCACCTTCTGGATCTTTGGTGGCTTCATTATATCTGGTATTTTTGGCTTAGGTCCAATTACTTCGCAATATCCTTCTGATTCTACTATGTCGATGTTGCAAGGATATTCTTCTTCATCTCTAGTGAGGTTATAGCACTCCAGTGCATTTTCGATATGTGTAGCTCAATCAGTTTGTTGCCATGTTAGTGGGGTTATATTCTCAAAAATATTCTTCTTGATTGTGTGAAGGTCCAAATCTATGAATGGGAAATCATCCTCAAAGATGAAATTTAATATGAAACCATCAACCATGTCTGCCCAATTCACGATACCATGTTGAAGCTCTTTTCTAGGTACCAGTTCTTAGAGATTGTCTCTAATGTATGAATGAATCCATGTACCCATTCTTGTTGTGGAATCTCCTTCCATGTTGTAGTGCATAGTTGGATATGCTTCCTAGGATTAGTTTCACCATCATATTTTATCTCTATCTCTGTATCTATTTGTCCAAACCTTATCCACATCAATCTTCGACATTCCTGCCAACCTCCTATATTCTTCTTGTGTGTATTCCACCATATAGCAGGAGTATCTTTTAGGGCTCTATCCAAGGATGGCAACCTTTGATTTTTTGGAACTTGTTCTTCATAATAATTAAGAAAAGTATTCACATCACCTAAGCCATCATAAGAAGGCATGCTACATACCTCAGATATCATACAACGAACTGATTTAGTAATTCTTGCACAACGCCTTGTTGATACTTCATGCAGCCTATTTTTCTAGTTCTCCAATTCTTCTTCTAAGTTTGAGGTACAAGAACTATCACTCTCCCAACTCAACTTGACTTCTGCAATAGGGTTAACACAATCATATTCCTTTGTTTTCATTTGATAGATATTGTCTATGTCAGTTGCATGATATTCTTCTTTAACTGGTTATGTATATATTACTCCTTCTATTAGATCCAAGTGAACAATTACTCTCATATTGTTTCCTTAAAATATCAGTTGTCTCTTCTTTAGATTAATTATGGCAAAATTGTTAGATGCCCATTCAATTCCAAGCAATGTGGGATAAGGGTTACTATCATCGACAATATTTATTACTTCAAAATCAGCAATAGTGTGAACTCCCTCAATATCCACTGTGACACCTGACAATCTTCCTAGAGGGAAGATCTTTTGATGATTTTACATCCTTAATTGAATAGGTGACCACTGTAGCTTCAGATTACCCATTAATTCCCATGTCTACTTTTTCATGACATTAGCATTGAATCCTAGATCCAGAATAACTTGATCCATCTCATATACTCTTATATGCACACTAAGCCTCATCTCTCTTCCGGTTCTCTTCTGTTGATACAAATTATTGACTGCGTGCATCTCACTTCGTGGTGTTTATTTGGATGCACAGGAATCTATCAACTCCTGAAGCCCTTCTACATCCTTTTGATCTCTTAACAATTTCTTACAAGTCTACAGAAAAGACTTTAAAATACCTACATGATTCGTCTAGTCCTAGTCTTGTTTCAGAACTCAATTCTCTGTCGAAGCTCAGTTTTGTATCGAAGTTGATGATATGTCGTAGTTACTTTTCTGATGGGGCTTTTGATATGCACTAGATGTCGAAGCTCCCACATACATAAAAATTTGCTTTACTTCCATAAATACTTCTTTTTCTTTATGAATATCAAAAACAGGAACCTTCTCAACAATCTTTCTGACCTATGTGCTTTCAGATTCTTTCTTTTCATTCACTTTATCACTACCGATCGCAACTCCACTTCTAATGCTAATTCAAGGTTCATCGTTCCTCCTTTTTTCAATCATCATTTGAATATTCTGTGTCGGCTACTGATTCCTTTTTTCTTTCATCTTTTCCATAAGTACAGGACATTCTTCAATTACATGGTCAAAGGATTTACAATACTTACATGTTGTTGTGGGATTTTGACAATCTCTCGCAAAATGACCTATCTAGCCACAGTTATAGCAGATGATTTTCCCACATCCTCAAACATCTCCACTACCTCGACCTCTTGCTCGGTAACCTCCTCGATCACCATGTTGTACGTTGTCCTCTTTTCCATGCTCTTTTGTTTTCATTCTATAAGTGTCAGCACCGTGCTCCATTATTAGTTCATAAGCTCGACAATTATTCTCATCATGTCCTACTGATTTACAGAATTTGCAATATAGATTCCTTAGTGTCTATACATATTTTTGTAACAAGTAACATTCTTCTGAACGATGTTTTCCCCTATTCTTACATATTATGCACCACAAGCTGGATCCTTCATTTAGAGGGTTCGGTGCTTCACCAGCCATGTTATTCCTGAAGATAGGGATCTGTTCTTTAGAATGGCCCTCTGATCTGCATTTTGTACACCATACTTCTTATCTTTTCTTGATTTCTTGTAACTATAGGGTTAGGTTCGCGAGCTGACTCTGAATCTATTGATGCCTGCATTAGTATCTCCGATAGGTGAAGCTTCCAATTTCATCGCAATTTCTAGAGCTTCGACTTAAGTTCTATTGACAACAATGGACCCACCAACATTAAGGGGATCTCCTTGGAATGAAATCCCAACTAGACCTCACACCATTTGGTGTAGGAGTCCCATCTGGTACGATGGCCCGGTTTCCATTATCTTAGATATTTTCCTTAGCTCTTGTTGTTCAACACATGAGAGTGTTATGCTTGTAACTTCAAGAAAGCGAGGTGAGTATGCCTGGTGAGTGCATAATGTAACTTTATGTCTGGGTTCTCTTACTGTAAGGGAGAGGGTAAAAGTGATCCTCTAGATGAGAGGTAGTAATACCACCTAGGGAGAGACACAGGCAAAAAACAACAAGGTTTTATTGAGCATCCAACAGAATAGTCCACAGCCAATGTGGCAGTCGTTAAAACCAAAGTGTAAGGGAAAACACATACACCGTCCAAAGGAGTAGCCCACACAAGGGTGATGGTCATTATAACCAAGAAAAAAAATAATGGTTTGTCTAATCTCCAGTGGAGTAGTCAACATGGACGAGAAAGTAGTGGTAAAAAATACATCACATCTTCAACAATGTAAGTACTAAAATAACCAAAGTAGTTCAACTATCTTAGTACAGGTTAAGAAAACATTCATTACAAACATTTAAAGAATAGTCTTACAAATGGATACAAAACATGCGTGAAACATGCTGGCCTGAGACAGGCTTTTGAATTAAGAAAAAATTCCATGACACATTAGTACACCATACATCACTAGCCCCGGAAGTGGGACATTGGAGCCACTTATCGCTCCTCAAAGAATACACTACAAACTCTCAAGGCTATGTGGGAGGAGCCAAGGTGAAAAAGTATTTTTCTCATACAATGAGGGGGTATATATAGCCAAGGGGGATACTGTTGGGCGTGGAATCCCCCCAAGGCATGTTTTTGGGCTTAAAGCCCAAGTTTTGAATAAGTCCATCATAAAGACTCCGCGAATTGTGGGCACCGAGTGCCAAGTCATAATAGAGTCATAGGGTTGCCCACCCTTGTTTTTATATTGTAATGTTGGCTTGAAAGAGGACCATGGGATTGTATAAATAGAGTGAGGCTCTAAGTGTAAAGAGGAATCAAATAGAAGAATCTAATGGAATAGAAGGAATAGAAGCATCGAATCGAAGTGTAAGTCGTGTCTTTGAGTCGTAGATTAGGAGAAGGCTCTCCAGCTGAGTGTGCAGAGGCCTAGTAGTCCGCAGCTGAGTGTGTGGACCCCTGCAGCTTAGTGCGCAGGGCAGGTCCAGTCTGTAACCATTGGAAGAATTAATAAAAGAGAAGTTTTACCATATTTATGTGTGTCTTTTCCTATTTTATGTATTATTGGGTATAATTGAAAGTTTAATGTTTATTCACTACGAAAAATCATATGAATGTGCTGAATAAATATCTGTTTACGTGAAAATAACTAACTGTTATAAGAAGATAAGTAAAGATATCAGGTGTGACTTAGGGAAATAGTGTAGATTGCTGCTCTAGCAGCGCGAAAGCCCCACAGCCCCTGGTTAGGGTTGCGTGAAGGTGAATATATCAAGGCGCAAAGGCCAAGGAAGTGTGCGAAGTAACCTACGCGAAGGGACTCACAGTTGGACCAAATCAACCCCTACGACATCTCAAGGGTGCAGAACCTAGTTCTAGCACCCCCCCATACTACTTCAGGTGAGACCTCAGTTCGCACTCCGCGGACTGTTGCCAAAGGGGCCAGTAGTACAGGGATTTATTTGGCTAATTAACTCTGAACTTGGGTCAGGCCCCAACAAGCCAACAAATGGTTCCATTGCCAGGACCGAGATCTGCATAAAGATGTCTGATGTCGTATCACTAGAATCCAACTAAGAAATAAATTAAAGATTGTTTGGCTAGGAAGATTCATGAGTTTGCAGCATAGGAGAACAGGAATCCATGACTATCAAAAGAAGAGTGGTCAGACTGCTACTTGTACACATATATCCATGAATTTTTCTTCACATCTTTCCCTACTAAGCTATACGAGTGGATCACAAAGCTAACAGATAGCCAAGGAAGGTGCAAGCTCGACAGAACTACTGTGTGGACTCCAAAATTGGTGCACAGATTGGAAGCATCGGAGGATAATATCGCATGCATTTTTTATCATTGGCTCGATCAAATTATAGAAGGATTCATTACTGAGTTCGCAGTAGATACTTCAGTGAGCTATAGTGAGGAAGAACGATGCTTTCTCAAAGGACCGTGAAGTAAGTAAATTAAGTCTCTGAACACTTGGATTAAAATGCTACTGTGTGAAAAGTAGATTATGCGAATATATTGATTTTCGGGGCTACGTGAAGTGGGAGAATTTACAGAAACGAAGGTAGTGCAGAACTAGAAACTAGCCCCTTGGTTTCACCTCCATAAGGGAACGAGGAAAAGCTTTCGAAGGTCTCACCAAGAAGTGCGATCAATTTGATAAGGTAGAGGATTCTGTGCATACCACCCCCACCCACACCACCACCAGTTTCACCGCCTTCACCCCCATCTTCGCCCATACCACCTCCGCCACCACCGCGAGTCAATATGGCAAGCACGATAAAGTTTTCGGTGTTCAAGGGAGTAGGAAATGAAGATCTGGACCAGTTTTGGTTCGTGATAAAAGCTATATGGGAAGCGAAGGGAGTTATGAATGACAGTATAAAGAAAGCAACATTGGTCAGTGCTTTGCAGGATTGCGTGTTGACCTGATATATTAAGCATTCTAATGTCAATCCGAATGCAGGGATCACAGATATCCAAACTGAGCTGAACAGAGAATTTAGCAGGTCGAAGTTAGAGGTGTTGTCAATCATTGGGTTCAAGAAGATCATGATGCTACCAGGCAAGACTCCTTGGGAGTTGGATCAGAGACTGAAGTGCATAATTTACGAAGCTAATATGACTTTGACGGATGGACAACAGCATGATTGGTTTGTCGCATCGCTAACACCGCATTTAAGGAACGCACTGTCACAACAGAGGCTAACAACTCAGGCCAAGGCCTTAGAGATCGCGATGAGGTTGCATGAAACGCTGATACAAGATCCTAACTTGCGAGTTCAACAGATCCACACATAGTTGAAAAACTTGTGCCTTGAGATGCAGAGTCTAAAACTAGACAGTATAGCTCACCCATAAGTGCGCGACGAGGTAGGGTATGTTAAATGTAAAGGTCAGGGTCATGACAAGGACCACTGCCTAGTGTTCGCGAATTACCTCACAGGAGGAGGACCGATGCCGTTAAGACCAGAGGCACAAGCAGGACCTAGCGTGGCACCTGTGTTGTGGTGCGCGATTTGTCAAATAGGAGGAAAGAATGCTATGGACAACTGCCATTTGTTGCAAAAGTACACGCAGAATTCACAACAGTTGTTCTGTAATTTTTGTAGATCAATAGGATATGATGAGCGCACCTATAGAAGCTATGAATTGATGATGGATAGGACTCCCACCTAGAGAGTTCAGGTCGAAGCACAACCCCTTGACAAGAATGCAGGGATGGCGCGAACTGGATTTCAGGGGTGCGGACGAGGCCAAGGTGGACGAGGACCTAGAAGAGGTCGCAGACAACTGATATGTTACAATTGTAGAGGGCTAGGACATTATGCCTATGATTGTATGAATCCAACACATCCATCATGTCTATATTGTACATTTTTTTATCATGAGACAGAGGATTGTCCCACACTAATAGCAAGGCTGCACGACAAGGGAGCGCTCCAACCTCCCCCAACTCAAAACATGCAAATGATGAGGTCTGAGCCACGTGAGGAAGACCCTAATGTCAACATTGTGCTCCGAAGTAGAATTATGATAGGGGATGACAAAGGCAAGCAACCTGAAGATAGTACTTGGGTTCGCAAGGCTCCGATGAAAGAACCAGAGTTTGATTTGGAGCGTGCTAAGGAAACCTTCATGGAAGCCAGGAAGAGCTGCGCTGATGCCTCCACTTCAGAAAGCAAAGACAGACTGAAGCCGAAAATGGACCCATCGATGCATACAATGTTCCTCGAAACATGCATGAAGCTGGTGTGTGACAGCAAGGCTATAAAAGGGACTGTAGGAACTCATAAATAGATGTGCTGGGACCACGCCAGGAGAACCACACGTAGTTCAGAAGATTGGAAAGCGTGCGATGAGGACAGGAAGGGAAATGAGGTTGACTACGTAGATTGGGGAATATGAGATGGACCAAGTGATTCTGGACCTACGATCAGACGTGAACATTCTGCTAAAGCAGACATGGGAGCGCATGGGAAGGCCTACGCGACAATGGTCTCCTATCCAACTGCGAATGGCGAACCAGCAAAAGATCCTACCAATGGGAAGATTGTAGGGGATCACGATGGATATTGAAGGAGCAAGCCCCTACCCCATGCTATTAGGAATAGATTGGGCCACTAACATGAACAGGGTGATAAATATAAAGAAGCGCAAGATGATTTTTGGTAAAAATTCTCTACGCATAGTCGTACCTTTGGACCCTGCAGAAGGATCACGCTACATGGAGCCAGTGCACGACTATGAAAGCGACGATGACTTAGATTGCATCTACAAGATAACCACGCGAGAGCAGGACTAGGTAAATCCCACCGCGGATGGATGAATCTCATGGGAGCATGAAAGCTCATGTACATCGGATTTGGATGAAGAGATAGAGCGATGATAGAACTTGTTACATGAGGTAACCACGCTAAACTACAACGTGATGACAAGATCGCTGCACTGTGTATAAATGGAAGTAAGGTATCTACCTATGTATGATGGGTTAAGCAAGGTCGATGCCTTCCTGACTAGATTTGAAAGAGAGGTGTTGGAACAACAATTTCTAAGCTCTGAAATGGGTGCTACACGCTACGCCCGTGAGGTGGTGGGTTACACACCAAGGAATCTTTGAGGACTGGCGTGAATGCATGAGAATGATACACGTGTGGTTTGGGAAGCCTCAGATGTGAATAACTGACAATATTTCTAGACATAACGCTTTGCCCACACACCTGTCCAGATGGATACAGGCATATCTTAAAAAACCTGCATGGATGCACATAGACTTTGCGTTAGGAGACACGATTGATAAGCATGTGCGGGAAAGGCAATTGCGCGAATGACCCCTCCAGTTGGAACAATGGAGTATGGAAGGAACGAGTGTGCAGAAGGTTATCCACACATAATCCTTGGATTGGACCGCATATTACTAGAGGGATCGCCCATGGTGGCGCACTGCAGACGATAAAGTGTGTGACGCAGCCAGTAACGATCGAAGGTGGATGTTTTCCAGGCAAAGTGAATGGTAGTCGATTGAAGCCATACACAGGTGGCCTGGCTATCTGACTAGCTGACAGAAGCACAATGTTCACACTCCAAGTAGTTGGAAGAAGGCGCGGGACTATAAACAGATGTAGAGAAGAAGTTCCAACACCGCGTCTCGGAACAATGAGTACAGAAGATTCAGCAGGCAGCCGTTCAGTACACTACTGACCTTGCAGCCGTCCGAGCAGAGTTGGAGGGTCTCCACGCAAAGATCTCCACACCGACAGAGTGACTTGAGGGCGAGTCATGATGTTTGTGTTAGGGTCCTATTGGCCATGGAATCCCCCCAAGGCATGTTTTGGGGATTAAAGCCCAAGTTTTGACTAATTCCATTGTAAAGACTCTGCGAATTGTGGACGCAGAGTGCGAAGTCATAATAGAGTCATAGGGTTGTCCGCCCTTGTTTTTGTAATGTAATGTCGGCTTGAAATATCTGCCCATGGTCCACGGGCCATGGGATTATATAAATAGAGCGAGCCTCTAAGTGTAAAGAGGAATCAAATAGAAGAATCTGATGGAGTAGAAGGAATAGAAGCATTGAGTCGAAGTGTAAGTCATGTATTTGGGTTGTAGAGTAGTAGAAGGCTCTGTCACTGAGTGTGCAGAGGCCTAGTAGTCCACAATTGAGTATGCGGACCCCTGCAGCTGAGTGCGTAGGGTAGGTCGAGTCTGTAATCGTTGGAATAATTAACAAAAGAGAAATTTTACCATATTTCTGTGTATATTTTCCTGTTTTATTTATTAATGGGTATAATTGCAAGTTTACTATTTATTCACTGCGCGAACTCATATGAATGTGCTGAATAAATATCTGTTTACACGAAGATAACTAACTGTTATAAGAAGATAAGTAAAGATCTCTAGTGTGACTTAGGGAAATAGTGCATATTTCTGCTCCAGCTGGTTAGTGCTACGTGAAGGAAAATATATCAAGGCGCGAAGGCCAGGGAAGTGCATGAAGTAACCTACATGAAGGGACTCACAGTTGGATCAAATCAACCCCTCAGACATCTCAAGGGTGCGGAAACCTGGATCCAAGACCCCCCCATACTACTCCGGGTGAGACCTCAGTCCACGCTCCGCGGACTGTTGCCAAAGGGGCTAGTAGTATAGGGATTTGTTTGGCTAATTAACTCCGAACCTGGGTCAGGCCCCAACAAGCCAGCAAATACTTGACCCTTGTGACTCTTCGACTTCCCTCATCATTGTTTGACTTCCTATGACTTTTTGACTTACATGACTCTTCAACTTCATATGTGCATCTCTTGGACTTTCACATTACATTAAATTTTATTACAACATGGCCCATAATAGTAATGTGGCTGAGACAACTCATGACACAACTCGACATGACACTATTGACATGTATTATCTAAATGTGGTGTCTTTGTCAAGCTGTTACGCTGCTGAGTGATGGGTGTGCTCTCGATGTATCATGTCTTCACCTCCACGTGCCAAATTATGTAGGGTATTCGATGGTCTTGGTATTTTCTTGATGATGCACACGTATGTGTCCCTTTCAATTGATGCTCAATGTGCTTTGTATGTTCATTCAAATGCGAGCAAGTCTTCTAGCATGTGCTCCTTCTTCATCATGTTCATCATTGTGCCATGTTTCATCAATGTACATGTTCTTGCAATCACTCATGATGAGACGACATCAAATCCAGAAATATCCTAGTCTAGCATGTTGCATTATTTTTTGTTATAGGTGCAGATGACTGGGAGGGAGGAAAAGGCAATGAAACTGTGAAAAACACAGCTCAAGCCAGGATGAGAGACTCTAGAGGACTGTCAGAAAAAAGTGTTCAGATTTCACTCGGAGGAATATTTGCGCAATCCGGGACATCAGTGACAACTGCAATGTAGAATCCAGTTGGGCAGAACTGCATAGTTCCTGGGAGGAAGATAAGGCAGGGTGTTGGGAGGAACTACGGGGAAATTTTGTGTAGTTTTTAGGATGAGGAATGGGTAGGTCATCTAGTGGTCTAGCTGGGAATCTACACAGTTTCTCCGAGGAAGATAGAGCAGGTAGCAGGAGGCACCCACAAACATTTCTGCACATTTTTCCATAGAAAGGTTTGATCGGGCTACAGGGAGCTATTGGTCACAACTACGTAATTTTGAGGGACAGTGTCAGACAGGCAGCACGGGCCTTCCCGACACAACTATGCAATTTCTAGGATGAGTGTAGAGTGGGGAAGCAAGGAGAGTGCCAATGAAAACTACACAAATTTCAAGGACAGAGCAAAGCAAGCCACCAAGGGGACCTGCCATTCATATCTGTGGAATCTCTTGGAACATTGCAGTGCCATGTAGCAGAGGCCTGACTCACATGACTGCACAATTTCTGTCAACAGTGTAGGGTAGGTAGCTGGGTATGTCTGTGCAATTCTAGAGAGAAGTGCACCTCGGGGTCACAATGGAGTTTAGGTTTCTGACAAAGCAGAGGGAGGCTTGATGAGTGATCTTGCGGGAAGCACAGATTGGATCGTACTTGGGCACAACTTTTGTGTAGTTTTGTGTGATAATCAATTTTCTTACTTCCAAGTAGAGCAAGGTCACTGAGAGCTGAGACTATACAATGTATCTCAGTCGAGGTCTGGTTGAAGGAGGGTTGTCCGGTCAAAAGATTTTTAGGGAAAATGGCTAAGTGTGAGAGAAATTGAACTTGTGCATACATGACATTGTGATTTTACACTTAACATGACTTGATGACGGGAAACCTCAAACCAACAATACAAACATGTGCTCAATGAGACTATCTTAAAAGCTAAGAGAGAAAAGTGCAACACTTGAGATAGATATTCAAACGATCATGACAACACTTGTGCGATAGTGCTTCAACTTTGTGTGTGAGTACGACTGAAGTTCACAGTGCGAAAACAACTCATGCACACAAAGACAAGCCTTCAAAATGGCCAGAACAATATCACAAGCATGACACAACAATCAACATGCCAAAAGACGACCAGTGGTCGATCAAGCAAAAGGGTGTAAGGACCCGAAAAGAGCTCATGGAATGAGCCCATGTGTTTGAAACCATCAGGGGAATACCTAAGGAAGGCTATGAAATTTGGATGTAGGCCAAAATTTTGGAGGGTGTTGTAGTCGCTACAACACTTGGTGACACACTGTTTGAATACTAGCTTCTCTGTTTTAGTTCATTTTCAGCACAGGGTCTTGGCCTTTTCAGGGAGTATTGATTCATTGTGCATGTTACTTTGGCTTCCCCACTTACCCCATGTACGTACATGGTTCACCTTGTACCAACTCAGTCAAACAAAGAAAAATTTTCAGTGAGATCACAGTGTTCCAAAATCGGGAATGGTAGTTTGGCTCACGAGCTTATGATTTTCAGAGTATGTGTTTTCATATCTAGTGTTTCTCTACTACCATTAGGACTGGAAAGTACCCTAGCGGAGTCACACATGAACACAAGCATTTCTCCACTACCAATGAGCTTGGTCAGTAAGCTGGTGGAGTTGCCTGCTTCACTTCTCTGGACAGGAAGCCTTTCTCTTCTTTCGCTTTATTTTTATTTTATTTTTGAAAGAGGACTATGCATAGGCACTTATTTATTTTTCGGGTGGAAAAGGGATCCTGAATTATTGAGAGTAGAAGAGGTTGTTCCTTTAGAGAAGAATGTAAGAATTCTAATTTAGGTTTGCTTGTTTAGGTTCTCCCCTTCTCTATTTCTACTAATTGGATGAGCTTGAACACAGAGAGAAGAAGATTGAGTACATGTATGGGGTTTCTCAGTTTATAGGTTCATGGTTTAACCAGATCTTCTCTTACAAATGGATCGTATTTTCCGTCAAGACTTCATCGGCCAAAAGTTACAACCAAGCATAGAGAAGACAGACATAGGACTGGCCAAGCATTTCAATGTCACAAGACTCTTGTACTTCAGCCACATACTTATTCAAAATCCAGAACATAGTGCAAGACAAAACTTATTTACAAAATGAAATGGCAAGGCAATCAAAACAAAGCAAAGAAAAATGAAGAAAAAGCAATAGAGCAAAGAAAAAAAAACAATAAGCATGTTATGTACATAGCGTGGGGTGCAACCCCAGGTCATTGAAAATAACATTTAAATCTTGGCCATTGACAGGAAGGTTGTCAATCCTCCCGTCAAGTGATTGTAGACGATACATGTGTTGGCCAAGTTTTTCATGAACCATGAAGGGACCAATCCATAGGGACTAGAACTTCATGTGTTTTCCATTGTCTTCATGGGGTTTATCCCACTTTAAGACTAAGTCACCCACAACGAATTTCACGTTCCCTAAAAAATTTCGATCGAACCATATCTTGATACGGCTCTAGTGGAGTGAATTTTTTTCTTTTGCTTTCATATATTTGTTATGGACATATTTGGGCACTGCAGCCCCAATCACATATGTCCATAAACCAAGGGCTTCTAAACCCCTAAAAGCATTGTTTCATACCCTAAAGGAACAAGGTCAGCTGATTAAATCATTTCCCAGAAGTTCTCCCTTAAAAACTACTTAGAACTGGTCAAAATTGGACCATACAGACTACTCAGTGCTAAGGGTGCGATGCATCTCACCTGCTACACACAAAGGGTGCGATGCATACTAAAAATCCCTTCTGTAGGGTGCGATGTGTGAGAGCAGACAAATGGTAGAGGAAATTTGCTAGGTGGAAACCCAGAGAATCTTCTAGAAACTGCTCATATGACACTTGCCTCTCTAAATTCACCTAGGGATGAGTAACAGATCATGAAATCTCCAAGTGGAACCAAGAACTATCAATGAAATTAAACTAATCAAAATCCCAGAAGCTGACTCACCCACCTACAAATATTTATATATGGATCCCTCATCCTAGAGATCCAAAGACTAGAATTTTGTATTTTGTAAGGAAGTGTTGTTGGTTTCTCTGTGAGACATTGTATTGTTGGGTGATCTAAGCTTTTCATGAGGTGAAGAGGGCTTTCATGCTGGGAGGATGGCACTAGATTAGACAGCTTGGTTGTAATTCTCTCTTCTACTACTTCTATCAATAAATTTATTTGAGTTTTCCTCCATATACTTGTATATCTCTAAATCTTGTATTTGTGTATGCATTTGTATGGTTAATATACATCTGATCCTATATTGTTTATGGTTATAGATCTTTATGCCTTGATGGTATTTTGCTGCTTTGACTCTACAGGTGTTCTTTGAAGTTGGACAAGTGAGGAAGGAGTGGCGAAAGCTCTATCAAGGGAGAGAGGAAACAAGCAAGGAGCCACGCAAAAGACTGAGGTGGTACTCTCTGCTTCTCTGTCATCTATCTCTCATAAAGGAAAACACAAGTGACTTTAAATTGTTTGTTTATAAGATAGCTACCCGTCTTAGTGGGACTAGCAGATCTGAATGGACACTAGTTTTCCCGATAACAAAATGGCAACTCCACTGGGGAGCGAATAGTTTTTTTGTTTGTTTCTATTTGTTTGCTTTATAAACTATAGACGGAGCCTAAAGTTAAGCCAGCTAGCCTTAGAACTGCATTTGCTATGCAAGTGCAAAGTAGATCAATGCTTCTTCAGTCCATCTCCAGGTTTGATTATGAAATGAACAACTGACTTGCAAAAATCCTAAGTGCCCTGGTGGTAGCTCAAGTAACCTCATTAGATCAGCCCCTATACTTTGTGTTTACTGTTTATCATTAGCTTAGCCTAAATCCCTAAACTTAGCTACAAACTGTGAGTGAAAACCAAGCTCGGTCTCGTCCCTGGACCATCGCATTGTCTCCCATTGGCAGTCTGGATGCATCGCACCTCCCATGTGTTGTAGGTGAGATGAATCCCTTTTTACCTATGTTATAGGTGTGATTTTGAGTGAGACTGTTTGTGCCTCCAGATTTTGGTTTTTTCTTCATTGTCTTTAGCTTTATTCAGTAGTTTTGATGTCTATGATCAATATATCATTGTTGAAACTCTCTTCCTTTGCATTATTTAGGCTCCATTGATAAAGAATTGTGAATGTTTTAATGTATTTTCCATCATTTATAGTTCTCCTTTGCAAACAGTAGCTTAATCGAATTGTCGTCTTTTGATTTGAAAGTGTCGCAAGTGTCGTTTTCAGTCAAAGAAAAGAGTGTTGTAAAGTCTTCCTCTTTTAGATAGTCGATTATACTTTTTCCATTGTATTTGATTTGAATCATCAATTCTTTGAAGTGTCGAAAGAAGTTTTCAAGTTGAAATTGAAAGTGTCATCTTAATCTTCCTTTCATTTTTTAAAAGAAATTGTTGAAGTGTCGCTTTTAAGAAAATTAATTCAGATCTGTACTTAGTTTTATTTTTGTCATTCACACATTAAGGAAACTGAAAAAAAAATACATGCATGTGCATTTGCATTTAGACTGCATGCGGAAATTGATTTAGGAAAAGTGCATCTAGTGTGTGCTCTCTACTCTATGTTGAAATAATTTTACTTCTCTTTCCTTAGTAGCTAGGATTTTCATTGCTAAAATAAAGTAAACAACTGTTTATCATCTTAGATTGCATATTTCAGAATTGTATATCTACATCACGCGGTGAACCTTAAAGGAAAACTTCTTAAGAAAGATAAACTGTAAAATAAACCTCAATGAACATAAAAATGCTTTGGAACCTAACGCACAACATTTAGAAGTCTAGGCTAGAGATGTATTCCGGCATCGTAAAGCCTGGTAACTATCGTTTTCATCATAGGTTGGGTGATTCCTCCTCTTTGATATGACGAGTGCCAGTACGGACTTGTGCTCCCACATATCGTCAAGTATATATTGGGAGACCACAATAGGCCATATCCTTTATCCCGAGGAAGCCGTTTCTGTCGCCCTATCGATCGCAATGCGCTGAACACAGCATTCGGGAAGATTTACTACCGTACGTAAAAAGTATTCTGTAGTTTTGCGATTGGTTTGGTAATCCCTCTGTCTAGATTTCCAAAGTAGTCACTTTCGTTCCTTTTCAGACTCCTTAAAAGAAAAGGTCCATCTGAGCACTTGTCACTTCAAGCTCATTAAAAATCGAAGGCAACTAGAGTCATCTTTAGCTTTTTCTTGACTCTTAAAAGTTGAAAAATCAAGTTGTGTCAAAGCGTCATAAAATTTATTTTAATTGGAATAACATCATTGTTCCCTCGTTGGTCTTAGGTTGAGAAAATGGAGTCCACCAATCAAGGATTTCCCCTTGGGGGGAATCCTAGTCCTTTCTCTTCTTGGGGAGATGTTGGTGCTCCACACATGGCTACATTGTCCCTTCCAGGACTCACAATTGGCCTGCCAGTATGGATTTTCTCGACCTCTGTCGTTCAAAACACCGTAATTCCTGAGCAATCAAATTAGCAACCAGATGATACTAGAGTTTATCCCCCACCTTCTAATTCATTTGTTTCTCCCTCTCCTTCTTCCTCTTCACTTGGTGAAGCTAGTAACACTAAAAACCAAGTAACTGAGAAGAAGAAGAAAGGGAAGGAGAAGAAGAAGAAGAAGCCAACGGCGAAAGGGGGCAACCATGCATCATCTGGTGAAAATATGCACACTGCACCATCCAAGCCTAAATCTCCATGTGTCATTTGCAAGGGAGACCACTATCATTGAGACTGTCCCTGTATCCTGCGGATCCTAAGAGACTGGTCTCCCCGTTTGCATAATCCGGTGTCTTCAACCTCTCACGATCATGTTGAGAGTACACCATCAACTAGTGAAAATGAAGTCAATGGATAGAAAGGAAGATCTAAATTTCCTGGTAGACTGTGTGAAGGTGATCATGCCCTCCACCGTTGTCCCTTCCTGGATGAAGCTAAAAAATTCTTGGATAACCATCCTGCTTCACCGCAACGACTTCCTCCTGGATACAAGAAACTCTTGCCGAGTCCATCGCTAGTTGAAAATCTGACTAACACACCTTTGTTGTCGGTCGAAGCACCTATCATTGAAGATAAACCCTCTGAGTCCACATCAGACCAAATTCAACAGGTCAAGATGGCAGTCGACCCAGTCTTGTCTTCAGAAGGTCCACCTTCAGATGATACAGTCACCAAAGAGAATGAGAACGACACTATTCAAATTCTTTTTGTTAACACAAAGTCCGATGAACTTGGGGGAAATTTTCCCATTGCTTTACCGTAGGAAGGAAGTTCATCAGAGATTCATCGAACCGTTTATTCAGTCCCTCCTCCAAGCAATCTAGTCGTTTCCTTTGATTGGAATCTACTAGGCAGACCCCACTACCATCTAATGTACCATTCTGAATCATAGTATAAGCTTACAGAATGGTCATGGTTGGCACTATCATAGATGAAGGGGCTTCTGTGAGTATCCTTTCCTCAACTACTTGGAAAGCGCTTGGTTCGCCATCGCTTCTACTTGAGATTCGAAATCTGTCAGGCTTCAACAAAGGAACCAGTCGACCGTTAGGGATCCTTCCAAATTTGCCTATAACTTTGAGAAGGAAAACTATTTATCTAAACGTGATTGTAGTCCAAGGGCCATTAGATTACAATCTACTCCTTGGCCATGACTACATTTATAGCATGGGAGCTATTGTTTCCTCACTCTTTCGAGTGATGTGTTTCCCGCATGAAGGCAGAGTGGTCCAGCTCGTAGACCAGCTTTCATTCCCCGATTCAAACACAGCTACTAGTCAAGTGCCATCCCTAACTGGTCTTTTTTCACAAGGAATGTCTCATCAACCTCTAGTCAATCCACCTGATGAGCGCGAGTGATTCGGTGAATGTGACTAAACCCAGGGGGCATGCACCCTAGTCTGCTTCGGTAGGAAAACCCCAGATATAAGGTAGGTTTCCGTGTAGGATATATGACTAGTCTGACACACCCATCCATTTAGGAAAATGGGATCAGTTTGGAATAAGATTCCCTCGTCAAAGGTTATGTGATTGGAAGTGGATTAAACCCTTTCACCTTTGTCTATTTTGATGGACAGAGCCAAGGAAGTGTTTTGTCTGCAACGTAGGCAAAACAACCTTGCCTTAATGCAAGAACTTCTATATGGTAACCTGGAAACTTTACTTTTCTTTATACCTAGGGGCATGCAAACCTTTTTCTTGCAATTGAAAATTGACCTTTTATTTTCTTAGTTTGTAGGCTTATTTCCTTAGTTTGTAGGCTCTCAACCTTTTAACCTTGTAGGTCGGTTGTTTCTAGCTTGCATACAAAAGGCTCCGGAGCAAAGTTGCGCATGGGGCAAGCTCCCTAAAAAATGAACCTACTAATGAGAGACATCCTTATTATATAACTAGCACGAGTAGGTTTACATGAAGTTCAAGCTCGTTAAAAATTAAACCTAGCAATGAGCATATGTTTCCCTAGAGTTTAAGCTCATTAAAAAATGAACCCACCTTTCGGTAAATAACCTTTGTGATCGCATTGCTATCAGATTTTGAGCCTTGGTCATGTTCTTACCATCATCTCCACTTTTTTGCCGATCATATGCCTCCACTTGAGTGTTTACCCTTTTGAGAAACAATTGCAATGAGTGATTTTGGTAGCCACCTTCTTTACACTGCCATGATTGAAAAGTTCCAAACTTACCTAGAACCAGCTGCTACCTGAACTTATCACTCGTTCCTCAAAAACAATTCTTTTTTAAGCTCTTTTTAGACTCGTAAAATATAAAAATATTGCCGAGCAATTTGCCTCTCCAGCTCGTTAAAGTGATTGGAAGTGCCATCCCTCCTCTATATTTTAATCTTTTTGGACCTGAGGGATCATTACATAAAAATATCGAGCACTTGTCTTTTTCGGCTCGTTATAGTGATCGGAAAAGTCATCCCTTTCGTATTATTTTATACTTTTTTAGACTTAAGGGATTATACTACGAAAAAGGATTATTGGAGTTTCCTTTCCGTCTCTTTTTAAACTCTCTAAAATTGAAAAGGACCGAGTTATATTTATTGTTAAACTTGTTAAAACAATAGCGACAAACTTGTCCATTACAGACAAAAGCGAGTTTCACTATCGCTAGGCTCTCTAAAACATAGCGACAGGTTTTCCCGAAGGGAAAATTATAGAACAAGCATATGTTATCCTCCTCAAGCTTGACAAAATAAAGAGGTACTGGTCAGCAATGACTAGGGAAAAATTGGGAAGAAAACTTGAAGAACTTCATTGGTAGTAGGTCGCTCTTGAACATGACACTTTCATTCCATCACCATGATTGAGTCAGGTTGGGTTATTTTGTTCACCGATCATATCACCATTGGTCCTCCGTACCATCCATTTTTGGGGTTAACGCTGCCAATCCATTTTAGTGTCACCGATATGTTCAAGAGAAGTCGCTCAGAGAATTCACAAACCCAGCTAACATCTTATCCATTGCAATACCTTCACGCTTCATTCTTTCATGACTGCCATCATGAACCTTATATCATCAGATCGTTTTCACCTCCACAAAATCATTTGCTCCGTTTCATGTCGTAGATGTGGGATTCATCAACGCCCTCCTACGATAGGTCACTTCTTGTTGACATCAGCTCATTATCCAAGAAGTCGACTTAGGAACAACCCTTTCAGTACTTTGAAGCTTGCATGCCTTAATGGCAAGTTTCTCACTTCCGGTGACAGGTTTACATCAATGGCCTTCGACCGAAAGATTTTTTGTGGTGTTCGACATCGACTCATGTATTCGCACCATGTGAGTTGTACTGCAGTACCTTGAGGGTCATTATCATTATCGTTGATTCCTCTCGTGCCTGTTAATAGCTTACATCATTGGCTGGTAATCAGGAGATGTCTTTCCATGTTCGACACCAGAACATCTTTTCACATGGATTGACTTGTACTTCGGGTGAAGATTGAACGAGTTTGAAGACCCCAGATCTAGTTTCATCCATCTGGGCTGCGATATATTCAGGAAAATAAAGACATCAAATGTACATCATAGCTGCACAGATAATCATCCAAGCCAAGGGATGATGCCTCTACCAAAATCATCAATCTGCCACATAGATAGTTGTATGTCCTATGTACATGAAAATGAATTTATAAAGCTGAGCATGGGAATGCCCATCTCAGCTAGATCATGAAAATATTATGAAGATAATGTATTTTATTGTATCTTATTATAGGTCACCTTCCAGTTCGAAAAACCTCGGATCCTCATGATAAAGTATTTCACCTGACATAAGAAGATTTACGACCTCATGCTTTAGGGGGGCAACTGTTATAGACATATTTGGGGACTTGTTACACAAAAATATTGTCACCATGATTATTTGCAGCCAGTATGGGTCTATCATCACTTGTACTGTCCTCCTAAGCAAGTCTCAGGCCTCAGCCCTTCAAGTCAAGCTTTGAAATTGAGGGAAAGACATTGAAAATCAATAAAACTCTGGTTCTGCACTTTCTCTCACTATCGTCTGTGGTCCCGCACCTTCTGTTTACAAAAACTGCGGACCTGCCCGCTCTGTCCCTAAAGGTGTGGATGCGGACCCTTGTGAAAGTAAAAAAGGCGCAAGTTTATTCTAAAAAACTCACTTTGGGTTAATTCTAGATGATTCTAGACGGAATTTTGACGTGGATTGGCCGCTCTTAGGTGGTTCATGCATCCCAAAAGAGAAGGAGCTAATCCCTTGATGAGAGGATCTATCCCTTTGAAGGAGGGCTTTATCCCTTTTAAGGAGGACCTAGTAACTTCCCTCCTTTGCACTATAAATTCAGGGATTGGGCTGGTTGCTAGGGAGGTTAGAAGCTGAAGCTTTTTGATGGTAAATGTTGGTGAAATTAAGACTTCCTAGTTGAGCTTAAGAGGAGAGATCACATACCTTTTTGGCTTCATTGGGAAGAGAGTGAAACTTGTCAAAGTAGAGGAGACTTCTTACTGGACCCTGGGAGGAGCTTGTACAGCGTCAAGGCATAGGTTGTAAAGTTCTTCTTTGATTTGAATTAATACAATCAGATTCATTTTTCTCAACAAATTGTCTCATGTCATTTGTTTCATGAATTCCTTGACTTTCATGTTAAATATGTTTTATGATATTGGCTTTTCAGGTGCTATTTAATTTGTTTGCTTGTTTGTGTTTGTAGATTCGTGACAAGGGAGCTCATTTGGATCGAAAGAGCGAGGCTTCCACAAACTTGCGTTGGACCCAAGGTAGGCCTAAAACACTTGTTTGCCTTTGTTTATAAAAGCATATTTAGAGAAAGATAGTGTGTGATTGGTTTGCTTGTCATTAGGTCTTCTTTAGATTCTAGGAAGGTCTATCTTTTCCGCAAGATCGACTCATTCCGTGTGACAAAATGGCGACTCCGCTGGGGACTTGATCTTTTCCTTGTTTTTACTTTGACCTGAGAAACTGTGTTTTTGTTTCTGTTTTTGGCTTGTTGTGTGTGGAATTGGGTAGAGTTTGTAGATCCAAGGTTATTTCTCGTTTTTCATAACTTTGGGAGAGGACCGCACCCTCGGCTTGCAACACAGTGCGAACCTATCCGCACTTTTGCTTTCAGCACAGAACGGTACCGCACCTGTGTGAACTGTGGGCCTACGGACCCTGCTAAAATTTTGAAAAACTTAAGATTTTCTCTTTCAGTCAGTTTAGTTTTTGTGTAGATGTTGTTATCCCCTGCCTAGACCTGCATATGACTTGTTAAGAACTTTCCTTAGGTTAATTCCATTGGCATTCTCATTTTAAGCTTTTATCAATTAGGTGTTTTTAGTCTCTTTTTTGAGAAATTCTTAATTTGATTTCCTTGGGTCATTACTTGGAGGTTTGTCTTAGTCTTTTCATAATTTTGCATCTTTTTGCTTTTTTTTTTGCAAAAAAATTTCCCCCTCATTCGCCGGGGGGGGGGCTAAATTGTGTATGAGTGTTAATCGCCTTTGAGTGTTTTTATTTTTTGATCTTTGGAACTCTCACCCAATTTTCTTGACTTGCACTTGATTGGTTCTTAGATTACATTAGAATCATCTTGTGTTTGAGAATTCTCTTGCATAGATCACATTTGCATAATTAGAATTCTCATTTTCAGAATATGAATGAAAAATGTGCATAGATTACATTTGCATACTTTTCAAGTGAATTGTGCATAGATTACAATTGCATAGTTTACATTCTGAAAAATCAATCGTAGATTTAGATTAGCATTCTTTGATTTGAATTTACATATTTTTATTCTTTTTTTTAACACACAAAAATAAAAATAAAAAAAACTTTTTGGAATTGATTTGCATTAGTTTTTCTTGATGAAATTAGTGCATTAGAGAATTTGTTATATTTTCTCTTAGTGATCAATTTCTTGCATTGTTGGAAGTGAATGGAAACTCTCTCCTTACTTTAGTTAGGATTCATCGAATTGAAAAGATTACATTATCATATTCGATTGCATTCAGTTTTGAGTCGGGTCATAACACCATTGGTTTCGTATCCATTTACCTTTTTGAGTAATAACAGCCTAAATAACACAGCGCTTAATTAAAATTTATCTAGTAATTTTTTGCATTTTTAGGACTCTTTTCACCAATCTAGCTTAGGCTAGTGTCTTGGAATAGGTTTTAGTTAACTCTCCAAGACAGTAAAACAAACAAGTAGCTGTATCTTGCGGTAGGAGAAAATCCAATTGTTACATCTATGCTCTGGGAAAGCTCCTCTTAAAGGAGAAGCACGAGATCATATCTGAACTAGTGAGGTAATCAATCCTTCCTCATTGGGAACGATAGAAGATATTCACGTATTAAAAACGGTAAACCTCGGATTGACCATTGTCGAGGAGCCTGGGGTCACTTGTTGGTAAACCTTGGATTATGTCAAGGAGCCTTCAAGAGGATTGAGTTTGTTACTCTGCCCTTGCGTGCGTATTGGATCGTAGACTGTTCCCCTAGGTATATTTGTTTCTGTTGGTAACCTTAGTGACCATATTCTATAGGATTCTTTCCTAAGGTGACGGTGGAGGGAAGATACCACTGTATCTGGAGCAGACGTCGACTAGACTCACTTGGATTTTCTAGGGGGGTTCTCTTCACTCGAGACGGTTTAGTGGAGAAACTTGTGCCAGTCTATTCATTAAGCAGGTTGTCAGGGTAACTGTTCCAACCGCCATTTCCGTATTGAATTCTGCGACGTTGGATTTCATCACCAACTAGTGTTTTCAAACGGAAAGTTACTGTTTGTGTGTGGTTTGACTCCTAGATTTGATAGCGCGTGTTAATTTGTTTGTTTTTACTTTTAGAGACCATAGGTGTGAATTGTGAATTTTAATTGTTAGGTGTGAATTGTGAATTGTTAATTTTAGTCTTAAATTGTTAATAAAATTCACTGAAGTTGAATATAATAGCAGCTGTTCCGAAATTTACCAACCAAGGAACCCCTCTTAACGAGGATCCTAGTACTTTTCCTTTCTTTGGAAATGTTGGTCCTCCTTATATGGCTACTTTGTCATTACCTGGATTTACAATAGGTTTACCGATATGGTTATTTTCAACTTCGTTGGCCCCAAATACTCCAATGGTTGTAGTGTCAAGATCCGGATTATCCACAGTTTCTAGTTCATTCTGCCAACGTTTCAAATCCCAAAGGGGGTCCATCATCAGGACAAATCAGATAGAATATGAGTGAAAGATTATTGAGAGAAGAGAACCTTGCAACCTGGATATAAATAAACAAGAACCCTAATTTTATAAAGGCTGACACATGATTCTTTATTTTTATTAATTATTATATTATTTTATTTATTATTTTTCTTTCTTTTTTATATAATAATTTTACCTATTTATAAAAGTTTTATAAAAACTTTAATTAATCATTTAATTATTCATTATTAGTTTAGGTTTAATTATTTAATCATGAACAAATAAGTTAATTTATTTTATTTTATTAATTTTGAACTTCATTTATTAACTAATTAATTCTTTTTATTTTTACTTAATTCAAATTAATTTATAAATTATTTCTGCCTACCTTTAATTAATCAATCATCAATTAATTAATTAATTAATTAATTGATTAATTGATTAATTAATCTAATTAATCGATTTATTAATTTCTAATTATTTATATATTTTTTATATTTATTTATAAATTAAATGTTATTTCAATTTAATTTGATTTGACTAAAAATTGACTAATAAATTACTTAATTAATTTATAAATTATATTTGCCTTCCTTTAATTAATTAATTTATCTAATTAATCGATATATTAATTTCTAATTATTTATATTTTTTATTTATAAATTAATTGTTAATTCAATTTAATTTGATTTTAAAATTTTTTGACTAATTAATATAATACAAATTTTTTTGATTTTAATTAATTAAAAACCAATTAAAATTGATAAAGAAATTAATTTATAATACTAAAGCTCTAATTTTTATTTTTATTATATTAATTTATAATTTCAATTTCTATAATTAATTGATTAAATTAAATTAATTTATTTTATTTTATTTTATTTATTTTGATTAATTAATCCTTATTGAATTTAATTAAAAACAATAATTCAAATTTCTTTAATGTCATATAATTCTAAAAAAAATTATTTTTTATTTTCATATAATTCTAAAATTCTTTATTTTGATTAGTATTTATTAGAGTTTTACTATCAGAATCAAAGTTATTTTTGGTTATTATTAATAATTTGAGAAGATATGTTTAATTTTATATTTTAATTTATTTTATTTTAGAATTAATTAAATTAAATTAATTAAATTTATTTGTTTTAATTTATTAAAGACCCCTTATGCTCCGGAGGGGCTTATTTGCTTGATGAGAGGAAGCCAATTTCCACTGATTTCACTCCCATTGTCCCTATTGAGGTTCTAAGGAAATTTCATAATTTCAATGGCCTCTCTAATTTTTCTTCTATGATAGTTGTCTTCTCTTGCAATTACCTTGGCGTCTTCCAAACACACATGATGTTTGGTCTTGGACGAGTGCTCTGCAAGGGCTGATGTACGGGATCTTTCATTCTTTATGTCAGCGGCATGCTCTTTAAGTCTTATTTTCAGAGACCAACCCGTTTCCCCAATATAACTCTTGCCACATGAGCAATCGATATTGTACACTCCCTTGTTCCACCTCAACTGAAGGCTTCACCTCAACAAAGTTCACCATCTCAACATCACCAACCTTCTGTTGACCCTTTACCTTCTTCGCCTAATTTTTCTTCCTCCATTTCTTCCTCTTCGCTTGGTAAAAGCATTGACGCTAGTGACCAGGTGTCTAAGAAGAAGAAGAAAGGGAAGAAGAAGAAGAAGAAGAAGAAGAAGAAGAAGAAGAAGAAGCAAGATAAGAAAGAAGTCAACCAACCAACCATGGTTGTAAGTGTTAGTTGTGTTGAGGAAAACTTTGACATGCATCATAAACCAAATACCCTTGCAGGCTTTGTAGGGGTGACCACTTCCTTATCAATTGTCCTGGTATTCCAAAGGTCTTGGAAGTATGGTCAGAAAAATCTCATCAACTTTCCATTGATCCATCAACCAGTGATAGTCAGGTTCCTGGGAAAAAGGGTAAAGTTAGGTTTCCTTGTAAGTTATGCAAAGGGAGTCATCAAACTCACATTTGCCCTCACATGGATGAAGCCTCGAAATTGTTGGAAAACCTTACTGTTCCACAGCAATAATTTCCAACTAGTTACCGTAAACTTTCTCCCAACCTACCGTCAACTGACGGAGTGATTGATCTAATTTCAAGTACAGTCGATCACACTCTTCCATTGGAGAGTGAAACTCATGTCACTCAGGTTGATGATCCATTAGTTGATCAAGTGGTCGATTCAATTTCACATTCGGTCGATCCCACTTTCCCTTTAGAGAGTGAACTTCATACTGCTCAGGTTCTTTTTGTTACATCAGATTCCTCTACGCCGGGGGGCATTTCACCTGTTTCTATGGAACCCCCTCCAAGTACTGAGGTCTTTTCCTTTGATTGGAATAGATTGACAGAACCTCGTCTTCCTTCCTCCATCCCTTTCCAAATCATTGTCAAGGTTGGTGATAGGGACATGCATCGCACGCAGGTAGATGAAGGTGCTTCTGTTAGTATTTTATCCTCAATTGCTTGGAAAGCTTTGGGTTCCCCTCATCTTGCGCCTATTATGCAGAATCTGAAAGCTTTTAACAGAACCATTAGTGAACCTTTAGGGATCCTCCCTAATTTTTCCATTACCTTGGAAGGTAAAACTGTCTGTATTGATCTTGTGGTAGTTCGAGGTCCCTTGGATTTCAATTTACTCCTTGGGCGAGACTATGTTTATGCAATGAAAGCTGTCGTATCGACACTCTTTCACGTGATGTCTTTCCCTCACAATGGATATATTGTGACTGTAGACCAGCTTTCGTTCCCTAGTCTTGTTTCAACTACCAATAATATGACAGCCCTAAATGTTCCTGATTCTCAAGTGGTATCTACCCCGCCACGGGTTAATTATGTGGCAACTGGTCCCATGTTTTCAGTTACCGATGTAAGTGAGTCTCTCACTATTTGCTCATCTTCCTTTGATTTAGATCTGGTAATTGACATGGAAAACTCTATGGGATTACTTGAACACGATGTTCTTATCCCTTTTGAGTCCCTTGACATGTGTTCTTTCCAGAGAACTATTCTTCCTTTTGATGAAGACCTCTTGGAAGCCATGATCAAGGTGTGTCCATTGACATGTCTTTCTTCCAGTTGGAAGCCATGATCAGTGAGTCGCGAGGATAGTTTTTCCTGTATCAACCTCGTTAAAAAATGAAACAGGCTGCCATGAGGACAGTTCTTTTCCTATGTCAACCTCGTTAAAAAATGAATCAGTTGGTCAGAGGATAGTTCCTGTTACTAAGTCAACCTCGTTAAAAAATGAATCAAGTTTGAGGACAGTTCTTGTTACTGAGTCAACCTCATTAAAAAATGAATCAGGTAGATTTTAGGATATATAGGTAGATTATAGAGAGTAGTCATGAGCATAGTTCCTTATCTTGTGTCAAGCTCGTTTAAAAAATGAAACAAGGGTTTTGAGGATAGTTCTTTTCCTGTGTCAACCTCACTAAAAAATGAAACAACTCCCACGAGTCTTTCCAAGATTTCGAAAGTAAACCTTCATTTCATCCACCTGGTTGAATGCAATGAAGCTTGGGGGGCATGTACTTCGATTTGCGTCATTATGCTGGGGGCATGCGAACTTATAACAAGCATAGTTTTCGTTTCAAGCTTGCATAAACATGAAACTGGACCCGAGCATAGTTCTTTTCCTGTGTCAAGCTCGTTAAAAAATGAAACAAATCCTCCTCTAATTGAGTCAAGAGTTTGACTAGATCTCATAAATGTTAAGTTGTATATTTAGGTTAGTTATTTCAGTTTTTTGCATAATTTTCTTACAGTTTTAGGTCGAGTCTTTCAAATGATCTCGTAACTGAACCTTCATTCCATCCAGCTAATAATTACCAGCAGTGTACTTAGTTGAATGAAATGAAGCTGGGGGGGCATGCGCTCTAGCAGTTACGCTTAGGGGGCATCAAGCACAGTTTTCTCTCTGTTTCAAGCTTGTGTAAAAATGAAACTACTTTGAAGCATAGTTTTTCTCTGTTTCAAGCTTTTGTAAAAATGAAACCTATCTCGAGTCAATTTCAGTTATTTTCAAGACTCGTTAAACTCATGAAAATCCCGAGATTATTTTGCTATCTTTCATTCTTGTAAAACAAATTAAAATGCCGAGTTCTTTCCGTCTTTTCCTGCTCGTAAATTAGATTGAAAGTCGGCCATTTGAGTACATTTTTATCATTTTTTTGAACTCATTAAAACTTACGAAAAAATGAAAACCATGAGTACATTTTTATCATTTTTTCGAACTCATTAAAACTTACCAAAAAGTGAAACCTTAGAGTCACCTTTAAGCTCTTTTCTGACTCCTAAAATATGAAAAGATTGCCGAGTTTTTCTTTTTAAACTCGTTAAAACGGAACTAAAGAGACGGTCCACTTACAGCTCTTTTCTGACCGTAAAAACATGAAAATATTGCCGGATTTTTGTCGTTTCAAATTCGATATTGGTTATAAAATGACGTGTCGTTGATCGCTTTTTCACTTTTTCGGATCGGGGGCACTAATTACGAAAAGTACTCCTTGGTTGTAAAGATCAAGCGGTTCTCTCAAGTATTATTTTATACTTTTTCGGGCTTGGGAGACACAAATTTACGAAAAAGGTCAACCCTGGAGTCTTCTTAAGCTTTTTTAGACTCTCTAAAAATGAAAAATGTCGAGTTTCTCCTATACTGGACTCGTTAAAATTTCACATTAAAGGACCTGTTCAATTACAAACAGGAACGAACCACTCCTTCTTAGGGTTCGAATTTAAACTAAGTTGGACTCATCTGAAGGATGAGCTTATAATCCAGCAAATGTTATCCTCCTCAAGCTTGTCAAAGTAAAGAGGTACTTGCCAGAAATGGTGGGGGAAAAGACAGAAAAATGAGCCTGTTTGTCATACTTTGTAACCACTCTTGAACACGACACTTTTATTCACCTGGGTTGGGAAATCCTTTGCCTAACAGTTGATCAAACCACATTGAAAGTCTTCAACCGGTTTCTGGGTATTAACTTTGGGTCAATTGTCACCAAGCCATCTGTTGTGTCGTTATGTGTTCAAGAGATCACTGCTAATAAGCCATTCATCTGCAAAATATCTGTCATCCATCTTGACCATCCCTGAGTCAGTCCTTGCAACTAAATTTCTTCAACTTGATCTATGATTTCGTGTTGTGTGCTTGCCTGCGACGGATCGCTTTCTATCGACTTCAGCTCATTATCTAGAAAGATGATCTAGAAATCGTCAGTACCTTGGGATCTGCATGCCTCAATGGTAGGTTTCTCGCCTTTGACGATAGGTTGCATCATTGACCTTCGATCAAAGGATTCTGTGACATGTTCAATGTCAACACATTTATTCGCATCTCATGGATTATACTGGGTGCTTTGAGAGCCATTGACATCACTGGTGGTTTCTCTCACACTTGTTAACAGTTTACATCATTGACTGGTAATCAAGTGGTTTCTACCATGTTCGACTTCAACACATTCCTTCGCATGGATAGAATCGTACTGTTTCGGGAAGTATAAATGAAGACCCTGGATCTAGTTTCCACAATCCAGGCTGTGAGGAATTTTGTATTCATTATATAATGGACTATTCATAAACAGATGGCTGCGTCCATACTGTGTCCACATGAGTCTATACTTGTGATGTTTTACAAGATCATTCCTGTATCACAGTAGTAGTTAGTTTTCTAAGTCAGTTGTGATATGAGTATGTGAATGCCTACCTCAGCGATGATATGATCTCATATATATATCTTGCATTGAATGTTTTTACAGGTTCCAACCGGGCTCTCCACAAGATGATCCTCGAAATGATAAATGAAATCCTCATCTACTACAGACTTCGCACTTTAGGGGGCAATCTGTTACACAAAAATATCGTCACCATGATTATTTGCAGTCAGTATGGGTCTATCATCACTTGTACTGTCCTCCTGAGCAAGTCTTAGGCCTCAGCTCTTCAAGTCAAGCTTTGAAATTGAGGGAAAGACACTGAAAATCAATAAAACTCTAGTTCTGCACTTTCTCTCACTATTGCCTGCGGTCCCGCACCTTCTGTTTACAAAAACTGCGGACCTGCCTGCTCTGTCCCTAAAGGTGTGGGTGCGGACCCCTGTGAAAGTAAAAAAGGTGCAGGTTTATTCTAAAAAACTCACTTTGGGTTAATTCTAGATGATTCTAGAAGGAATTTTGACGTGGATTGGCCACTCTTAGGTGGTTCATGCATCCCAAAAGAGAAGGAGCTAATCCCTTAATGAGAGGAGCTATCCCTTTGAAGGAGGGCTTTATCCCTTTGAAGGAGGACCTAGTAACTTCCCTCCTTTGCACTATAAATTCAGGCATTGGGCTGGTTGCTAGGGAGGTTAGAAGCTAAAGATATTTGAGGGTAAATGCTGGTGAAATTAAGACTTCCTAGTTGAGCTTAAGAGGAGAGATCACATACCTTTTTGGCTTCATTGGGAAGAGAGTGAAACTTGTCAAAGTAGAGGAGACTTCTTGCTGGACCCTGGGAGGAGCTTGTACAGCGTCAAGGCACAGGTTGTAAAGTTCTTCTTTGATTTGAATTAATACAATCAGATTCATTTTTCTCAACAAATTGTCTCATGTCATTTGTTTCATGAATTCCTTGACTTTCATGTTAAATATGTTTTATGATATTGGATTTTCAGGTGCTATTTAATTTGTTTTCTTGTTTGTGTTTGCAGATTCGCGACAAGGGAGCTCATTTGGATCGAAAGAGCGAGGCTTCCACAAACTTGCGTTGGACCCAAGGTAGGCCTAAAACACTTGTTTTCCTTTGTTTATAAAAGCATATTTAGAGAAAGATAGTGTGTGATTGGTTTGCTTGTCATTAGGTCTTCTTTAGATTCTAGGAAGGTCTATCTTGTCTGCAAGATCGACTCATTCCGTGTGACAGCACTGAAACCCCAATCACAAATGTCCATAAACCAAGGGCTTCTAAACCCCTAAAATTTTGTTTCATACCCTAAAGGAACAAGGTCAGCTGATTACATCATTTCCCAGAAGTTCTCCCTGAAAAACTACTCAGAACTGGTCAAAACTAGACCATACAGACTACTTAGTGCTAAGGGTGTGATGCATCTCACCTGCTACACACAAAGGGTGCGATGCATACTGAAAATCCCTTCTGTAGGGTGCAATGAGCGAGAGCAGACAAATGGCAGAGGCAGTTTGCTAGGTGGAAACCCAGAGAATCTTCTAGAAACTGCTCATATGACACTTGCCTCTCTGAATTCGCCTAGGGATGAGTAAGAGATCATGAAATCTCCAAGTGGAACCAAGAACTATCAGTGAAATGACACTAATCAAAATCCCAGAAGTTGACTCACCCACCTGCAAATATCTATATATGGATCCCTCATCCTAGAGATCCAAAGGCTGGAATTTTGTATTTTGTAAGGAAGTGTTGTTGGTTTCTCTGTGAAACATTGTATTGTTAGGTGATATAAGCTTTTCATGAGGTGAAGAGGGCTTTCATGCTGGGAGGATGGCACTAGATCAGATAGCTTGGTTGTAATCCTCTATTCTACTACTTCTATCAATAAAGTTATTTGAGTTTTCCTCCACATACTTATATATCTCTGAATCTTGTATTTGTGTATGCATTTGTATGGTTAATATACATCTGATCCTATATTGTTTATGGTTATAGATCTCTATGCTTTGATGGTATTTTTTTGCTTTGACTCTACAGGTGTTCTTTGAAGTGGGACAAGTGAGGAAGGAGTGGTGAAATATCTATGAAGGGAGAGAGGAAACAAGCAAGGAGCTAAGTGAAAGACTAAGGTTGGTACTCTATGCTTCTCTCTCATCTATCTCTCATAAAGGAAAACACAAGTGACTTTAAATTGTTTTTTTCTAAGATAGCTACCCGTCTTAGTGGGACTAGCAGCTCTGAATGGACACTAGTTTTCCCGATAATAATATTGTTCCTTTAACTTGTGTAATGTGTCCATCCTAGGTTGAACCAATAGACACGACTTGCCTTGGGATTCTTGGGATAAATGGAGAGTAGGAAAGTATTGTTTGGTGGGAGGATGGCCTATTTTCTGTATACAAGGAAGTATGGAGATGTGTTCAGAGAGGGTTTGGGTGTAACTCGGTCAGCGCAAAGAGCAATCTCCAGAGTGTTACGGGAATAAGTACCCTAGGGCTTTGGGTTGAAACCCCAACAGAACAAGAGCAAACTACAGTAAGAAACACTCATACAACTTAGGCAACATGCTTATATAAACAAACTATGATAGCAACCATACACATATGTCCTTCGTTTGGGTAGTTCCAACAGGGTTCAGACCCTCTGCAACTCTTGATGATCTTCGAATCTGCAAATCAACCAATCCGAACATACATAGAAGCATATCGATAAAACATTTTAATGAAATCAAATTTATATCATATAAGCAAGATGATTAGTTATACATCAAAATGACATTCGTACATGAATTACAACAGTATTTGATGCATAAACAAAGTTAATCTCAGGAATAAGACAATGTTTCTTTTTATTGTAGATAGCTATAACCAACACGGAGAGAATTCACCTGAGTCTTCTTCTTCTGGATCCAAGCGGAACCATCCTCCAGATCCGTGTAGTCCCAGACTTCAACAGACTCCTTCCATAACCAATACCATGATATCTCAAGCAAGTGGGAGAATATCAACACTCAAGGAAACAAGGGTTTCCTGAACATGGGGAATTGCTTGAAGCACATGGATACTTCAAACTCAGTCAGGGGATAATCTTAGTATAGTAATTATATCTCTTCTCCTCCTTAAGGGCTTCCTGTATAAGTCTATTTATATTTATCCCAATTAGTTTTTTAGTTGGGGAACAGTTGGGCCACAGGCACTAAGAGTAATCAATAGGTAAAACTCGTGAACTCTGCCTATAGTTAAGGAAATTTATTTTTTTAAAGTTTTTTAACACATATACGTGGGTTTGGTATAGACTAACCCACGTGTACATGCTTTTATCACAGAGAAAAGTAGCGTACAGGGAGTAAAACACTATTTTTAAAATATTTGGACCAAGTCTGGAAGGAGGGGTTGCCCTAGGCCATAAACCAAGCATCACAAATACCAAAGGTGATATTTGAAGCTATAAAAAATGCCCCCTAATATATGAGCTCATAAGGGGTACATGATGGCTGAAATGTATTAAGTATATGGAAAGGAAACCTGTCGAAACTGAGAAGGACTTCACCAGATTTTAGCCTGCCAAGCCATCAAAAAAAGATCAGAAAGAAACAATTGTCTGAGGGGGGCATACCCATACTCAGAGAAAGTAAAGCATGTCCGCATATCAAGTAGAAGCGGATCCACTATGTATACAAGTATAAAAGACTGAAAGTACATAATGGATCATCTGATTGTTATCGAACTAGTACATGTCTGAATATCACATATAAGAAGATGACCAATGAAGTTGAAAGATGAAGTTGATCACTAATGTCAAAAAACTGATCCCAATAGTACCAAATGAACATGATGGAAGAAGATGATACTACATCACAACTCAGATGCCAGCATATAAGATGTCACTGTTAAGGACTGCAACATATAATGTGGATGGTTTCAACTAGCAGTAACAAGAGCAACTGACAAGTGAACCAAAGAATGTTGATGCAACCCGAGGTCTTCACCGACCACCATGGTACATTTCTACACAATGGGAACAAATGATCTAAAGTCAATCATGTGAGAAATCATTTGATTACCGGTCATTGATGTATACCATTAACAAATGCGAGACTACTCACCGATAATGATAATGAGAGTCAAGGTACCTAGTACAATCTACCAAGTGCAAATGAATGAGTTGAAGTCAAACACTTAGAACAATCTATCAATTATGGGACAATGATAGTTTCCCACTGTCGATAGCGAAGGAATCTGCCACTGATGACTGCAAACCCCAAGGTACTACCAAATAGACTCTAGATCTTTGCCCTAGAGAAATGAGTCATAGTCGATAGGAAAAGATCCGCTAGAAGGAAGGCATTAAGGCATCCTTCATCAATCTAGCGCAAGTGTAACCTCTAGGCCAATAATATGGAAGGAATCAGATGAAAATATGTAGTAACTCGACCAAAGCATGTTTCCGATGTACACAAGATGTAGCTAGCTCATGATAGAAACCCTTTGAACCAACCGATAGTCAAAGCTGACACAAAGGTGAGGAATTGACCAATAGGGTCAAATGGAAACCAAGGCACTGCACGAATCCCAATGTGTGATAATGAAAGCTGATGTTGAACACAAGGGAAACCACTCAGTCAAAGACCCATGATATTGATTGATGCTGAGCACAAGGTGACCTATCAATAATGAAAATAGGGCCAGGGTGCGGCTCTAGGTCCGCCCTCAGAGCAATATGTTGTCATCGATAAGGACAAGACCTGCCAGCAAGAAGTCAATGAAGACCTTCTCAAACCAGCATGAGCAATGGACCAATATAAATGATGTGATGACGAACATAACACTGACGACCAGGGATGGATGACTGAAAAATAGGTCAAGAGACACTACAGAGAGGCCGAATCAGGCTTCCCTTGAACAAAAGCATGACTTGGTGATGACTATATGGCAGCATATGATAACTCTGTATAAGTTCATCATGGAAGAGGCCTGAGCGAACTCTCCATATGATTGGAAGAGGTAACCAATCAGAGGAGAACTGACTCAATAACAAGGTTAAGGCGTACCTAGTCAAACTAAATCCTGCCCAAAATGGAGGAGAGACTTTCTTCGTAGTGCTTTGTTCAAGGGCGACACGGCTGACTCTAGGTGCCAACAATATATGGAAATGTTGTCCTGTTCCCACTCTTTTTGGAATATATAATTTTTTGTCTTTTTCTTTAATCTGGAAAAAGAATAAAAGAATGCTATAATACAATGGAAAGAACGAGTGTCAGAGAAACAAATGATGGAGTTCCTGGGATGGGAATAATCCTATGCTTAATGTAGGGAGGTGAAACTGGTCAAGGACACTCAAAGGGATGTTCCTTCCATGAGTCAAAGGGTGTATCAAGTTGCAGAAGCTAAGTGATTGCATGGTTTATCTTGCATAAGACATGGTCAAATAAGTGGCTTAAACATGAGTCCAAGTGAAGCCGACTCAAGGCCAAAAGGTGCAAATAGTCAAAATGTGATGCAACAATACAAATGAACACAAAGGAGCATCTAGGATATAAGGCTAGAAATAAGCGTAGAAGCAAGGAGAATGTGTCTTCAACACACAAGTCATGGTGGGACTAAAGAGGACTCCTGAGCCTACTCAGTAAAATAGCATGGGCAACCAATGTCAGTGACGTTCTAACTACGATGCTGATGTAAAGGATGGCTCTACCATCGCATCATGATTTTAAAAAATTAGGACTAAATGCCCATAATCATGTCCAGTCTATCTATTGACCCAGCTTAGGATGAGTGGCTAAGAAGGTAACCACTGCATTGTGCACACACTGAAGTATGCGGACCCAATCCCGTGGTACTCCTACCACGCGGCGCTACATCTCCACAGGTAGGTCCTCTATGGCTACCATCGGTACCTGGTGAGTCAATCTCACTAAGTTTCTTTGGACTGCATATAAGACCCTCTTTGTCTCAGTAGCTATCTCTTCGGCACCTCTTCCGCGACGCCTGTGCTGCGGGAATCCATCTGGCCTCACCGGACCCAAATCTAGAACATGATCATTATGTCAGTATTGCAGTCCCATAAAAAATATTTCTAAGTTCATTTTCATATTTAAAAAAGAAAAAATTCTTTAAAATTGACAAAAACTTAAAAAATTGTTACTTATGTCTCCCCATGCCACGTTTGGTGGCAACACCAAGTCTAGATCTCCTCTGAAATCCATTCCAGCATAAGGGTAGTCGTCGACTGCAATGATTTGTTGGTCCCACCAGGTGAAAAACTCATCATCGAAAGTCGTCCTCGACACATCCCTGCCTCCAAGGCGTTTCATCAAGTCAGCCCACCTACCCATCCGTGGATCTTGTGGGGTGCTGATAGAGATAGATACCTTGGGACGTAGCCCAAGTACCTTCTCAAAGAAGAAGGAGTATAAAATGGTCCCATATCCAAAGTTTTTAGTCTGACCTTTCTGAATGGAGGTCAGCTGGTTCTTCATGTTCATTAGAAGAGGTGTGCACCAATCGAACACAGTGGTTAGGCATTCCACTACCAGGCTCATGAACACCCATGAAGACTAATGTAGTGAAGCTGATCTGTTTACCCTGGAAATGGTAAACAACATAATCTTGAGAGATAAACTATCCACATGTTTGATTGGAATGTAACTTCCAATCTTTTCTAGATACCCATGACAGTATATTTGTACATATTCTTCTACTGAAAGACTACTTCGTGTCCTACTGGTCAAATGCACAACCTCCCCTCTTACGGGAATAAGTATCCTAGGGCTTTGGGTTGAAACCCCAATAGAGCAAGAGCAAACTACAGTAAGAAACACTCATACAACTTAGGGAACATGCTTATATAAACAAACTATCCGATAGCAACCATACCCGAATGTCCTTCGTTTGGGTAGTTCCAACAGGGTTCAGACCCTCTGCAACTCCTGATGATCTTCGAATCTACAAATCAACCAATCCGAACATACATAGCAGCATATAGATAAAGCATTTTAATGAAATCAACTTTATATCATATAAGCAAGATGATTAGTTATACATCAAAATGACATTCATACATGAATTACAACAATATATGATGCATAAACAAAGTTAATTTTAGGAACAAGACAATGTTTCTTTTTATTGTAGAAAGCTATAACCAACATGGAGAGAATTCACCTGAGTCTTCTTCTTTCGGATCCAAGCGGAACCGTCCTCCAGATCCGTCCAGTCCCAGTCTTCAACAACCTCCTTCCATAACCAATACCATGATATCTAAAGCAAGTGGGATAATATCAACACTCAAGGAAACAAGGGTTTCCTGAACTTGGGGAAGTCCTTGAAGCAGAGGGATACTTCAGACTCAGTCAGGGGATAATCTCAACATAGTAATTCTATCTCTTCTCCTCCTTAAGGCCTTCCTATAGAAGTCTATTTATACTTTTCCCAATTAGTTTTTTAGTTGGGGAACAGTTGGGAAACAGTTGGGCCATGGGCACTAGGAGGTAATCAATAGGTAAAACCCATGAACTCCACCCATAGTTAAGGAAATTTAATTTTTTTAAGTGTTTTAACCCATATATGCGGGTTAGGTATAGACTAACCCACATGTACACACTTTTATCACAGGGAAAAGTAGTGTACAGGGAGTAAAACACTGTTTTTAAAATATTTGGACCAAGTCTAGAAGGAGGGGTTGCCCTAGGCCATAAACCAGGCATCACAAATACCAACGGTGATATTTGGAGCTATAACACAGAGCGGAATGCCATTTTCATTGTTCAGAGCAAATGGTCTTTTTTATGATGCAAATGAGATTCTTGTTTGTAGATTCAGCAAGACCATTTTCCTGAGGGTAGTAGTTAGCTAAATTCTTAAGAAAAATACCATATTGCAATGCAAAATCATAAATTTTTAATGAAGAGAAGTAATTTGAATTGTAAATAAAAAGTGATACAAGAATGTGAAACCTCAAAATGATGTTCTACTAAATGAATTTAATGACTTCCTGGTCATTCACTTGTTTGAGCGGGACTTCTTATGTTCACTGCATGAAGTAATTTGTAGCAATCAGGATGTAGTGGTGTTGCTTTGATGAATGTGGGAATATTTCCCCAATGATTTCCAAGCCCCACTATTGGAATGGTTCATCCACTGCAATAGGCTATAGCGGGGATGCTGACCTTCGAGTTCTGTCAGTGCATCACTGATAGGCTGGGCACTTGCGGGCATAAGCGTGCGCATCTTTAAAAAATGTGGGCACATAGAAACCGGCTCTCATGACTTTATGTGTTGTTTTGTTACTTGCAAAGTGACCTCTTGCTAGTTCGTCATGCATATCGTGTAACACTCTCTCTGAGTCTTGTGCCTCCAGGCACCTGAGAAAAATTCCATTATTGTGCTTTTTGTAAAGCACTTTGTGCACCAACTGGTAAGATAAGGCTTTGAGTTGGAGTGCCCTCTTCTTCCACATGGAAAAGTGAGAGGGCATGGTTTCATTCTCAAGGTACTGCATCACTTCTTTGTTCCAAGAGTTGTTGAGCGAAGTAGGTGGTGCTCACTCTACATTATACATATCAATTTCTTGCTCCCATACAACAAGCTCTTCTTCTTCCTCTTGTGCATGTATCACTTCTGCTATAAGTCTGGAGAGACCGTGACCCTTGAAAGTGTGAACTGCCTTTATATCAATATCATACTCTTGCAGTCCTATCATTTAATTTGCTTGTCTTTCACACAACTCTTGTTGAACGAGCAATGATCTGACTATTAAGTCTGGCACAAATACTATTTAATGGTTTTTCAGCAAGTAGGGTCTGAAATGTTTCACCTCCTTGTATACAACATATGCTTGTTTATCCATAGTGGGATAGTTGAGCTCGAGTCCCCGCATGCTCACACTCAAGAAGGAGATGGGATTTTCATTGTTCATCTCATCCTTCCGAGTGATTACTGTAGCAAGTGAAGTGTCGGAAGCGAAAGTATAAAGCAAGAAATCCTTGTTGAAATATGGGTTGTACAATGTAGGTGCTTCTACTAATGCCTACTTAATACAGGCGAACGCGTCTTTTTCCTTCTCCCCCAGTTGTAAACTACATCCTTCTTGATCATATCTTGTTTAGGTTGGACAATCTGTGCATAATATGAGATGAACTTCCAGAGGAAGTTTGTCTTCCCCAAGAAGGACTGCATAGCTTTCTTGTTCATTGGGTAAGGAATTTGCGTGATAGTTCGAACTTGATCTGGATCAATCTTGATCCCACTCTTGGGTATGATATGCCCAAGGAGGTTCCCCTTAGCCACCGCAAAGATGCTCTTCTTGGGATTCAAGGATATCACGTACTTTCAACATCACTCAAATATCTTCTTAAGATGGCGCAGGTGGTATGACCGTCTTCTGGAAAAAAATTGTACGTCATCAAGGTATACCACCATGCTCTGTCCGATGAGCCCACGGAAGTCAATTTCCATAACAGGCTTAAAAGTTGTGCCTGCATTTACCATCTCAATTGGCATTCGTCGATAAGAAAATGTACCCCACTTGGTATGGAACATAGTTTTAACCTGTCAGGTTCTACTACCAGAACCTAGTTATATCTGGAAAAACCGTCAAGAAGAGAAAACATTTCTCCTCCAAATACTATCTGCAAGATGTGTTCCATAGAAGACATAGGGTAATTGTCTTTGTTCGAAACACGATTCAGATTTTGGAATTCAATGCACAGGTGGATCTCCCCATACTTCTTTATGACAAGAACTAAGTTGGAAACCCAAGTAGAATGACGAACCTTGTAAATGATCTGAGCATCAAACAACTTAGTCAATTCTTTCTATATGAGAGGTTCAAGTGATGGATGGACTTTTTTTATCTTCTGCTAGAATGGATTGACCCCTTCTTTGATCGAAATGATGTGTTTTATTATTCATGTGTCATATGTGTTCAAGTCATTGTATGTCCACGTGAATATATCATGGTACTTATTGAATAGGTGGAAAAAGGCTTGTCACTCTTTTAGTGTGAAACACGTACCGAGATTCATGAACTTCATATCTCTGTCTGTTCCTAGATTAATTTGTTCATGCATATATGTGGAACTGTGGGTTTTTGTGTTCTTGGGCCCTTTGAAATAATTCCGCAAGTCATAAAGCTTCTCGAGTGAAACCACACCCTTGGGTATGAGGTTGCCTTTATTGTCATCAGTTGTGTCTTACAGAGACTGCTCGTGGACGTCTTCGTCTATCGCTGCGTCCTTGAAGACGTTAGCATTAGCCATGAAATGAAGTATATGTTAATCATAATAAAAAATACACAAATTAGTTATTTTTCTGGGATAGATGGCTTATAAAAAATTTCAACAGTAAATCTATCCGAAAGTGGTGTCATCCTAGTAGCTACATTTTCCATAGCATCTGCAGCTGCATTGTGCATTATTGGTACATAGATGATATTAAAAGCTTGGAAATTAGAGATAAGCTACCATACCTCTTGTTGGTAACTCTTAAGATGAGGTGAAACACAATGTATGGTGTTATGTACCTGTCATACCATGATCTTTGAATCACCTACCACTTTTAGCATAGCAATGTTGAGGTTGATGGCTTTCTGTAAGCCCAAAATGAGTGCTTCATATTCGGTAGTATTGTTCATGCACTCGAAATCCAAGTGGCTTGAGACTAAGTGTTTCTTTTGACTTGGGTCTATCAAAACACACCCAGCTCCAGAGCCATCCTATTATTTGGATCCATCAAAATGCAAGATCCACAAGTCATCTATACAAGGACCGCTTGTCGCTCTATTACTGTTAACACTACTGCTACTACTATTACAATGTATTGTACATGTTTCATTTCTATCATTTGGGCAAGGAAGGAGGCCCAATTGTGCATCTGGTGGGGTGGATCTTGGTTGTGCATGATAACACCTCAGTTGCGTTTCCAGAAAGAAATTTCCAAAAAAAATTATGCGAAAGCCAACGGTTCATTTTGACCATTCAAGGGAGTAACGTTATGTTTCATATATCTCTTCGACAACACCTGAATCTAGTTGTTTCTGACATGGTACGGAAGCCATAAGTGTGACTAGTCTGTAGCAAAATATTCTTGTAACTTAATGGACTAGTCTCTGCTAAACAATAAGCCATATGCTTCCAGGATGTCCATGATCACAATGTTAATGCACTGATGAACTCGTTCGTCAGGAAATAGCTGGATGATCACATCCTGGAGTTGACCAATGGTTGGTACACATGTTCAATCATGTTGGATGATATGCACAGCCGTACTTCTCCATTGCGCATTGATCTATTTAGCATTTGAGAGTGGCATGACATTGACTAATGCACCAAAGTCAACCAAACAATTGTGGACATTGAAGTTGAATATTTCAAATGATAAAAAAATGGTGGGAAAATCGAGTTCACTTCTTCCATGTGAATCATGTTGAGCACAGATGCAAGTGATCCAGAAGACTTGCTTGGTCCCTTGCTGGAAGAGGCAAAATTTTCTATGGAGGTTTGCCCTAGTGTGCGCAAAAGAATATGCCCCTGACCCGTGAGATTACTTAACTCATACAGAGAAATGTTTGCATGGGTCTTCTTCATATCTTCAAAAATATTGTAATCTAAAGTGGGAAGACTCATTGAGTTGTCCGAGGGAAGACTTATGTTTGTATTTTCCTATGGAGTGTTTCGGAGTTTGCTTCTCATTGACGTATATTTCATTGTAGTTGTCTTCCTGAACTTGCTTTGTGTTTTCTAGGTTGAGGCGACTAGTGGATCAACTGTCCTGAGTAGTTGTTTAAATTTTTCTTTTTGTATCTCAAAAACATTGGGATCCCCTTGACTTCTCAACTTGTATTGATTGTTCTGCTTTGGGGGCTCCTTCTCAGTGGTTGTTTTCTTCTTGGGCGGCATTAAGACATTGCTACATGTTAATTACATTCCCAGAACTTGGAGCTTCATCAGATGTAGCGTCATCTTCTTCATCTTCATCCTCTGACTGAACGTGCTCACTGGCTTTAAAATAATCATTCACCCTTGAAGCCATAATGGTCATAACTCGATTCCATTCTAGACAAGACTTCTCTAAATGTTGTTCTTCATGGATCGCGCAATAGTTGTCCTTCACAATTTGGTCCACTTGGAACACAACATTGGAGCTCTGTGAAAATTTAGCCGGGGGCTACTGCTGCTACCTGATATCACATTATTCCTCTACGCAAATCTGGGAGGTATACTACTCACAGTTGTCTCGGTCATCCATTTCTTAAGGTTAGCTACTTTGGTTTGTAGGTTTTAACCCTGTATAGAAATTACCTACATATGAATTCTAAAACACAAAAAATAAACAATGCGAGAGCATAACACATGAAACACATATACACAGTGATTTTCCCCTAGATCCCAACCCGGGACTACCAACTTGATTTTTCATTATGTTCCTTTCAATGTTACAATACATATTTATACATGTTGAAGCATCCAATACCATGGACCGAAAACCATCGCGTCCAAAACCATGTGCGAAAATCATGGAAAAACCCATCGGTAGGTCCGACCAACCTAATATAGGGTCCAAAAAACAAAATTTTCCAGGGCGCTGGCCCAAACCCCATAGAGGGGGGTTACCTACACCCCTCAAAACCCTTGTGACCCCCCCGCTATGTAATCAGAACAACGAAACGGGGGCTCTGCCCCCCAATAACCCCCTGGTTAACTAAGTGGGCTAGTCATGGAAATAATATAACACAACCCAAAATTCTCCCACTTGTTGTTTTCTTTCCATAGGGGACCACAAGAGAGCTTAGTCATTTATCCAGCCCTACAATGCCCATTGTTTCTCTACACCAAGATAACTTCTCAAAGCTCACAAATTTTGTCAATGCATCTGCAGTTTCCTTCAAAGTGTCCACCTTTACCAGCAACACCTTTTTGTCTTCTATCATATCTCTCACAAAGTGATAATGAACATCAATGTGCTTTGTCTTTGAATCATATGCAGGGTTCTTTGCTAAGAAAATTGCAGTTTGGCTGTCACAGTCTATCCTTATAGTTCCCTGTACTAACCCCATCCTTGAACATAATCTCTGCAACCAAACTGCTTCCTTGCTTGCATGAGTGGCTGCCATGTATTCTGCCTCTGTAGTTGATAGTGCCACTACAAATTGTTTCTCACTCATCCAAATGACTGCACCTCCAAATAGGTTAAACACATACCCACTTGTAGATATTCTTTGATCCAGATCTCCAGCCCAGTCTACATCAACAAAGCCACGAATATCCATCACTCTATCCAATCCTAGTCTTCCTTGGTAGAAAAAACCATAATCACTAGTTCCACGCAAATACTTGAAAACTCACTTCACTGTTGTCCAGTGCTCCTTCCCTGGTTTTGACATAAACCTTCTCAATACTCCCACTGCATGTGCAATGTCTGGTCTAGTACAAATCATTGCATACATCAAGATACCAACTACACTTGCATATGGAACACGGGACATGTCCTCTTCCTCTTCTTGTGTCTTGGGACACTGTTCAGCACATAAATTCACACCTACAGGAATAGGAACCTTCACCGGTTTACTATCCTGTATATTAAACCTTTGTAGTATTGTTGTAACATACTTACTTTGGTTTAACCAGAGCTTCCTTTGTGCCTAATCTATTTTAATTTCCATGCCCAAAATATAGTTTGTAGCACCAAGATATTTCATGTTGAATTTAGAGGACAATTGGGTCTTCAAATCCTGGATAATTTTTTTGTCATTTCCAGCCAGCAACATATCATCCACATACAAGACCAGATAAATAACACAGTCACCAATTGATTTAAAATACACACAGTGATATGCTTTGCTTCTGGTGAAGCCAATTCCCCGTATAAATGTATCAAATTTCTAATACCACATTCTTGGTGACTGTTTTAACCCATACAGAGACTTCTTTAACTTGCATACCAGTTCTTTCTTACCCTTCACTGCAAAGCCTTCAGGTTGCTTCATGTATATTTCCTCTTCCAGATCCCCATGAAGAAATGTTGTCTTCACATCCATATGTTCTACCTCAAAATCAAAATCAGTAGCAACAGATAAAAGTAATCTAATAGAAGTTACCTTGGCAATAGGAGAAAAAATATCACCAAAATCAATTCCCAGCACCAGGGAATAACCTTTTGCTACCAACTGAGTTTTGTATTTCTCCACCTTTCCTTCTGCATTTGTCTTGTTCTTCAACACCCATTTTCTACCAATGGGTTTCCTTCTAGCCAGCAACTCCACCAGATCCCAAGCCTCATTTTTGTGGAAATATGCCATTTCATCAACCATGGCCTCTTTCCAGAGTTTTCCATCCTCTGAATCTACTGCTTCCTTCACAGTTCTGTGATCACCGTCAGTAATAGATAAAGAAAACTTTGAATAGAAAGCAGATGGAATATACCTTTCTGGCTTCCTTCTTTCTCGAACTAATCTTCTCACACCTGGAGTTTGTGGTTCTTGATCTTTTGATTCCTCCTCTATTGTAGAGTCTGATTCTTCCTCCTTAAGCTCAAACTCTATCTTCTCAGGTTCCTTTGGTTGGACTTCATGTTTAATAACATATTTTACCTCTTTGAACACCACATCTCGGCTGTACACAACCTTCCTTATTATTGGGTTCCAACGCTTATAACCATTTAAACTATCCTTATACCCAATAAAGATGCACTTTTCAGATTTACTATCCAACTTGGTTTATTTCTCCTTTGGAACATGTACATATGCATCACATCTAAATACCCTCAGATGTGAAAGAGAAGGTTTCTTACCAGTCCATACCTCTTGTGGAGTCTTATCCTCCAAAGCTAATGAAAGTGATCTGTTGACTAAGTAACATGTTGTCTCCACCGCCTCTCCCCAGAATTCCTAGCTTAACTTGGCACCACTGAGCATGCTTCTTGCCCTTTCCATCAACGTCTTATTCATTATTTTGTTGGCATTTTGGCACAGGTGTGGCGCTACGATACAGGTGTTGTCCTTGATGGCAACTCTCTTTGATGACAGATCTCAGTCCAGACTACAAGTATGAAGAGAAATTTCATATACGCAGGTTCATTAAGCCCAAGTTGTGTATACACGCAGGTACGCTATATACTAATTCGCGAATACGCAGGTTCGCTATATACGAAGTCACGTATGCACGCAGCTTCATGAACATAAAAGGGCGTACATGTCGAGAAGCTTCCCTTTGGTCCGTGGTAGTTAGTCCTCGGTACTTGAGCCTATGTCTTTGGACCAAAGTATCTCGACAGACGTGTTGATCCCTAGTTTTGAAGTTGATGGTATTGGATTTCTATGGTTTTGGCCCTTGGTATTGAGCAAGGCCTAAGGCTATATAAGGAGAAGAAGATCATTAGGCAAATAGAATTGAAAAGTCTTGAATATCTGAAAAAGAAAGAGATCTGGTATGCAGGATCTGGGTTGCTTGGTCTAAGCTAAGGAGAGATCACACCGGTTGATGGAAGACTAGATCTAAGGACAGATCGGGATCTAATGGTTTGAAATGCACTATTATGATATGGTTGATTATGCGTATTTCTAGATCTGCATACTGACGCAATGTTATGTTCTGGGTCTAACTGATGTCTGGTACAGCTGCAAGTTAAGAGAATTTATTTTTAGATCTGTACGCAGGTTGTCTTTGGTAAAAGAGCGTGTATACGCGGGTTTCTCTCATTGAAGTAGCGTATATCTTTTGAAGTTTGATTTTTGGGGTTGCAGTTGGGTCTGACTGCTATTGCAGAGTTCTGTAGTCTGCTCTGTGTTCTGGTGACTGGTGTTGACAGGGTTTCAGTGGTTCAGTGATTCAAAGATTGATGATGATAGTATTGGTTGTTTTGTGCTTCAATGATCTGTTATGAAAGTTGAATGAATTGTGGTCTTCAGATTGCAATATTGTGCTTCAGGAATATCCAGTCTGAAAATGTATGAAAAGTGGTACCTGAAGGAAAGAAGATTGTAGGCCAGCACCTACGTACTAGTATCTTAGCTAGTACAAGAGCAAAGGGGGTTGGAGCTCCCTTCCAAGGAAGTTTGGAGAACGAGAGAAGGTTGAAGCCTTCAGCAGGTTGTAGCCTGCGTACTGGTATAAGGTTGCACCAGTACAAAAGATTGTAAACTGAAGTTTCATATTAAAGAAAGATAGAGACGACTTGCAGCAGGTGGTTTTCACCCACATTGGGTTTCCACCTTATATCATGGTGTTCATGTGTGTGTTTTCTGTGTGATGATCTGTTCTGTTATACTGCACCTGTTTTACTATCATGGTTAATAATGTCCTGATGCATTTACTGAAGATAAGCTACTGAATCATAAGTTTTCTTGTTATACGCTGGTTTCTTTAGACACAGTAGCGTGTACACGCTGTTTCACTTAACTGAAGTAGCGTATATGTTTCTGAGCATAAAATGAAAAAGTTTTTCTGATAATACTGATTCACCCCCCCCCCTCTCAGTATTATTTCCAACAATTGGTATCAGAGCAGGTCCTTCAGAGAAGCTTGATCACTTGAAGGTAGATCGTTCATCATGAGCAACTATGAGAGAGAAGCATCAATCAGGCCACCGGTTTTTGATGGGACAAACTTCAATTATTGGAAGGTAAGAGTTACTGCCTATCTTCAATCTCTTGGTACAGAAGTTTAGGACATCGTAGAGACAGGCTACACTTTTCCTTCAGCTACTCCTACAGATGCAGACGAGAAAAAGAAATATGAAACAAATGCGAAAGCAGTCAGTACTCTATTGGGATGTATATCCCAATCGGAATTCATGAAGGTAATGCACTATAAATCTGCAAAAGAAATATGGGACAAGATTGTCACGAGCTATGAAGGAGACGAACAGGTAAAGCGTGCTAAACTTCAAACTCTCAGGATTAAGTATGAGACTCTCAGAATGTATAATGATGAAAGTGTGGCTAACTATTTCCTTAGAGTTGATGAGATTGTTAATTGCATGAAAAACTTGGGTGAAGAAATAAAAGAGGCTATTGTGGTTGAAAAGGTTCTAAGATCATTGTCCCCCAAATTTGAATCTAAAGTGTCTGCAATAGAAGAAAAGGAAAATCTACGAATTCTTACTATGTCTCAACTTCATGGAATTCTAACTGCTTATGAAATGAGAAAGGGAGGTCCATCAGACAGAAGAGAAGCTACTTTCAAGGCTTCAGGCAAAGGAGATTATTATGAAGCAAGTCACATGCCAGAAGATGAAGAAGAAGAATCAAATTTTGTCAGAAATCTTCAAAGGGGTTCTGGAAGGTTCAGAGGTAAGTTACCTTTTAAATGCTTTGCTTGTGGAAGAGTAGGTCATTATGCTGCCAGATGTCCTCACAAAGATAAGAATGACAAGGGAAAGGAACCTGTTAAATGGAACAAGAAACAAAATGAAAAGAAGAAAAGCTATTACACTCATGAAGATAGTGATGGTCTTTCAAATAGTGATGAAGATGAACAAGGTAATATATATAAACTTTTAATGGCTTTTGAAGATGATGACTATGTGGATGCTATAGATGTAGAAGGCTTTTGTGAAGAAATGAAAGATCTCAAAGTTTTCTTAGAAGAGAAGAGTGCTATTATTGATTCTCTACAATGTCAACTAGCTGAAAAGGAAAAACATCTTGAAAAATTGGAATATGAGATTGTTTGTCTTAGAAAGGAGATTGAGAAAACAAAAGCGATTAATCTTAAATTTGTTAAAGGATCTGAAACCTTGGATGAGATTATCAATGTGCAGTGATCTCCTCTGATCAAGACAGGTCTTGGATATAATGGAGAAACATCTCAAGCCTCTACCTCTAAAAGTTATCTTGATGCAGCAAGGAGAAGCGAGCAAAGGCCAAATAAAAGTCATCAGGTGAATCAAGGATAGTTTACCTCAAGAACAAATAAAGACCATCAAGAAATTCGGGGACAAACTGCCTTAAGGACAAACAGAAGCTACAATCAGCCACAGGTAAAATCTTCCCAATTTGCTCATAGAATGAATGTGAATAGAAGCTACAATCGGTTGGATGATAGATCTGATTATCGCAAAAGTTTCTTTAATGGCCAATGCTTTTCTTGCCATAACTTCGGTCACAAAGCAGCTCAATGTGTTGGCTACAAGACAATCATGACTAGAGAAGCTCAAAAGCAAGGGAGAATGACTGGAACCATGAAAAGGACTTATAACAACTTTTCGGTTCTTGAAAATGAAATTGAATGCTCTATTTGCAATAACTTTGGTCATGAAGACTCTGAATGCAGGAGCAGGTTCCGGAAGACAACTCAGAAGGAACAAACCTCAAATTTCAGAACATGGAGAATAAAGGAACCGCAACCAGAAAGATGTGGGATAGCCTTTTATGCAGAAGGTCAAGAAAGTCTATGGTACATTGATAGCGGATGTTCGAAGCATATGACAGGGGACAAAGAAAAGCTTGAGTCATATACCGCATTAGAAAAGGGGAAGAAAGTTTCTTTTGGAAACGATATCTCTGCAGCCATAAAAGGAAAAGGTGTTGCTCCATTGAAAGAGAAGGTCAAAGCTGGAAATGTTTTGTATGTTGATGGATTGAAGCATAATCTACTGAGTGTCAGTCAGATGTGCGATCAAGGAACAGAGGTAATATTTAGATCAAATGGATGTTGTGTTCGTGATCTTGATATAGGTAAAACAGTGATCAAAGGAAGAAGGACTCCAAATAATCTATACATATTTGAAGAAGGACCACAACAATGCTATTTGAGCAAGGATGATGAACACTAGCTATGGCATTGGAGGTTGGGGCATCTAAGCTTTTCACAAATAAGGAAAGCATGCAAATATCAGGCAGTTCGTGGTCTTCCAGATATCAAAATTCCAGAAAACACTATATGCAAATCTTGTCAATTTGGGAAGCAAACTAGAACTAACTTTCCAGAGAAGGAAGGATCAGCCAGCATACCTCTTGAGCTAGTCCATACAGATGTATGCGGTCCATTTAGGAAAAGGACACCTCGAGGAGAAGAATATTTGATATTATTCATTGACGATTTCTCTAGGTTTGTCTGGTTAGGGCTTATGAAGCACAAAGATGAAGCATTCGAAAAATTCAAATCCTTCAAAGCCTTGGTTGAAAATGAATCAGGACACAAAATTAAGTGCCTCAGATCTGAAAGAGGTGGGGAATTTACCTCAAACGAATTTTTCGATTTCTGTGAAGAACATGGGATAAGAAGAGAATTCTCTACAGCTAGAACTCCTCAGCAAAATGGGGTGGTGGAAAGAATGAACAGAACAATCCAACAAATGGCTCGTGCTATGCTTGATGAATCAGGTACTCCCGCAACTTTCTGGGGTGAAGCTGCACATGCTGCGGTTATTATTCTTAACAAAACAAATGTCCGAGTAAACAACACTCAAACACCTCATGAGCTCTGGAGTGGTGAGACTCCTTCGGTGAAGCACTTCAAAATCTTTGGGAGCAAATGTTATATTTAGAATACTGATGAGCAACTTGGAAAACTTGAACCAAGAGCAGATGAAGGCATTCTTCTTGGTTATTCTCCACATAGCAAAGCATACAAGTGCTACAATAAAAGACTTGGCAGAATTGTTGACAGCATTGATGTAGTGGTTGATGAGAAGGGATATATTCCTAGGCAAGTTCATCATGAAGACATTGAAGAAGATGAAGGCTACCCTCAAAGGCAGAATGATGAAGAAGAAGAACCTCAAGAAGAACCAGAGGAGCAGACAAGAATAGAAGAGAAGACTCCATCCAGATATGTTCAAAAGAATCATCCAGAATCTCAGATTGTGGGGCAGAAAGAAGCAGGAGTACAAACAAGAAGAAGAATTGCAAAAGCTTCAAGCTATTTGGCATTACTCTCTTCCACGGAACCACAAAGTGTGAAATAGGCATGCAAAGATGAATGCTGGGTCAAAGCAATGAATGAAGAACTTGAGCAGATTGAAAAGAACAACACTTGGGAATTGGTTCCTAGACCAAAAGATAAAATGTCATAGGGACAAAATGGGTCTTCAAAAATAAATTGAATGAAAATGGAGAAGTAATTAGAAACAAGGCCAGACTTGTTTGTAAAGGGTATGCACAGCAAGAAGGAATAGATTTTGAAGAGACCTTTGCTCCTGTTGCAAGACTTGAGGCCATCCGAATGTTCCTTGCTCTCTCAAGCTTTCAAAACTTCAAAGTATTTCAAATGGACGTGAAATCAGCCTTTCTGAATGGATACTTAGAAGAAGAAGTATATATTGAGCAGCCAGATGGTTTCATTCTTGGGAATGATCCAAACCTTGTATGCATATTGAAAAAGGCTCTCTATGGTCTCAAACAAGCTCCAAGGGCTTGGTACTATCGATTGGACAAATATCTTCACCAACAAGGCTTTTCAAAAGGATCAGCAGATAGCAATCTCTATATAAAAGTTGAAAATAACAAATTGCTAATACTTGTTGTTTATGTAGATGATATTATCTTTGGCAGCAATGAAGAGACTATGAGTCAAAACTTTGCCTTGGTTATGCAGAAAGAATTCGAAATGTCACTACTTGGAGAATTGACATACTTTCTTGGATTTCAAATCCAACAAAATGAAGGAGGCATCTTCTTGTCTCAAACCAAGTACCTCAAGCAGATCTTGAAGAAGTATGGCATGGAAGATTCAAAGCCAGTATGTACACCCATGGTTACAGGATGCAGCCTCAGTGAAAATGATGAATCAGCAGCAGTTCATCAACCAACTTATAGATCCATGATTGGGAGTTTGCTTTATTTGACAGGTACCCGACCAGAAATCATGCATACAGTCGGAATAGTTGGGAGATTTCAGGCAAATCCAAAGGAGACTCATCTTCAGGCAGTGAAGAGAATTTTCAAATATCTTCAAGGGACACAAAATTATGGATTATGGTATCCTAGAGATACAGATCTCACACTTCATGCTTATACAGATGCAGATTGGGCCGGAAGCGTGGATGACAGGAAGAGCACAAGTGGTGGTGCATTCTTTATGGGCTCCAGATTAGTATCTTGGTTTAGCAAGAAACAGAGTTTGATTGCCTTATCTACAGCTGAAGCAGAATATGTGGCTGCGGCATCTTGTTGCACACAACTTCTTTGGATGATGCAGACCTTGCAGGATTTTCAAATCACTTGCACTTCACCAGTCTCTATCTTATGTGATAATACAAGTGCAATCAGCATTTCAAAGAATCCATTCATGCACTCAAAGACCAAGCACATACCGATCAAGTACCATTTTCTTCCGGAACAAGTGCTTGAGCAGAATGTCAAGTTGGAGTATGTTCCTTCTAAGGAACAAGTTGCTGATATTCTCACAAAACCACTGCCCAGGGAAACTTTTGAATATCTCAGACAAAAGCTGGGAGTAGTTGATGCTTCATGCTGCTGTTGAAGCTTGTCTGTTCTACAGAAAAGTTGGTACATGCAAGTTACGTAAGGGATATCCGCGTATATACGCAGATTTATGCTGGGAAAGTCGCGTGTATGATGTGCGCGTGTTGTAGAAAGCATATCCACGTACATACGCTGTTTTATGGAGGAGAAGTCGCATATATGGAGTTCTAAACAGCAAGGGCAGACTCTGGTTGGAGAAGGTCTGAGATGGGTATGCCAGAATTCTTCAGGCACAGTTTCAGGGGGTGCAGCAGGCACAGGCTCAGGGGGAACAGCTTAAAGTCTCATAAAGCATTGTTGGCATTTAGATGCTTTTGGTTCTAGTACACAACTGTTGTTGATTTTAGGAGAGGGAGCTCAGAAGGAAATCTTGGTCGCTAATCTAAAAGATGTTTATCAGATGCTGCTTGTGACTTTCATAAGTCTTGGTCTAGATTTGTTGTCTCTATGTCATGTATCTCTTTTATCTCTTTTACAGTGTCAAGGTCATGTAACGGCCTATGTTGGTTTCCCCACTATGCCTGGGATGAATGATGTAATATAATTGGTTGTTATATGTAACTTTCTGATGTATCCCCTCTTGGAGTATGGATGTATGTATTGAGTCTTTTGGTGATAGGAAGGTCTTGGTTCTTTTGAAGAACATCTTTTGCAGATATTGCCTACAGTCAGGGGGAGCATGTTTCAGCACAGCCAAGCAGAGATATCAGCATGTACTCAGGGGGAGCACAGCCCTTTGCCCTTGATGACAAAGGGGGAGAATGGTTCTAAGGATCTTGGGGTTGCCATCAAGTCCAAAGGGGGAGATTGTTGGCATTTTGGCACAGGTGTGGCGCTACGATACAGGTGTTGTCCTTGATGGCAACTCTCTTTGATGACAGATCTCAGTCCAGACTACAAGTATGAAGAGAAATTTCATATACGCAGGTTCATTAAGCCCAAGTTGCGTATACACGTAGGTACGCTATATACTAAGTCACGGATACGCAGGTTCGCTATATACGAAGTCACGTATGCACGCAGCTTCATGAACATAAAAGGGCGTACATGTCGAGAAGCTTCCCTTTGGTCCGTGGTAGTTAGTCCTCGGTACTTGAGCCTATGTCTTTGGACCAAAGTATCTCGACAGACGTGTTGATCCCTAGTTTTGAAGTTGATGGTATTGGATTTCTATGGTTTTGGCCCTTGGTATTGAGCAAGGCCTAAGGCTATATAAGGAGAAGAAGATCATTAGGCAAATAGAATTGAAAAGTCTTGAATATCTGAAAAAGAAAGAGATTTGGTATGCAGGATCTGGGTTGCTTGGTCTAAGCTAAGGAGAGATCACACCGGTTGATGGAAGACTAGATCTAAGGAAAGATCAGGATCTAATGGTTTGAAATGCACTATTATGATATGGTTGATTATGCGTATTTCTAGATCTGCATACTAACGCAATGTTATGTTCTGGGTCTAACTGATGTCTGGTACAGCTGCAAGTTAAGAGAATTTATTTTTAGATCTGTACGCAGGTTGTCTTTGGTAAAAGAGCGTGTATACGCGGGTTTCTCTCATTGAAGTAGCGTATATCTTTTGAAGTTTGATTTTTGGGGTTGCAGTTGGGTCTGACTGCTATTGCAGAGTTCTGTAGTCTGCTCTGTGTTCTGGTGACTAGTGTTGACAGGGTTTCAGTGGTTCAGTGATTCAAAGATTGATGATGCTAGTATTGGTTGTTTTGTGCTTCAATGATCTGTTATGAAAGTTGAATGAATTGTGGTCTTCAGATTGCAATATTGTGCTTCAGGAATATCCAGTCTGAAAATGTATGAAAAGTGGTACCTGAAGGAAAGAAGATTGTAGGCCAGCACCTACGTACTAGTATCTTAGCTAGTACAAGAGCAAAGGGGGTTGGAGCTCCCTTCCAAGGAAGTTTGGAGAACGAGAGAAGGTTGAAGCCTTCAGCAGGTTGTAGCCTGCGTACTGGTATAAGGCTGCACCAGTACAAAAGATTGTAAACTGAAGTTTCATATTAAAGAAAGATAGAGACGACTTGCAGCAGGTGGTTTTCACCCACATTGGGTTTCCACCTTATATCATGGTGTTCATGTGTGTGTTTTCTGTGTGATGATCTGTTCTGTTATACTGCACCTGTTTTACTATCATGGTTAATAATGTCCTGATGCATTTACTGAAGATAAGCTACTGAATCATAAGTTTTCTTGTTATACGCTGGTTTCTTTAGACACAGTAGTGTGTACACGCTGTTTCACTTAACTGAAGTAGCGTATATGTTTATGAGCATAAAATGAAAAAGTTTTTCTGATAATACTGATTCACCCCCCCCTCTCAGTATTATTTCCAACAATTGGTATCAGAGCAGGTCCTTCAGAGAAGCTTGATCACTTGAAGGTAGATCGTTCATCATGAGCAACTATGAGAGAGAAGCATCAATCAGGCCACCGGTTTTTGATGGGACAAACTTCAATTATTGGAAGGTAAGAGTTACTGCCTATCTTCAATCTCTTGGTACAGAAGTTTAGGACATCGTAGAGACAGGCTACACTTTTCCTTCAGCTACTCCTACAGATGCAGACGAGAAAAAGAAATATGAAACAAATGCGAAAGCAGTCAGTACTCTATTGGGATGTATATCCCAATCGGAATTCATGAAGGTAATGCACTATAAATCTGCAAAAGAAATATGGGACAAGATTGTCACGAGCTATGAAGGAGACGAACAGGTAAAGCGTGCTAAACTTCAAACTCTCAGGATTAAGTATGAGACTCTCAGAATGTATAATGATGAAAGTGTGGCTAACTATTTCCTTAGAGTTGATGAGATTGTTAATTGCATGAAAAACTTGGGTGAAGAAATAAAAGAGGCTATTGTGGTTGAAAAGGTTCTAAGATCATTGTCCCCCAAATTTGAATCTAAAGTGTCTGCAATAGAAGAAAAGGAAAATCTATGAATTCTTACTATGTCTCAACTTCATGGAATTCTAACTGCTTATGAAATGAGAAAGGGAGGTCCATCAGACAGAAGAGAAGCTACTTTCAAGGCTTCAGGCAAAGGAGATTATTATGAAGCAAGTCACATGCCAGAAGATGAAGAAGAAGAATCAAATTTTGTCAGAAATCTTCAAAGGGGTTCTGGAAGGTTCAGAGGTAAGTTACCTTTTAAATGCTTTGCTTGTGGAAGAGTAGGTCATTATGCTGCCAGATGTCCTCACAAAGATAAGAATGACAAGGGAAAGGAACCTGTTAAATGGAACAAGAAACAAAATGAAAAGAAGAAAAGCTATTACACTCATGAAGATAGTGATGGTCTTTCAAATAGTGATGAAGATGAACAAGGTAATATATATAAACTTTTAATGGCTTTTGAAGATGATGACTATGTGGATGCTATAGATGTAGAAGGCTTTTGTGAAGAAATGAAAGATCTCAAAGTTTTCTTGGAAGAGAAGAGTGCTATTATTGATTCTCTACAATGTCAACTAGCTGAAAAGGAAAAACATCTTGAAAAATTGGAATATGAGATTGTTTGTCTTAGAAAGGAGATTGAGAAAACAAAAGCGATTAATCTTAAATTTGTTAAAGGATCTGAAACCTTGGATGAGATTATCAATGTGCAGCGATCTCCTATGATCAAGACAGGTCTTGGATATAATGGAGAAACATCTCAAGCCTCTACCTCTAAAAGTTATCTTGATGCAGCAAGGAGAAGCGAGCAAAGGCCAAATAAAAGTCATCAGGTGAATCAAGGATAGTTTACCTCAAGAACAAATAAAGACCATCAAGAAATTCGGGGACAAACTGCCTTAAGGACAAACAGAAGCTACAATCAGCCACAGGTAAAATCTTCCCAATTTGCTCAAAGAATGAATGTGAATAGAAGCTACAATCGGTTGGATGATAGATCTGATTATCGCAGAAGTTTCTTTAATGGCCAATGCTTTTCTTGCCATAACTTCGGTCACAAAGCAGCTCAATGTGTTGCCTACAAGACAATCATGACTAGAGAAGCTCAAAAGCAAGGGAGAATGACTGGAACCATGAAAAGGACTTATAACAACTTTTCGGTTCTTGAAAATGAAATTGAATGCTCTATTTGCAATAACTTTGGTCATGAAGACTCTGAATGCAGGAGTAGGTTCCGGAAGACAACTCAGAAGGAACAAACCTCAAATGTCAGAACATGGAGAATAAAGGAACCGCAACCAGAAAGATGTGGGATAGCCTTTTATGCAGAAGGTCAAGAAAGTCTATGGTACATTGATAGCGGATGTTCGAAGCATATGACAGGGGACAAAGAAAAGCTTGAGTCATATACCGCATTAGAAAAGGGGAAGAAAGTTTCTTTTGGAAACGATATCTCTGCAGCCATAAAAGGAAAAGGTGTTGCTCCATTGAAAGAGAAGGTCAAAGCTGGAAATGTTTTGTATGTTGATGGATTGAAGCATAATCTTCTGAGTGTCAGTCAGATGTGCGATCAAGGAACAGAGGTAATATTTAGATCAAATGGATGTTGTGTTCGTGATCTTGATATAGGTAAAACAATGATCAAAGGAAGAAGGACTCCAAATAATCTATACATATTTGAAGAAGGACCACAACAATGCTATTTGAGCAAGGATGATGAACACTAGCTATGGCATCGGAGGTTGGGGCATCTAATCTTTTCACAAATAAGGAAAGCATGCAAATATCAGGCAGTTCGTGGTCTTCCAGATATCAAAATTCCAGACAACACTATATGCAAATCTTGTCAATTTGGGAAGCAAACTAGAACTAACTTTCCAGAGAAGGAAGGATCAGCCAGCATACCTCTTGAGCTAGTCCATACAGATGTATGCGGTCCATTTAGGAAAAGGACACCTCGAGGAGAAGAATATTTGATATTATTCATTGACGATTTCTCCAGGTTTGTCTGGTTAGGGCTTATGAAGCACAAAGATGAAGCATTCGAAAAATTCAAATCCTTCAAAGCCTTGGTTGAAAATGAATCAGGACACAAAATTAAGTGCCTCAGATCTGAAAGAGGTGGGGAATTTACCTCAAACGAATTTTTCGATTTCTGTGAAGAACATGGGATAAGAAGAGAATTCTCTACAGCTAGAACTCCTCAGCAAAATGGGGTGGTGGAAAGAATGAACAGAACAATCCAACAAATGGCTCGTGCTATGCTTGATGAATCAGGTACTCCCGCAACTTTTTGGGGTGAAGCTGCACATGCTGCGGTTATTATTCTTAACAAAACAAATGTCCGAGTAAACAGCACTCAAACACCTCATGAGCTCTGGAGTGGTGAGACTTCTTCGGTGAAGCACTTCAAAATCTTTGGGAGCAAAAGTTATATTAAGAATACTGATGAGCAACTTGGAAAACTTGAACCAAGAGCAGATGAAGGCATTCTTCTTGGTTATTCTCCACATAGCAAAGCATACAAGTGCTACAATAAAAGACTTGGCAGAATTGTTGACAGCATTGATGTAGTGGTTGATGAGAAGGGATATATTCCTAGGCAAGTTCATCATGAAGACATTGAAGAATATGAAGGCTACCCTCAAAGGCAGAATGATGAAGAAGAAGAACCTCAAGAAGAACCAGAGGAGCAGACAAGAATAGAAGAGAAGACTCCATCCAGATATGTTCAAAAGAATCATCTAGAATCTCAGATTGTGGGGCAGAAAGAAGCAGGAGTACAAACAAGAAGAAGAATTGCAGAAGCTTCAAGCTATTTGGCATTACTCTCTTCCACGGAACCACAAAGTGTGAAATAGGAATGCAAAGATGAATGCTGGGTCAAAGCAATGAATGAAGAACTTGAGCAGATCGAAAAGAACAACACTTGGGAATTGGTTCCTAGACCAAAAGATAAAAATGTCATAGGGACAAAATGGGTCTTCAAAAATAAATTGAATGAAAATGGAGAAGTAATTAGAAACAAGGCCAGACTTGTTTGTAAAGGGTATGTGCAGCAAGAAGGAATAGATTTTGAAGAGACCTTTGCTCCTGTTGCAAGACTTGAGGCCATCCGAATGTTCCTTGCTCTCTCAAGCTTTCAAAACTTCAAAGTATTTCAAATGGACGTGAAATCAGCCTTTCTGAATGGATACTTAGAAGAAGAAGTATATATTGAGCAGCCAGATGGTTTCATTCTTGGGAATGATCCAAACCTTGTATGCAGATTGAAAAAGGCTCTCTATGGTCTCAAACAAGCTCCAAGGGCTTGGTACTATCGATTGGACAAATATCTTCACCAACAAGGCTTTTCAAAAGGATCAGCAGATAGCAATCTCTATATAAAAGTTGAAAATAACAAATTGCTAATACTTGTTGTTTATGTAGATGATATTATCTTTGGCAGCAATGAAGAGACTATGAGTCAAAACTTTGCCTTGGTTATGCAGAAAGAATTCGAAATGTCACTACTTGGAGAGTTGACATACTTTCTTGGATTGCAAATCCAACAAAATGAAGGAGGCATCTTCTTGTCTCAAACCAAGTACCTCAAGCAGATCTTGAAGAAGTATGGCATGGAAGATTCAAAGCCAGTATGTACACCCATGGTTACAGGATGCAGCCTCAGTGAAAATGATGAATCAACAGCAGTTCATCAACCAACTTATAGATCCATGATTGGGAGTTTGCTTTATTTGATAGGTACCCGACCAGAAATCATGCATACAGTCGGAATAGTTGGGAGATTTCAGGCAAATCCAAAGGAGACTCATCTTCAGGCAGTGAAGAGAATTTTCAAATATCTTCAAGGGACACAAAATTATGGATTATGGTATGCTAGAGATACAGATCTCACACTTCATGCTTATACAGATGCAGATTGGGCCGGAAGCGTGGATGACAGGAAGAGCACAAGTGGTGGTGCATTCTTTATGGGCTCCAGATTAGTATCTTGGTTCAGCAAGAAACAGAGTTCGATTGCCTTATCTACAGCTGAAGCAGAATATGTGGCTGCGGCATCTTGTTGCACACAACTTCTTTGGATGATGCAGACCTTGCAGGATTTTCAAATCACTTGCACTTCACCAGTCTCTATCTTATGTGATAATACAAGTGCAATCAGCATTTCAAAGAATCCAGTCATGCACTCAAAGACCAAGCACATACCGATCAAGTACCATTTTCTTCCGGAACAAGTGCTTGAGCAGAAGGTCAAGTTGGAGTATGTTCCTTCTAAGGAACAAGTTGTTGATATTCTCACAAAACCACTGCCCAGGGAAACTTTTGAATATCTCAGACAAAAGCTGGGAGTAGTTGATGCTTCATCCTGCTGTTGAAGCTTGTCTGTTATACAGAAAAGTTGGTACATGCAAGTTACGTAAGGGATATCCGCGTATATACGCAGATTTATGCTGGGAAAGTCGCGTGTATGACGTGCGCGTGTTGTAGAAAGCATATCCACGTACATACGCTGTTTTATGGAGGAGAAGTCGCGTATATGGAGTTCTGAACAGCAAGGGCAGACTCTGGTTGGAGAAGGTCTGAGATGGGTATGCCAGAATTCTTCAGGCACAGTTTCAGGGGGTGCAGCAGGCACAGGCTCAGGGGGAACAGCTTAAAGTCTCATAAAGCATTGTTGGCATTTAGATGCTTTTGGTTCTAGTACACAACTGTTGTTGATTTTAGGAGAGGGAGCTCAGAAGGAAATCTTGGTCGCTGATCTAAAGGATGTTTATCAGATGCTGCTTGTGACTTTCATAAGTCTTGGTCTAGATTTGTTGTCTCTATGTCATGTATCTCTTTTATCTCTTTTACAGTGTCAAGGTCATGTAACGGCCTATGTTGGTTTCCCCACTATGCCTGGGATGAATGATGTAATATAATTGGTTGTTATATGTAACTTTCTGATGTATCCCCTCTTGGAGTATGGATGTATGTATTGAGTCTTTTGGTGATAGGAAGGTCTTGGTTCTTTTGAAGAACATCTTTTGCAGATATTGCCTACAGTCAGGGGGAGCATGTTTTAGCACAGCCAAGCAGAGATATCAGCATGTACTCAGGGGGAGCACAGCCCTTTGCCCTTGATGACAAAGGGGGAGAATGGTTCTAAGGATCTTGGGGTTGCCATCAAGTCCAAAGGGGGAGATTGTTGGCATTTTGGCACAGGTGTGGCGCTACGATACAGGTGTTGTCCTTGATGGCAACTCTCTTTGATGACAGATCTCAGTCCAGACTACAAGTATGAAGAGAAATTTCATATACGCAGGTTCGTTAAGCCCAAGTTGCGTATATACACGTAGGTACGCTATATACTAAGTCGCGGATACGCAGGTTTGCTATATACGAAGTCACGTATGCACGCAGCTTCATGAACATAAAAGGGCATACATGTCGAGAAGCTTCCCTTTGGTCCGTGGTAGTTAGTCCTCAGTACTTGAGCCTATGTCTTTGGACCAAAGTATCTCGACAGACGTGTTGATCCCTAGTTTTGAAGTTGATGGTATTGGATTTCTATGGTTTTGGCCCTTGGTATTGAGTAAGGCCTAAGGCTATATAAGGAGAAGAAGATCATTAGGCAAATAGAATTGAAAAGTCTTGAATATCTGAAAAAGAAAGAGATTTGGTATGCAGGATCTGGGTTGCTTGGTCTAAGCTAAGGAGAGATCACACCGGTTGATGGAAGACTAGATCTAAGGACAGATCGGGATCTAATGGTTTGAAATGCACTATTATGATATGGTTGATTATGCGTATTTCTAGATCTGCATACTAACGCAATGTTATTTTCTGGGTCTAACTGATGTCTGGTACAGCTGCAAGTTAAGAGAATTTATTTTTAGATCTGTACGCAGGTTGTCTTTGGTAAAAGAGCATGTATACGCGGGTTTCTCTCATTGAAGTAGCGTATATCTTTTGAAGTTTGATTTTTGGGGTTGCAGTTGGGTCTGACTGCTATTGCAGAGTTCTGTAGTATGCTCTGTGTTCTGGTGACTAGTGTTGACAGGGTTTCAGTGGTTCAGTGATTCAAAGATTGATGATGCTAGTATTGGTTGTTTTGTGCTTCAATGATCTGTTATGAAAGTTGAATGAATTGTGGTCTTCAGATTGCAATATTGTGCTTTAGGAATATCCAGTCTGAAAATGTATGAAAAGTGGTACCTGAAGGAAAGAAGATTGTAGGCTAGCACCTACGTACTAGTATCTTAGCTAGTACAAGAGCAAAGGGGGTTGGAGCTCCCTTCCAAGGAAGTTTGGAGAACGAGAGAAGGTTGAAGCCTTCAGCAGGTTGTAGCCTGCGTACTGGTATAAGGCTGCACCAGTACAAAAGATTGTAAACTGAAGTTTCATATTAAAGAAAGATAGAGACGACTTGCAGCAGGTGGTTTTCACCCACATTGGGTTTCCACCTTATATCATGGTGTTCATGTGTGTGTTTTCTGTGTGATGATCTGTTCTGTTATACTGCACCTGTTTTACTATCATGGTTAATAATGTCCTGATGCATTTACTGAAGATAAGCTACTGAATCATAAGTTTTCTTGTTATACGCTAGTTTCTTTAGACACAGTAGCGTGTACACGCTGTTTCACTTAACTGAAGTAGCGTATATGTTTCTGAGCATAAAATGAAAAAGTTTTTCTGATAATACTGATTCACCCCCCCCCTCTCAGTATTATTTCCAACATATTTCTGCAACTCCATTTTTCTCAGGTGTGTATAGAGTAGTCTTCTATTGTGCTATACCACACTTATTACATAACTCTTCAAATTCCTTACTGCAAAACTCTCCATTGTTATCTGTCCTCAACACCTTTATCTTCTTCTCTATCTGGTTTTCCACCAGAGCCTTAAATTCTTTAAACCTGTCAAAGACTTCAGATTTCTTCTTAAGGAAATATATCCATGTATTCCTTGATAAGTCATCTATAAATGATACATAGTACACATACTTACCTAGTGATGGAACCTTCATAGGTCCAAACACATCATTGTGCACAAGTTCTAATATCTGTTTCGCCTCTTACCACCAAAGGGGAAAATCACCTGATTCTGCTTCCCATATACATAATTTTCACAGAAATCAGAATCTAGAGATTTATTACTCATACCTTCTACCATACCTTTACCATGAAGTATTCGAAGGCCCTTCTCTCCAATATGTCCAAGCGTTTGATGCCACATCATGATCTTCTCTCCAGAGACCACTAGATTTTCTGCTCTACTTTCAGGAACCACAAAGCTGTTGCACCTATCAACAACAGTGATACCTTGTAGCTTGTACAGAGTTCCAATCTAAACTCCCCGCATCAATACCAATGCTCTCCAAACCATCTTGCAGGTATCCTTCTCGAATTCTGTTTTTACACTTGCATCATCCATCTTGCTTACAGAAATAAGATTTCTGGCCAATGCAGGAATATGAAGAACACCTGGAAGTGTTCTCACCCTTCCACCTTGCAACTTCAACTTTACTTTTCTGTGACGAATGATTCTAGCCTTCCTATCATCCCCTAAGAAGACATCACCACCATCGTTTTTCTCAGACTCGCAGAACCACTCTCTATGGGGAGTGAAGTGAAAGGATGCACCTGAGTCAATCAACCATGCCTCATGATCTACATGTGTACTTGAAGAAGCCAAGTACACATCCCCACCTTCATCTGAGCTGGTTTTGGCCTCTGTAGAAGGAGCATTATTATATCCCTTTCCTTTATTAGGAGCTTTAGATTTACAGTCTGTTTTGTAGTGCCCTTCCTTTCTACATTTCCAGCACACCACCTTTATAGGTTTTCCTGGAGATTTAGATCTCCCTCTAGATTTAGATCTCCCACTCAATGAATTATTTTTGTTTCTATTCTGGGACCGTCCTCATACAGACAAGGCATCACCATTCTGGCTCTCCATATTTTTTCGTCTCATCTCCTCCATCGGCAAGGATGAAACTATTTCATCAAACTGCAAGGCATTTGTATTGCTACTTATTGTAATAACCAGACTATCCCACAAATCTGGTAGAGAACACAACAAACTGATGCACTTATCTTCATCTGGAATTTTAATATCAACAGATAATAACTGACTTACCACAATAACTTACCACAGTATTAAATGTGCTCAGATTCTCTGTCACCGATTGTCCATATTTCATCCTCGTGTTATACAACGTTTTCTGCAGGGATAGTTTATTCACCAGAGACTTAGATTGGTACAAATTCCCTAACTTGTCCCACAAGGCCTTCATTGTAGCTTCCCTTGATACATTCAACAATACTAAATCTAAGACACACAATCGTATTGTGCTCTTTGCCTTCCGATCCAACTTCTTCCATTCTTCATTGGACACTCCCGTTGGTTTAGTACTCGTATCTACTGCGATCCACTGATCTTTATCCACCAACAGATCCTCCATCTTGATTTTCCACAACTCAAAACTTTGACCATTAAATTTATCGATCTCTATCTTTCCACTACTTGCCATCCTCTTTCACCACAAAAATCGATCTCGCAGATCTCCCACTGAACAGGGTCTACCACAGGCCTAAGCAAAACCCCTCAGCAACAAAGGCATCCCCTTGAAGCCAAAACAACTCTGATACCAAATGTAGGTTTTAACCCTATACAGAAATTACCTGCATACAAATTCTAAAAAACAGAAGAAAAAAATGCGAGAACATAACACATAAAACACATATACACAAAGATTTTCCCCTGGATCCCAAAAACAGGACTACCAGCATGATATTTCATTATGTTCCTTTCAATGTTACAATACATATTTATACATGTCGAAGCATCCAATACCATGGACCGAAAACCATTGTGTCCAAAACCATGGACCGAAAACCATCGCATCCAAAACCATGTGCAAAAATCATGCACAAAACCATATGTAGGTTCGCCCAACCTAATATAGGGTCCAAAAAACAAAATTTTCCAGGGTTCTGCCTCAGACCTCATAGATGGGGGTTACCTGCACCCCTCAAAACCCCTGTGACCCCCCCGCTACGCAATCGGCACAATGAAGGGGGGGGCTACGCATGCCCTCTAACCCCCTGGTTAACTACGTGGGCTAGTCATGGAAAGAATATAACACAACCCAACACGATTGTCAAGGACTTGAGGAGATGAGTAAGGGTCTCAATTTCATTTGCTTCCTTTTCCTTGAGCTTACTCATAGCCGTCTGAGACCCCATTCTCATGTCTTTGGAGTCCTTAGCTGGTTCATCATCTACAATGACTCCAATCACGCATAGGTCTTTCTCCACATCAATGGCTTCTTGGAAATTTTCTAAAAGTGTTGGTTTCACAGCTCGCTTGACGAAATGCGCAATGTTGGTCGGCAATGTAGACATGTAGTAGTCAACTGTGATGGATTCATGAGGTTTAGTGTCTACATTGAACATGTTCAAGATAAAGTTAAACCTCTGGCTAAGATCTTTCACTTTTTCTTTTTTCTCCATCTTGATACTACCCAACTCTTTTAACAACATAGCAGGGGTTTTGTCCTCAACAAATTTCTCAAGAAAAAATCTCTTGAACATCCCCTAGTTCTGAATGGAGTTGAGAGGAAGGCTATGGTACGATAAAGCTACTCTACCATCCAAGGTACACTCTACATGCAACAACATCATAACATACCTCGAGTGTCTGCAGATGTAGGTAGAACGTGTCTAGATGGTCTTCTGTCTTCACCACTCTATAAGGGTCATACTTCGTTAACAACTTCTCTACGTGTCTTGGAATCTTGTGCAAGACACCCTGGAGTGCCAATGGGCCCTGTGTCATCCATTCCATATTTTGATCAGCCATATTGTCCTCTTCTTCTAAATATTATGGTTCAACCTCTTAATCTGTTGGTTTGTCTCCACCTCTGCCTCCTCCACTGCCTCCGCTAGAACCTAAGCCAAAGAGTAATTTGTTAACTTCTTCTCCTTCTAGGAAAAAAGGAGGTTCTTCTTCATTCTCAACAAATTCTGCCAACTCTTCAAGAGTGGCGAGGATTACTTCTTCAATAGATGAGACTACCACTCATGTGGATGTAGTCTTTTACTTCCTCTGTGAAGAGGGAAGAGTGTGTACTCCTGGAATCAATCAATAGCTTTAGAAAACTAATGGGTGATGTGACAGACAATAAGGATGTGATGATATGAAATTTCTTGTTTGGGTCTAGGAGGTGAGGAGTAACCAACTTTAGAGTTGTGCATGGGAGAGAGGATTTCGTGTTACTACCTTGACCAGATGATGGATAAGTGGGGTTGAGAGGACATTCAACCATAAACTACTAGTGTCCCTCCTTCTAGCACCATAAATGTTGACAGTGTTGGACCCACCAACATTCAAGGGATCTCCCCGTTACGAAGTCCCAACTAGACCTCACACCATTTGGTGTAGGAGTTCCATTCGGTACGATGGACCAATTCCCATTATCTTAGAGATTTTCCTTAGCTCTTGATGTTCAACACATGAGAGTTTTATGGTTGTAACTTCAAGAAAGCGAGGTGAGTATGCATGGTGAGTGCATAATGTAACTTTGTGTCTGGTTTCTTTTACTATAAGGGAGAGGGTAAAAGTGAGCCTCTATATGAGAGGTAGTAGTACCACCTAGGGAGAGACACACATGAAAAACAACAAGGGTTTGTCTAGCATCCAGCGGAATACTTCACAACGGATGTGGCAGTCATTAAAACCAAAGTGTAATGGAAAGCACGTACAATATCCAGTGGAGTACTCCACATAGGGGTGACGGTCGTTATAACTAAGAAAACATAAGAATGGTTTGTCTAATTTCCGATGCAGTAGTCCACAGGGATGAGACAACAGTGATAAACAATACAACACATCTTCAACAATGTAAGTACTAAAATAACCAAAGTATTTCAACTATCTTAGTACAGGTTAAGAAAACATGCATTACAAATGTTTAAAGAATAGTCTTACAAATGGATGTAAAATATGCGTGAAAACATGATGGCCTGAGGTAGGTTTCTGAATTAAGCAAAAGTTCCAAGAAACATATGTACACCATACATCACTAGCCCTAGTAGTGGGACATTGGAGCCACTCCTCGCTCCTCAAAGAACAGACTACAAACTCTCATGGCTATGTGGGAGGAGCCAAGGTGAAAAAGTATTTTACTCATACAATGAGGGGGTATATATAGCCAAGGGGGATACTTGACCGTTGTGACTTTTCGACTTCCCTCATGATTATTTGACTTCCTATGACTTTTAGATTTACATGACTCTTCAACTTCATATGTGCGTCTCTTGGACTTTCACATTACATAACATTTGATTACAACAAGTATGGACCATAGTAGTGATGTGGTCGAGACAACTCATGACACAACTCGACATGACACTTCTGACACGTATTGGCTTACTATAGTGTCCATGTCGAGCTGTTATGCTGCTGAGTGAAGGGTGTGCTCGCGGTGTGTCATGTCTTCACCTTCGCATGGCAAAGTCCGCGGGGTGTTTGATGGTCTTGGTCTTTGCTTGATGGTGCACATTTATGTGTCCCATTTGCTTGCTACTCGATGTGCTTCATATATTCATTCAACTGCGAGCAAGTCTTCTAACATGTGATCCTTCTTCATCTCGTTCGTCATCGTGCCATATTCCATCAATGTACTTGTTCCTGTAATCACTCATGACAATATGACATCAAATCCATAAATCTCCTAGTCTATCATGATGCATTATTTTCTATTTCGGGTTCAGATGACCAGGAGAGGGGACAAGGCACTAAAACTGCGCGGAACACAACTCAGACTGAGATGAGAGGATCTGGAGGAATATTAGGAAAAACTATGTAGATGTCAGTGGGAGGCAGATTTGTGCAATCTGGGACATCAATGATAGCTGCAAGGTAGAACCCAGCTGGGTAGAACTGTACATTTCCTAGGAGGAAGACAAGGCAAGGTGTCAAGAGGAACTCCTGGGAAATTCTGCACAGTTTTCAAGATGAGGACTAGGTAGGTCATCCGGGGGTCCAGCTGGGAATTTTCAAAGTTTCTCTGAGGAAGACAGAGCAGGAAATGGGAGGAAATGGTAGTCATTTTTGTGCAGTTTTCCAGAGCAAGGTTGGATCGGGGGCTATGGGAGCTACTGGTCACAACTATGCAATGTTGAGGGAAAGTGTCAAATAGGTAGCAAGGTCCTTCTTGACACAACTGCGCAATTTCTAAGATGAGTGCAGAGCGGGGTGGCAGGGAGGGTTCCAGCCAAAACTGTGCAAATTTCATGGACAGAGCAAAGAAAGCCAGCAAGGGGGCCTGCCAGTAAGATCTGCACAATTTCTTGGAACAGTGCAGTGTCAGGCAGCAGAGGCCTGACTCACATGACTATGCAATTTTTGTCGTAGTGCAGGGTAGGAAGTTGGGTATGTTTGTGCAATTTTAGAGAGCAGTGCAGCCCAAGGTCACAATGCAATTCATTTTTCTGGCAGACCAAAGGGATGCTTGATGAGTGATCTTGCAGGAAGTACAGATTGGATCGGACTTGGGTACAACTTCTGCGCAGTTCTGGGAGACAATCATCTTGCTCACTTCAAGGATTGTGCAGTGCGGGCTGCCTCGAAGGACAACCTCAATCTCTATGAAGTTCTGATTAGTAGAGCAGGGTCACTGAGAGTTGATACTTTGCAGTTCCACTCAGTTGGGGTTTGGTTGAAGGAAGGTTATATGTCAAAATATTTTCAAAAAAAATGGCTAAGTGTGAGAGAAAGTGAACTTGTGCATACATGACATTGTGATCGTGCACTTAACATGACTCGACGACAGGAAACCTCAAACCAACAAGACAAACATGTGCTCAGTGAGACTGTCTTAAAGGCTAAGAGAGACAAGTGAAACACTTGAGATAGATCTTCGAACGACCGTGATGACACTGCTTCAACTTTGTGTGTGAGTATGATTGATGTTCACAGAGTGAAAAAAACTCATGCACACAGATACAAACCTTCAAAATGGCCAGAACAAGATCGCAAGCATGACACAACAATCAACATGCCAAAATACAACTGGTGGTCGATCAAGCAAAAGGGTGTAAAGACTCAACAAGAGCTCATGAAACAAGCCTGAGTGTTTGCAACCAACAGGGGGAAAACCAAGGAAGGCTCCAAAATTTGGATGCAAGCCAAAAATTTGGAGGGTGTTGCAGTCGCTACAACAAGTTCCTATCTTTTGTTGCGTTAATGGCAATATTTTTTTGCATTAATTGTTGCGGAACTATGTCGAAGCTTACTTGATACAATAACACCTTAAATATCTTATCAAACCCCCAAACAGATTCAGTAGGTTTCTATTTAATCTCTTTCAACTCGGTGATGCACTATGACTCAAACTTTGGTTTCTTAAGCTCTCTTATCAGTGTTGTTTTAATATCTGAAAATTTTTTGTTCTAATTATTTGAATACTTCATATACCATGTCAATTCTCTATCTCGGAATATAGTAATGTGTTGCTCTTTCTTTATATTCTCATTGTTGATCTACTTCATTGTCCATACTACTTCACATAAAAAGCAAAATTGTTCTGGATCCTACAATCCAATTCCTTTGAAAATAGGTAGCTTAATATCATCGGACATACTTCTTATTAGAGGGGGATGGGAGGGGGGGGAGGGGAGAGCCAAAAACACCCTGGTTATTATTGGATTCTAGCTTCGGAGAACTCTCATGCTGGAAGGGTGAATACTGCAAAGTTAATTGAGGGTTATCAGGGAGGTTTTCTTCACTTTTAGATTCACTCAAAAGAGGGCTATAATCAGTCTCTATGAAAGGATTTGGATCTTTTCCATGAGATCTCTTTCTGGTATCTACTCTATATCTCTTTCCACTTCGCGTTGCTTCAATCTCTTTCTCATATTTATTCCCACTTCTTCCAAACGTAAGTAAACTAGAAATATGATTGCATCTATAAAACTCCCTTTCACACAAAATCATCTTAATCTAAAGCTTTAGAGATTTCAAATACTTACCTCGTGGTCCTTTGAAGAATTTGCTGAGCACCAGTATTGCAGCAATAATGTTTCCACTCCTGGGCTACCTACTTTACTCTTATCAACTCGGTAGTTCGTAACAAACTTGGAAGCAACAGTGATGTATGCACAAGTACTAGTTCTTGCTACAGGTTGTCACTTGGTGAGCTGGCACAAGATCACTAGGAGATCAAGCCAACTTCTATGGATTCCAGAAGAAGCTCTATATGTGATGAAAGAAAGGAAAGCTTACTCTACATAAGCTACTCTAATTGCAGAAAGGAAAAAGGCTGAAATGTAAAGTAAACCTAGCAAACCCTACTTAACCAACTAATCCTACTTTTTCATAAAGCAATATGAAAGCCATGAAATGAATGCCATTACCTACTCAAGGAAGTAAACAACATCTACTCAAGCTATTTCTAGATGTAAATGAGCAAAAAACATCTTTTTGGATTTTTATGTATTTTTATGTGAAATTGACATGCATGTATTTTGATGTGTGTGAAGGTGGAAGCGAATAGGTGGTGTTGAAGAGTGACTTTGGGGTTTAAGGAGATGTAGAATGGTGTATATGGGTCCTAGGAGGTCTCGGGTGGCCTTCTGGAGGCTTTTCCCACACTCAGCCTTCAAAAGAAAGCCTACAGTAAAATCTACAGGAGGACACAGGGGATCTACAGGAGGTCTACAGAAGGATGCCGAGAGCAGTTTTGAAGTTTTTGAAGGTGTGAGAGCAGGTGGAAAAGGTAGATGAATGTTGGAATGATGTGTTAGGGTGCCTAGGGTCCACCAAGGATCACTAGGAGAGGGGAAGATGATTGGGAGAGAGGAAGAAATCCTATGGAAAAATGCAGAAAACTAAGGCAGATTTGAGGTGAACTTTGGGCAACCTGTAGGGCATGGATCAGGGAGGGAATGTAATGGCTGATAGGATGAACTGCTGTTAGAAGAGATCTACTGCAAAAGAACTGATAGTCAACCAATGAGATCAAGCAAGCAAGGAAATGAGTACATAAAAAAAACAGAATTTTGCATCAAGCTAGTCTAAACTATGAGCTATGGAAGTAAACGCAGAAAAATGCTACAAGGAGAGGAAGCATGAAAGAAGACTTATTGCAAAGACAGAAATGAGCATGGTGGAAGAGATCTAAAGCAAAGCATTAACCCTCTAACAAACTACAAACACCAGAAATCCTATGGAGAAGGAAAATCTTTGTTTATGGGGCAGCAAGAGGGTCTTTGCCTCAGTTCATGGTCCCAAAGGGAGGAAAAGAGGCCAAGGCACTGTTGCTAGCATTTTGAATATTCTTTATATCACTGCTTAACCTGCTATAGAAAATACAAATGGAAACAACCATCTAAATCACCAAAAGCAACCTATTCTTAACCAATACAGAAATTCATCTAACAACAACTAATCCATAAACTGAAACAAAGCATATAAATACAAACAAGAGGAGCTTGGATGCTTGGATTGGGCCCTAACCTAAGAGCTTCAGCCCTTTGAGGTAACTCAACACTAGCTCAAAAAGGATCTCATCTTTATTATCAAAATAGTAATAGGATTACATGAAACTGTCACCAAAAGTAAGCTCGAAGTTGAGCAGAGTTTTACAATAGAAAAAGTACAACAAAAATACGACAAAAATTCGACCCTAGTGAGGCCCTAGACCTCTCTACTTATACAAGTGAAGCTCCCAAAAACTTCCTTAAAATTAGGGAGGCTTGGCTCCCAAAACTTGAGATAAACATAAGTTATCCTCCACTTGCTCGGCTGCCTTCTAGTGCATTGATTTGGTTGTTTGTACTACGAGTTGCATGAAGGGGAATTCGAAGTGGGGAGTAATAAATGAGGGGGATTCCCTCCTATAAATCCTCTCCTTTTCCACTTTGAATTATTGCTGCCAATTTTCCATTGAATCTTTGAATTTTTCTTCAAAATTCAACAAAAATCTGCTTAAACACATATTAGACCTCATGGCATCATAACTAACTCAACTCACTCCATAAGCATAAATATAATAAAAAAACATGCAATAAGCTAAGAGAATGGTTGATTTAACTATGTTAGGAGGAAAAATGAGCCCATTTAATGACCCATTTATGGGGCTCATCATCACCCCCCTATTGAAGGTGTTGCTCATCCTTTGAGCAACTTAGTCCATCTCCTCATCTTTGATGACCCTGGTGGCCTCTCTAGCATCCCAAGCTTCTGATGTTGTTTCGTCTTCCTTGTCATAGAAGCCTTCTTTTCTATCTATCTCTTCCCACTACCTTTGCTCTTCTTCTTTGGTTCTCCCTTCTAGCATGCCTAACAGTAGTGGTGGACTCAGTTTGAGGCCAATCCAATTAACCTGCAACCTCTACATTGAGTGCTTGTACATTGGCACTCTCCTTGACCCTCATTGGGGAATGATATTCCCTGAACTTCAGACTGTGTGGTAAGGTGTTCCATCTCCTCATACATGCATGCACACAGTCATCCCCAAGTAACCTTTCCATGTCCTCAAAATGTGTAATGGATTGTGCTTGATCACTTATATATCTAGGGGAAATTTGAGGATTATTTGCAAGCAGCTAGTGTGTGTTGATGAGAGCCATGGGATCTGATGGCTTAGCTCTAATCATTAGTGGCTCATTCTGCTCTCTAATCATCAACCTTTTTAGTTCAGTTGCCCTTAACTTCTCATGGTTCATCCATGAAGCCATGGCCATCAGTTGTGGGTCTCCTAGCCTAGCATTGGGGTCCCACACATTCATGTCTGTGAGGGCCATATTATGCAGGTAAAATTCTGCCATTTTTGCCTTATCTTCTACTGTGCTTTGGTCACACAGGTCCATAAATTGTCTGTAATCTTGAAAAGGCATTGTGCCTCTTTGTGCCAAAGTCTTTATCTGAAACTGTAGCCATTGGTCCTTGAGGTATAATCCATAGGATTTTGCTGGTGTTCTATAATGCAATGCCTCCATGGATAAGCCATCCATACATGCCAGTTGGGTTTCTTTCTCCTTTAGTTGTCTTCTTAGCAATTCATTTTGAGTTTGGAGTTGGCTTCTTGCAATTGCCTCTCTATGTCTGACAACACTTAACTCCCTGCCCATTTCTCTAAGCTTGTTCTCCATGTGGCCAACATCCTCAACTCCCTTGGATTTGGCTATTTGCATCCACCTATGTGTTCTTATTCTTTCCTTTTCTAATTCAAAGAATAGTGGGATTGCAAATGTTTGTGGAATTATCCTTCCTCCTTCAAGGAGATGGTAATAGGAGGCAAGGTTGGGCCAGGGATTAGGTTCTTGTGGCTCTATAGCTTCCTCCTTCCCCTTTGGCTTCTCTGCCATTGTTTTCTCAAAATGTTTGGTCTCCTGCAGCCTTGACAATGTCTCCTATAGAACTGTCTATGCCTCCTGTAGGACTGTCTGTGCCTCTTGTAGTTACACATTTTCCTTCCAAGTGGAAGATCTAGGAGTCCCTATTTCATATGTGATAGGGGTTTTAGAGGGAGATTCTTCCCCTTTGAGAGTGGGTGAATCTTCAATTGTAATGGGCATTGTTGAAGATGGTTGGGGTTTTCTTGTTTTTATCCTTGTGCTTTTCCTGGCCTTGAAATACATGGAGGCCTGCCTTTTTCTCTTTTATTTTGGTTTAATTGGTGTGCTCAAGGTAGTGAGGGCAGCTGCTACCTCTCTTTCCAGAGTCTCAAGGGACCCTTCTCTTTGTTTTGCCTCTGCTGCCTCTTTTTCTCCTCCTTCTATCTCTTTTTTTATCTTTGTTTGCTCTGTTTCTTCCTTTTCTGTCTCTTCATCCTTCTCCTCTTCTATCTTAGTTTCTTCCTCCTCCTTTTCTTGTCCTGCTGAGTCATCAATTGCTTCACCTTCTCCCCCTTTCTGCTCTTCTTCCTCACTATCAGAAGGACTGATATCATAGGTGAGGGCCTTTATGTCATCTTCTGTTGTCATGTTCCTGAAGACTTCCCATGTTATAGGGAGTGTGAATGTATGGAGGGCTTCTTCCACTAAAATTTTGATTAACCCATGGTGAGCCAGCTGATCTGGACTCCTTGCCTTAAACTTAATGCTGGAGTCTATGAGGGACTGCAAGAGGAAATAGGGGATGCTGAGTTTCTGGGGTGTTGGAGTGTCCATGCCATATCTCAGCTCATGAAGGATTCTAAAATGGTAGCCATAGACTATGTTGTACCTCCCTTCACAGGAAATGTATTTGATGATTTGATAACTAACCTCATCCCAAGGGTATGGTATGCTAGCCCTTCTAATGCCATTTTTATCTTCTACAGGATGTTCATTGTTTTGGAAGAAGTTTTTCTTGGCAGCCTGTCCAATTGGTTTTTCATCTTTGCTCCAAGGTAATCCAAGAGGAAGGGTAGTAACCCTACTGATAAATTTAGGGGTTATCTCCATGGAAATACCTATAAAATTAATAGTGTCATGTGTTCTTGAGTGAGGGACTAAAGAGAGGGCAAATTCCTGGGCAATTTCCTCATCAAACCCTTGGAATTTCTCAAAAACGTTCATCCAATTTTCCCTTGTGAATATGGCCACTACTTGGGGATGTTCATGGAGCGTGGTGGAATTTGTGGACTCCTTCCTCATGAATCCTCCTTTCATTGTGCTTATACCCCTTTTGAACACCAAATGTAGAGATGGAGACAATAACTTTGAAGAAACAGGAAAACAGAGGAAAACTGTATTTTTTAAAAAAAATAGGCAGAAAATTTTTATGTAATTCCTCTTCTTCTATGGACTCAATTCCTCCTTAAAATGATATCATTTCTTGCATATGCTAATAATCAAGGTGGTTATGCATGGAACCTACCACCTCAAGCCAGAAATCGAGCAAAAAACCTGTGTTTTCTTGTTGAAAATAGCTCATTTCCCCTCCTGTAGAACTGCCTATAGGTGCTCCTGTAGAACCTGTAAGTGCTCCCATAGAAAATGCCGAGAGTAGGAGGATGGGTGAGATCAATGGAAAATGATGGTTTTGAGGCTGTCAGGTGACAAGGAGTTTGTTGCAGCTAATTTTACGAGGAGATAATGAGGGAAAAGGTGGTGACAGTGCTCGAGGAGGAGTACTTATTACTTCTTTTAGATATTTTCGGTGAAGGGGGTGAGCTGGAAAAAATGTATGTTGGCCATATTTGGACCATTGGTCGTCACCTACCTTGTCATCATGGTTCCTTCTCGCAATCACCTCTCATTATTGCATCGGAGTTTACATACCCTCCACTACATGTCCTTGGTATCTTTCTCTGAGTTGACTATGTGCATGTGTGGGTGACATCTTTGGATGAGTGCAGTCAACTAGATGAAGGTGGCCAAGTTAACTAGCCACCTTTTCCTCGTTCAACCTCAACCATATTGTTACTCATGCATATCTTTCAATTACAAAAATACAAACAAAGGAGCGGATTAGTCACTTACCTGTGAGTCGAATGTATGTGCTGTGAGGTATTTTGGCTCCTTTTACTGCTGCATGCTTGTATTTCCTTTGTTGCATGCTATACGCTTTCTGATGTGTGGTTGTTTGCCTTGTGCAAGTTTCCTCTAATTGGATCTAAGCTTTAGATGTCTCCTTCAATCCTCATGGTTGCACTTCTTTTATTTCTATAGCTTGATTTTAATGGGATTGGCTGCTACAGGAATTCCTATAGGAGCTCCTGTATCTACTTCTCCCTTTGAAATTTCATCTTATTTCTGTGCTGGGAGCTGTGAGGATAATGCCAGAGATGCAGATGCAGATGGAGAGATACTAGGTAAGCTGCAGGTGAGATTTGAGGTGCTGCTTCCTCTCTTATTTTTGTTTTTTTTCTTTTTACTAAAAACTGGTTTTTTGTGTTTTTCTGTGACAGGAAGGGAAAAAATGATGAAGATGATGTGATGCAGGTGTGGAATGGAGGGAAATGAGGATTGATAGCTATACGAGGGTTTACATGTCCTTTATAAAGCTTCCCTACCCCTCAAACTGCTTTTTGGAACCATTTCTAGCTCTCTGTAATCCCTACAAGAGCCTCCTATAGAAAACACAGGGCCTCCTGTAGAACACACAGTTTATGAAAAAAGAGCACAGTGGGGTGGAAGAAAGGTCAAAAATGAGTGAGAAAAGTGTGGAGGAGATGAAATAGGTTCTGGTGTGAGTGTTAGGGCTTTGTGGCATCTTTTCTTGCTCCCTGTGGTCCCCCTGCAAACCTGCAATGCACATTTTCAATTTTTTTTTTTTTTTTTTGAAAACAACTAGGGTGCCTCAAGGAGGTTTTCACCCTAATTGCCTGCCCTGGGCGCCTCCAAGGGAGGTTTTCACTCAGGGATCTTATTATATTTTTCTTTTCTCTTTTTTTTTTTGTTTTTGGAATCATTGGGCCGCCTCAAAATAGGTTTTCAACCCAATGATGGGACTCAAGCGCCTCATGGAGGTTTTCACTTGAGTCCTTATTATTTTTATTTCTATTTTCTATTTCTTCAGTGAGTGGGTGAAGTGGAGGCTAAGACATGCTCCACTACCATCACTGTCTTATTCAGATCTTCAATGAACTCTCACTTGGAGAGGGGCTTCTTGTAAATTTTCAACCTATGTCCATTGACAAGCATGGGGATGGCTTCCTCATCAATGGTTCTGATCAGAACTGAACCATTGTCATTGCATTTTTCCACAGTGTAGGGTCCCAGCCATCTTGTCCTCAACTTTCCTTTGAAGTCTTTATACCTTGAGTCATAGAGAAGTTCCCAATCTCTCTCTTGGAATTGCTTCTCCTTGATATTTTTGTCATGCCATATCTTCCTCCGAAGCTGAACTACCTCTGTGTGGAGAAGGGCCTGCAATCATTTTTCATCCAATCCATTGAGCTGGAGTAATCTTTCCTTATGTGCTTGGCTAAGGTCTAGGTCTAGCTGAGCTGCTATCCTTAGTGTATTGAATTCAAATTCTATTGACAGCAAAACCTTCTTCCCATAGACCAGTTCATAGGGTGTGAACCCTATGGTGGTCTTCCATGTTGTGTTGTAGGCCCAGGTGGCCTCAACTAATCTATCCACCCAATATTTTCTACTGTTGCTCACTACCTTGGTCAAAATTCCTTCTAAAGCTCTATTAGTGACTTCCACCTGCCCACTGGCTTGTGGATGGTAAAGGGTGGAAGTCTTGTGCTTGATTTTATGATGTGTGAGTAGGTCTTCAATCAAATTGGAAGTGAACTGATTGCCTTGATCTGTGACCAATTCTCTTGAATACCAAAACTTGTAGAATATGTTTTCTCTCAAAAAATCAACTACTGTTTCCTCTGTTGCTGCTTTGATTGCTTTTTTTTCTGCCCACTTTGTCAGGTAATCGGTGCACACAATGATGTATTGCTTCTGTTTTGAAGGAGGGTTGATAGGACCCACAAAGTCCATGCCCCACTTCTCAAATGACTCAAATGTCACTTGAGGTTGCATGGGCATCTCATCCTTTGGAGCAGGTTTCCCCATTCTTTGACACTGATCACATTAGCTGGTGTATCTCCTCACATCTTGATGAAGAGTGGGCCAATAGTAGCCTACTTGCAATATTTTGAAGGTAGTTCTCTTTGCTGCAAAATGACCTCCACAAGGCCCGTCATGACAGGTCAGGAGAATGTCAAAGACTTCCTCCTCCCTGACACATCTTCTCAAGATATGATCTGGGCCAAGTTTGAAGAGATTACCCCCAATCCAGGTGAAAGGGGCACTTTTCCTTACTATCTTGCTCTTCGCTTTTGAGGACAGGTGTGGTGGAAACTGTGCTGAAACCAAGTAGTTTGCTATATCAGCAAACCATGGAGAGAGTACTGAAATAGAAAACAGATGTTCATCTGGCATTTGGTCATCCACCATTCCTTCTTCACCTGTAGGCAAATTTACTCTAGACAAAAAGTCAACAACAACATTTTCTTTACCAAGCTTATCAATAATGGTTAGATCAAACTGCTACAATAAAAGCAACCATCTAATCATGTGAGCATTTACATTTGGTTTGTTCATCAAGTATCTAATTGCAGCATGATCAATGTGCATGAAGGTTTGATACCCTGTGATATAATGTCTGAATTTTTTTAAAGAATGCACAACAGCTGGGATTTTTTTCTCGATCACTGTGTAGTTTAACTCTGCCTTTGACAAATTTTTGCTTATAAAGTATATGGCATAAGGTAACTTTTCATCAATTTGTCCTAAGGCTGCTCCTATTGCTTTGTTCAAGGCATCTGTGTGAATGTGAAAGGGTAGGGCCCAGTTTGGGCCTCTGAGAATTGGGGTAGTTACTAACTTGCTCTTCAAGGTATCTAGGGCTTCTTGACAGTTTTCGGACCATATGAACTCAACATCTTTGCCTAAAAGGCCAAACAAAGGAGAGGCTAGCTTACTGAAATCTTTAATGAATCTTCTGTAATATCCAGCTAAGCCTAGGAAACTTCTGACATCTCTCACCTTTTGAGGAGGTGGGACCCTTTGGATGATGGAAATCTTGTTGGGGTCCACCTGTAGTCCTTGTTGAGATATTGCATGACCTAACACAGTCCCTTCGGTCATCAAAAATTCACATTTTTTCGGACTAAGGGATAGGTTCATCTCAATACACTTGTCTAGAACTTTTCCTAGGTTAGATAAAGCTTCCTGGAAGTCAGAACCATAAGGAGTAAAATCATCCATATATATTTCCACTGCATCATGAACCAGTTTAGAGAATATACTCAATACCGCTCTCTAGAAAGTGGCTGGAGCATTGCACAAACCAAAAGGAAGGACCCGGTATGCAAAGGTACCCCAAGGACAAGTGAAAGTGGTCTTATCTTGGTCTTCCGGGCTGATTTGAATCTGATTGTAACCGCTAAACCCATCTAGGAAGGAGAAAAACTTTTTCCCCACCAGACCATCTAACACAAAGGAAAATGGTACTTTTTAGTGGCTTTGTTCAATTCCCGATAGTCGACATAGATTGTCCACTTGCCATTTTTCTTTGGAACTAGCACCAAAGGAGAGACCCATTCACTGTCAGAGATGGGGTAGATGAATCATGCATCAAGCAATTTTTGCAATTCTTCCTTAACAATGTCTTTAAGTGCTCGATTCATCCTCCTTTGAGGCTGCTTGACTGGTTTGCAATCTTCCTTAATGTAGATATGATGAGTACATGCTGAAGGGTGCACTCCCTTCATCTCCTTATAACTCTAGGTGAAGGCATCTAAATGCTTTCTCAATAAGCTACACAACTCCTTCTCCTGGGAAGTGGATAGGGATGGATTGATTTTCAAAGTTCCTTCTAGGCCAAACTCTATATTCTTAACATGAAGAGAGGTCAGGCCGGCCACATAGAGATTAGTTGATGGATTGTTTCGGGTTTCTCTCACTATGTCCTCTAATGGTAAGACACTGGGGGGTGGAATCTGAATTAATTTTCCAATCATATAATCCTCATCTTGCAGTTTTCCCCCATAGTGGTTTCTAATGCATAAAGTGGTGCAGAATAGACCTCATCCTCATCCTCCTCCAACCAAAGAGGTAGATCATGTTCTAGCAAGGGTTGGGCAGGAGGGTATAGAATTAACTACTTGGACATATGCCCGTTCTTTATGGTCGTGTTCCCAGCTCGACAACTAATGTAGACATTAGCAATAGCCAACCAGGGTCTTCCCAGGATGAGAGAATACCCAGTGAGCTTTGCCTTTGGCTGGAAAACTAAGAAATCAGTAGGGTACTCCCAAGAATCAATGGAGACCATCACATCTTCCACAATCCCTTCAGGGGTCACAGTGGAGTGGTCTGCTAGCTACAGTACTGTCGTGGTCTTCCTCAAGGAGCCCTGGAGGTTAAGTTTGATCATTGTATCCTTTGTCATCACATTAATGGCAGTACCTAAATCAATCAAGGTATGTGGGATCATGGTGCCATTGATGTGGACATCAACTACTGGGCTTCCAGGGTCCAGATATTTCGGACGGATTACCTGCCCCAACATCAGCTTAGACAATTGTCCTATGACATTGATGGTTGGGGCATCTCTTTTGTGCCTTCCTGGATTCCTAAAGCACTTCTCTTTGATCGACCTATTGTAGATAGGCACATCTTTTATGGCTTGGAGAAGTGGTATCTTCACACATAACTGTTTCGATTCTCCGAGAAGTTCAGTTTCTTCTAGGGTAGGCTATGTTGTCTCGGATAGTCTCTCAGGAAAGGGTGGAATTTCTTTAGGTTCACTTTCCTCTTTATCTTCCTCAACCTCCCTGAGTGGACGTTGGCTATCTAGTAGAACCTTCCCAGATCGCAGGTTAATCTCCTGAATCTCTACAGCATAAGTTGGGAATGATGGCTCCCCACTATATACTTGCTGAGCTTGTCTGTTGTTCGGGTTCGAGTTCAGCTAGGCAAGCATTTGGGGTTGCCTTGGTGGAGAATAAGGTAATGGTTGTGGTTGAGCAGGTGGTGGAGGCAAAAGAGCAGGAGGAGAGTTGTACTGGGGCCTCCACCCCTGATGAGATGCATTCCACTGAGGTTGCAGCTGAACATAGGATTGAAATGAATGAGCGGCTGGTTGGGCATGATATTGAGATGGGAAGGACCAAGGAGGGGGTGTGGACAAGGAAGGATGAGTAGGAGGGACCCAACAAGGTATGGAAGTGAATGTGTTGGGGTTGTAGTATGCCTGGGATGTCCCTTTCATCCCCTGATGGCATGGTCTAGGTCCATGCAGTCTCCTTTGGTTCATGAAATAGAGTGGTTCAGTGGCTCCTTCAACCCCTTGGTATATAGCTTTAGGTCTGAACAAGGAAGGGCACTTATCTGTAGAATGATCTTCTTCACAGACTAAACAAACCTCTATAGAGTTCAATGGACATTCGTTCCTAGGATGCCTTCTGGTGCATCTAGGACAAAAGATGGCCAAAGGCCTCTCTACTTCCTCTTGTTTTCTTTTAATATGCAAGTTATCCATTTGCATGGCAAGAGTCTGCAGCATCTCACTTTTGAAGTCTTCCAGCATGTTTCCAATTTCACCTTTAATGGATGAATTGGAAGAGGAGGTACTGGCTATGGGTTGACTCCCCCTACCTTTCTTTCTGGCTGCTCTAGAATGGTTTCTAAAAATAGTCTTTATGTCCTCATAAGATAGTTGGTAGATGTCTCCCCTAGCCAGTAGATGGAAGGTGTCTAGAAGGTCTTCCAGAATTCCCCTAAGCAGGAACAACTTCAGAGATTCATGGTCAAGTGTACTTGGCCCTTTTGTAGCTGAGCTAGAACCTCTCTTCATAATCTTCCAAGGGTTCTGTTATCACTTAGAACCATAGTTCATGTATGTAATGTTGTCCACAAGGTTCATATAAAGGTTTTCAGTTTTGTGAATAGGTTTATATGTGTGTGTCACTTTGAAATGTGAATTTCAAAAGGTATTGATGTAAGTTCGTGTAAGAAAAAATCGTTAGATACCCTCCATCATTGTCAGTTAAGACATGTCATGTCATTAGTACTTTGCACAGGTTCGCAGCGCATGTTTGTTTGGTCCATTTAGCTGCGCAATGATGATTCCGTCTTTTCGCAGCGTACTGTTTATCAGCCATTTCGTAGCGCGTTTTGTTAAATTTGAACTGTCCGCGCTACGAAATCGGGGTTTCAGGGTTTTTGTAGCGCTTGTTCTTGGAATGTCAAATCCGGGAGGGGTGAGTCATAGGTCCGTTCATGTTTGTCAGTTGATGTCATCTCCCGGTCATGATAAATCATCATTCTGCCATAAGGTCCAGAGTCATGCATATGAATGTCAGCTTAAGGGATTTTATGAGGTATGGTTATGTCATAATGTGTTTTCATAATGTGTAAACATGTTTGCTGTATGAGAAGCCCAAGTTCTCATTTAAAGGGATCATTGCAAGCGAGCCTGCACTTCAAAGTCGAGATTGTTTTCGCGCTATAGCTGCCATTAGTTTCCTGTGCGAAAATATCCGAAGCAAGATGGAAAAGAGGGAACATCGATTCGGTAAGTGTTTGAGGACAGAGCCGGAGGGGTTAGATGTTACTCTCGGGGATGAAGGTGTAGCAAGAGCCTTTCGAAATGCTGGTTGCTGGAGGTTCTGCGAGAAATTGAAGGGAGGACATGCAGAGGTAACGAAGGCTTTCGCATTGAATTTTACTGGACTGAATTCAAAGGTGTCAATGTTAGAATTTCCTGTGTCTCCTGAAGCTATTTCCACTGTCACTGAAATTCCGAGGGGTGGTCATGAATGGTTCAAAAACTTTAAGTTCGACATGAGTCCCTGTAAAGAGTTTTTGAAGGAACCTTATGTAAATGAGGATCTCACCAAAGTGGTGCCAAGGAGTTACATAAAAGAACATTATGCTATGCTCCTCACATGCATCCAGAAATACCTGACATGCGAGGGAAGGTACAATAAAGTTTACTCCTACCACTTCAAACTCTTGTTGCATTTCACAGGTAAGGTTTCAATAGACATACCTTTCTATTTGTTTAGAAGCATTAGTAAAATGTGTGATAAAATCCAGTTAAAGAAAGATGGTTGTGAAACATCCCTGTTTCATCATGGTTTAGTAAAGTTGCTGGTGTTGGATGCTTTACAAAAGATTGGCAGAGATTGGGATTCATTTGTGTTTATGGCCGGCTTCCCAAGCAAAACAGGCCTCACTCCATTGCCTGTGAGGGAAAGGGAAGAAAGGAGTGAAGAACCCACTCTGGCTGAGCTTAGGAAAGAGGTGACTGACCAAAAGAAGCCTAAAACCAAGTTAAGGAAATCAGAGAAGTCTGTGGCAGCAAAAGAGACACCTAAATCATCAGCGCAGGAAACTCCTAAGCCATCATCTAAAGAGACACCTAAATCATCAGCAAAGGAAACTCCTAAGTCATCATCTAAGGAGACACCTCAGTCATCAAAGCAGAAGATCCAGAAAAAGAAGGATGAAGCTAAATCAAGTGAAGTTGAAAAGATTTCAAGGGTGAAAACCAGAGGTCAACTAAACAAAGAGAAAGGTAAGTCAATTACTGTGGAAGAAAGCCCTATTTCAAAAGGCAGTTTAAATGACTTACTTGAAGCTATTGAACTTGAGCAAGATCAGCCAATACAGATTGAACCAATAGAGTTTGAGCAAGATCACCCAATGCAGCCAATGCATATTGACCTCACTCAATCTTCACCCGAAAGTTCTAAAAAACCAAGAGCTTCAAAAAGATTGAAATTTGAAGAGCCTAGTAAAGAATATGCTTTCAAGCCACGTAGACCAGTCACAAGAAGACAAATGAAAGAAGTGGAGAAAGCGCAGAAAGAGAAGGCACCTTTAAAAGTGCCTAGTACAGATGTACTTGAGGTTTTGACCAGAACAGTTCAAGCAGCCAAAAGTAAAAATAAGGGTAGTAGGGTCATCATCAGCCAAGGTGGAAATGTCATTGCTATCAAGCAACAAGCAGGAACAACACAAGAAGAAGTGCCTCAGATTAAAAATGTTTCTAAGGAAAGGGCAGTGAGATATGCAAATTATAAAAGGGCTGTGATAAAAGGCAGAACAAGTTTAATGAGCCAAACTGACTCAGTGTCTGATGCATATGTGTGGATGGTGCCAGCTCTGAAGCAGGCAAAAATCATGAAACAGATGAATACAAGCTTAAGAGCAGAAAACAAGGTTTTGAAGGAAGAAATTAGCATTTTGAAGAAGAAGCTAGGTAAACTAGCTGATTAATCCAAGGGGAAATTTGCTTTTCAAGTTTTGATAAATTTTGGCTGTCATCATTTCGAAACTTTTTGGAGCCCTTACACCTGTACAAAATAGCTGAAGAAATCACGGAGTTAAGTCATCAGTGCTTTAAAGGTCATATGCTTTGTTTTGATTACCTACAGCAGTTTCGTAGCGCGCTACGAAACTGCTGTAGATGACTGTTTATGTGAAAAAAATGAAATTGATGCTGAGGTCAGCAAATCTTAAAAGGGATGACTCGAGGCCAGCATGGAGATTATACAAGGCTATCTAAGCATTCAAAAGGTGACATGTGTGAGTATGTAAGGAAAAGGTGAAATTTTTGTCTTTGGTTAAAGTCTTCCTAAAGTTACTTTATAGCCGAAATATTAGGGTTCTGGTAGGGTTACCGAAATTTTGAGTGGTACACCTGTTTAGTTCACAAAGTGTCCAGATCATAAGGCATATTGAATTATGCGTGGTTATTAGAAGAAGTAAATGGCTTGGAGCATAGTCTTTTAATGCATGAAGACTAATGGGAGGCAGAGACCGTGAACATAGGACACAGATCCTCATCAGTTGATGAGTCATCCACATATCAAGTATCCGAAGCTGCTCATTCAGTGAATGTTCCTCCAGCATGTCTTGGCTATTACTGAAGTGATACAGGTGTCAAATTTCAAGAAAGCATCAATGCACACGAGGAGATAGACTTAGAGTTTCAATGGGAATGGGACTCTATGTTTTCACAGCGCAATACCTTTGTAATTAATTAGTTTGTTTAGATATGGATAAGGCAATTAATGATAGGATTTCGAGCTCCCTTCATGCTTGTTGAGGAGTCTCAAGTAGTTGTATTTTGGTTTTCCTATATATAGAAATGACTCTGATGTAAAAAAGGTTGGACATTTTATACAAAAACAGAGTTATTTGGGCCAATGTAAAGACTTGTTACAGTAATAGTAAAACAGTGGTTGTTTCTTCTCAAGATTCTCAATGGATTATTTTGTTCAAATATGATGGTGGTGTTTTCTCTTATATGTTCTTTTACAGCCTTGTTATAACATAATCACTCAGAATTCATTTCTAATGCTCTGACTTCCTGTATGTTTGGCAAGCTGTAGTTTGTGTGAGATATGTTTGAACATCTAATGCAAAGAGCCTTGACTTCCATGAAATGACTGTGCTGTTGTTTATTAAATGTGTAAGACTCCATAGCCCAATGAAGACCAATTTGATATGTGTTCAACCAGCTTTGTTTTCATGAATTTGTGAAGAGTTAGCCATCTGTTGTTGTAATTGATTTCTATCAAAAGTCTGTGAGAGAGCCCTCTCTGACTAGGAAGGCTAATTCCTAGTCTAAAGTCTGGTTGAAAGAGTTACATAAAATCTTACTTGGTTGCAGCCCTTAGTACTGATTTTGTGATAACAGGTTCATCACTTCCCATGGTCATTCGAAAGATTTCTTCTTTGGTATCTTTTTACCTACAGTAGTCTCGATACTTGTCATTAAATGCCTTCTGCATCTGAGCCTAAGTTGTGATGTTATTGCTAGGTAACCCCATGAACCAGCGCAATACTACATCCTTGAGAGTAGAAGGGTATAGCTTCAACTTTTTCTCGTGTTATGCATAGTCATAGGTTCAACAGATAACAACAAACTCAAACAAGAAGGTGTCAGGATCTTCTGTAGTCAAACCATGGAAGTGAGGTAGGGCTGAAGGGCTTATATTCTTCATTTTGGTGTCCGCATTGGTCTCCCTAATGGGAAAGGTACCCTCTATTGTCTCTCCATTTCCCCTAGCATTTCTGTTTTTGGCCATTGGCTCAGGAAGGATGTTTTCTTCTTCTTCTTCTTCCCCTATAGGTTCTTCAAATATCTATGGTTGTTCACCTAAATCTTCTTCTTGATCACTACCACCGAAGAAGAGAGAAGGTTGGCTGTGTGATGTAGTGGGGGTGCTGGGCAAGAATTTTCTTGAATTATCTCTATTCCTACGAGGCATGAAAGGAAATCTTTTTGGTTGGTTTTTTTTTCATTGATTATACCTGCAAAACTGAAATGGATTGAACAACGCAAATTGCAACTATCTGAAATGAAATTGCTGAAATGAAATTTGAAGAATTGAAAAGGAAAACAAGGAAATGGAGAAATGAAAAGAAATGACTAGTCTACTCTTGCTGAAATGAAATTTGCAGAATTGAAAAGGAAAGTAAGGAAACGCAGAAACTAAAAGAAACAACTATTCTACTTTTGCTAAAATAAACTACTTAGTAGAATGTTGCGTTAGAAAATAGAAGAGAGCAGTAATCAAAAAATACTCTGACGCTTCCCCGGAAACGACACCAAAAAGTGGTGAGCACCAGTATTGCAGCAATAATGCTACAACTCCTGGGCTGCCTACTTTACTCTTATCAACCCGTAGTTCGTAACAAACTTGGAAGCGATGGTGTTGTATGCACAAGTACTAGTTCGTACTGCAGGCTATCATTTGGTCAACTGACACAAGATCACTAGGAGATCAATCCAACTTCTATGGATTCTAGAAGAAGTTCTATATGTGATGAAAGAAAGGAAAGCTTAATCTACAAAGGCTACTCTAATTGCAGAAAGGAAAAAGACTGAAATGTAAAGTAAACCTAGTAAACCCTACTTAACCAACTAATCCTACTTTTGCATAAAGCACTATGAAAACCATGAAATGAATGCCATTACCTACTCAAGGAAGTAAACAACATCTACTCAAGCTATTTCTAGAAGTAAATGAGAAAAAAACATCTTTTTGGATTTTTATGTATTTTTATGTGAAATTGACATGCATGTATTTTATTGTGTGTGAAGGTGGAAGCGAATATGTGGTGTTGAAGGGTGACTTTGGGATTTGAGGAGATATAGGATGGTGTAGATGGGTCCTAGGAGGTCTCGGGTGGCCTTCTGGAGGCTTTTCCAACACTCTGCCTTCAAAAGAAAACCTACAGGAAAATATACAGGAGGACACAGGGGATCTACAAGAGGTCTACACGAGGTCTTCAGGAGGATGCCGAGAGAAATTTTGAAGGTTTTGAAGGTTTGAGAGTGGGTTGAAAAGGTAGATGAAGGTTAAGATGATGTGTTGGGGTGCCTAGGGTCAACCAAGGATCACTAGGAGAGGGGAAGATGATTGGGAGAGAGGAAGAAATCCCATGGAAAAATGCAGAAAACTAAGGAAGATTTGAGGTGAACTTTGGGCGACCTGTAGGGCATGGATCAGGGAGGGAATGTGATGGCTGATAGGATGACTATTGTGAGAAGAGATCTGCTGCAAAAGAACTGACAGTCAACCAATGAGATCAAGCAAGCAAGGAAATGAGTACATCAAAAAAACATAATTTTGCATCAAGCTAGTCTAAATTATGAGCTATGGAAGTAAATGCTAAAAAATGCTACAAGTGGAAGAATGGAAGAAGACTTATTGCAAAGACAGAAATGAGCATGGTGGAAGAGATCTAAAGCAAATCATTAACCTTCTAACAAACTGCAAACACTAGAAATCCTATGGAGAAGGAAAATCTGTGTTTTTGGGGCAGCAAGAGGGTCTTTGTCTAAGTTCATGGTCCCAAATGGAGGAAAAGAGGCCAAGGCACTGTTGCTAGCCTTTTGAATCTTCTTTATATCACTGCTTAACCTGCTATAGAAAACACAAATGGAAACAACCTTCTAAATCATCAAAAGCAACCTATTCTTAACCAAGACAGAAATTCATCTAACAGCAACTAATCCATAAACTAAAATAAAGCATATAAATACAAAAAAGAGGAGCTTCGCTGCTTGGATTGGGCCCTAACCCAAGAGCTTTAGCCCTCTGAGGTAAATTAGTGTTAGCTCAAAAATAATCTCATCTTTATTATCAAAATAGTAATATGATTACATGAAATTGTCACCAAAAGTAAGCTCGAAGTTGAACAAAGTTTTACAATAGCAAAAGTACAACAAAAATCTGACAAAATTCAACCCTAGTGAGGCCCTACGCCTCTCTACTTATACAACTAAAGCTCCCAATAGCTTCCTTAAAATCGGGGATGCTTGGCTCCCAAAACTCGAGATAAACATAAGTTATCCTCCACTTGCTCGGCTGCCTCCTAGTGCATTGATTTGGCTATTTGTACTTCGAGCTGCATGAAGGGGAATTCAAAGTGGGGAGTAATAAATAAGTGGGATTCCCTCCTATAAATCCTCTCCTTTTTTCACTTCGAATTATTGTTGTCAATTTTCCATTGAATCTTTGAATTTGTCATCAAAATTCAACAAAAATCTGCATTAAACACATATTAGACCTCATGGCATCATAACTAACTCAACTCACTCCATAAGCATAAATATAATCAAAAAACATGCAATAAGCTAAGAGAATGGTTGATTTAACTATGTTAGGAGGCAAAATGAGCCCATATAATTACCCATTTATGGGGCTCATTAGAATTGTTGTCCTACTTCACTGTAAGACACATTTGAGTCTATTGCGAACTTGGTAATGAATCCTCCCAAGATACTATCAATCCAAATATCGATATCCCTTAAAATCCTATTGCTGGTGCTTTTGAGTCACTGTATCATTTCAGGAGTCCACGTCATAGGTTCGTCACATTTAAAACAGTTCTTTCTTTCAGTCAACCTCAATATCCATTTGTACATCTCGGCAAGAAATTAAGCGAAGAAAATTTTGTATTGATTTGTAAAAATATACTTCTGTAACCAAGTTTTGGCTATCAAACGAGGGTTTATATTTTCTTTCTTCACAAATTCTTTCTCTTTTAGTTCTATCCAGTCTTGAAACTCTTTCTTTATGAGTGCCACATCCACAGATCCTTCAAATAGATCCTGGTCCTAGAAATGGAACCATTTGTTGGATTGGTTTTGGCTGACCCAGGTTTGATCTATACTGCACACCAACAAGACCCTCAATCACTCGCCCTTTCGGCAATGACCTGCAAGCAGATCGCAGTCTCACCCAAAGTGACTTATGGGAAGATGCAAAAATAGGTTTCTATAGCCTTGAAGGATGCAGAGATGTGGTATTACTATGTTCTTTTATTTTTAACATTCGTAAATCATTTCGCCACATTACATTAATCACTTAAGCATATCATATAAAACCATAAACCATCACTGTGTTGAAACAAAATGCAACTATGATAACTGCAACTCTAAAACAGATAATAAGAAAACATAAACATGAAGATACCAAATTACCGTGGTTCACCCCAATGTGGGGCTACATCCACAACAACTATTGATTAATATAATAAATCTTGTACAACAGATAGTTCTTGGCCTACACACTCAACTGCAGACTCATACCTTTGTGCACTCAGTTGTAGAGCCTCGCCTATCTCCAAAGTACAAATCACAACAATACAACCATGACACTAATATAGATCATAAAGACGATTCTCTTCTTTATTATTTCACCTTATATATGATATTCCATCAACTGGTTACACATTACAATACCATGGTCCAAATACCATGGACTCCCTAAAACAAGAAATTATGGTCCAAAACCATTGATCCCTTACAAAATTGTGTTCTTTTACAAAAAATGAGGGTCTTCAACCCATCCCGAAGCCCTTATATATATTCCAAGTGCTCCACTGTGCAGTCCACTTTGCGCTCCGCTGCATGGTCCACTTCGCACTCCGCTGGACAAAATGCAGGTTCTTTGCCAAAATCTAGGCGGGTTGCGCCCAACACTTAGATGTCTTAAAGAAAGAAAAGTTGTTTTAAATATGTCTAAATGTGAATTTGGAAAAACCTCATTAGTATATTTGGGACATATAGTTGGAGGGGTGAATTGAAGATAGATCCCTCAAAGGTCAAAGTCATTGTGGATTGGCCTAAACCCAATAATGTAACAAAGGTTAGGATATTTTTGGGAGCAACTCAATATTGGAGAAAGTTCATTTCTAACTTTGCATCAGGTGCAGCTCCATTACATGCCTTGACAAGTGTGAAACATGTTTTTCAGTGGGCAGGATAGCAGCATAAAGCCTTCAATGCATTGAAAGAGAGAATCAGTACAACTCCAGTTCTTGCAGTTCCTGATTTAAGACAACCATTAGAGATACAAACCGATGCAAGTGACTATGACATGGGAGTGGTCTTGATGCAACATGGTAAGAACATTTGTTATAAAACTTTTAATGGTGCAGTAGTTAACTATCCTACATATGACAAAGAATTGTATGCACTGGTGCAAAGTGTGAAAAAATGGAAACATTATTTGATGGGAAAGGAAACTATCATTCACATTGATCATCAACCATTGTGATACTTGCAATCACAAACCAAACTACAACAAGAAAGGCATTCTAGATGGATGGGTTTCTTGAATCAATTCCACTTGGTGATAAGGTATAAGAAAGGTATCTATAACAAATTTGTTGATATGCTATCTAGACCAATTGTTAGTGCATCATTTATTCTTAAGCATAATTCTATAATGCATGAGAGCTATGTTGAACAATATGCTTTAGATGCAAATTTTAAAGATGTATATGCAACTTTGTGTCAAGGAAACAAAGTAGAGGAATTAGATTACCATGTTCATGATAAAATGTTGTATCATCTTGGAAAGCTATGCATTCCATAGGGTGAAAGAGTCAACATCATAAGGGAAGAACATACTTCTCTTATTGATGGCCATTTTGGTGTATGCAAGACAATGGCACAATTAAAAAGGTATTATTATTGACCTCGTATGAATGAATGTGTGTCATGATACATAAGAGGATGTTCTTTATGTTCTACTAGTAAGCCTAACAATAGAAAAGTATGATTTTATACTCCACTTCTAGTTCCTTCCCATCCTTGGGAAAATGTTTCTATGGAATTTGTAGGAGGGTTGCCTATGTCTAAAAAAAATCATTATTATCTTTATCTTGTGGTGGATCATTTCAATAAGGCATGTATTTTGATGCCTTGTAAGAAGTAGGTTACAGTTGAACAGATTTCACAAATGTTCTTTCAAAATGTATGGGTGCATTTGGGTTGCCCAAATCAATTATTTCTGATCGCGATTCTTGATTTGTCAGGAAATTTTGGTCAAGCTTATGGGAACCCATGGACACCAAGTTGAAAAAGAGCACAAAAATCCATCCACAAAGTGATGGTTAGAAAGAAGTGGTGAAAAAAACAGTAGTACATCTTCTTCGTGGTTATTGCAACAAACATCCTAAGCTTTGGGATGAACACTTACACTACATTCATCATGCTTACAATAGGGAAAAGCATTCATCGACTCAAACATCTCCATTTGAGGAATGCTTTGGACACTTACCAAAATATATTTTAGATTTTATCTTTGGGAAAGATCTTCCTATTGACTGACATAGTGACATTGATCAGGCCAAGTGATTCATTGAACAAATTCAATTGGTGCATCAAATGGTTCGAGAACGGTTGGAAAATATTCAAGCCAAGTGCAAGACAAGGCATGATAAGCATCGTGTTGACCACAATTTTTAGGTTGGAGATGAAGTTTGGCTTTACATTAATGTTGGCTTAGGGGGTCCTGACCTAAGGTCAGCGTTAGTTGCGCCAACCAATAAAACCCTACACTATTGGCCCTTTCAGCAATAACCCATGTAGCACAGGTTGCAGTCTCACCCGAAGTAGTATGGGGGGATGTTGAAACCAAGTTTCTGCATCCAGAGATTAGTGTGATGTCTTTTAGTGTTGTAGATTTTCCTTCACGGAGATCTATAAGCCCTTAGGCTTGGTACTGCAACTCTACTAAAATAGCCCCCAAACCTTCGCGAATGTCTACGATTGGCTTTTGTGGACTTTCATCAATTGATTTACCCACTTATGTGCATTGGAGAACAATCCTAAGTTAGGGTTCGCGTAGATAAGCTTAAGTTATTAATAACACTCGATAGTTTGTCAGAGTATTTGTGGAATTACATAAACATGATTGCGTACATCATCTAACAATTATTCAATAGAATCATGCATTATTAGATCAACATTTCATAAACATAGTATTCATTCACAACATATATTGTATGCGGAAATAAACAGGGATAAAAGAATATACACATAATTCCTTCAATAGTCTTCTTTATGAATATACACATAATTCCTTCAATAGTCTTATTTATTGATCTTCAATTCAGGTTTACAGACTCGACACTACCCTGTGCACTCAACTGCAGGGATTCACGCACTCAGCTGCAGACTCTACCTAGGCCTCTGTGCACTCAGCTACAGAGATGTTCTCTCCTATCTGATCCACTTCTTTGCGCTAAGACTTATCTTCTATCGACCCATTACATCCCATATTATGCCTTAAAATCTCTAAGACACACCTATTTATAGCTTTCTATATACAATCCCATGGTCCATGGACCATGGGTGGATCTCAAAACTAACTCAACCTTTACATAAACAAGGGGCTAAAACCCCTTTGACTCCTAACCATCTACGTGCTCTGCATCCACAAATCATGAAGAATTTACATTACTTACAACAATTACATCAAAACTTGGGTTATTTTAACCCGAAAACTGACCCAAGGGACCCCATCCCAATAGGCCCCCAACACAAAGATCATGACTCACCCTCGAGTCACTTGGCTGGCACTGTGATCTTGCTGCGAAGATCCCCCAGCTCCACCTGAACTACTACAACCTCAGTAACACTCTGAGTGGCTACCTCCTTGACCTCCTCAACTAGATTCTCTGTAGCGGGTCCTTCTGCAACGAGCTTCATTGATTGCGGTGTTTGCTGCAACCCTGTTAGCTTCTCTTGAATGTTGGCCGTGACCTAGTAAGCTTCGTCTAATTAAGGATCCAACCTAGACTTATGCAAGGACTCCTTCTTCTGTGCTACTTCTACCTGCGCGAGGAGTTGCTTCCCCTCCTGCAACTTGGCTAGGCACTTTGCCGGGGCAATGGAGCACGTCATTGCCCTGACTTCATCATACTGCTTCTGCAACTCCCTGACCTCTGCGTTCAGTATCTGCAAGTTTGGGTGTTCCTACAGAGTTTTCACCAACTCCATTGCCTTCTCAAATAATGCCAAACAGTCAGCGACTGCGACATCCAAGGTGGTCATCCCTTATTTTATGGCGGCTCCACACTGTTCCCTAACCTCAGGTGGAGTCGTGGGCTGCAACTTTAACTGTGGCTCAGTTATTTTCATGTTAAGTTTGAATTGAACTCGACCAACCTCTGCCTTTGCCTCACGCACACCAGTGCTAACTTCCTGATCTTCACTTCTGGCTGTGCATACTTGGGAATGTGAAGCTTAGGCATTGTTCTACATGCCTCTGTAACTGCGGACTCCAGTCAGACACTCTGTGCCTGCATCATCTCCTTCTCTTTCAAGGCCTACATCTTCTCAGCGAACATCTGCTCATTGTTCACCCTGTATTTTCTGATAAGATTGAGAGTGCACTGCTCCCGAGATCTCAATTCCTTTTTCACCCCTGCATGCAGTGCATGAAGAATCTCATTGGGGAGCACTGTGATGTTCAGCTCGATGTTCTTAATTGTGCTTAAGATGATGTGATCATTGGCTGACTCCACGCATAGGGACCCTTCTGGTAATGCAACAATTCGAAGATCTAGGGTCCTTACCAATTCTGCTGCTTGACTCACCCCCGGGGCTAGGCTCACTTGTGTTGTGCTCACTTGACTAGTCCCCACCTGTATCTTGTTCGCCTGGATCTGCAGCTTGTGCAGGTCCTTTTGTACACTCCCCAGCATCTGCATATACTGCTACTCGAACTGCTGCAACACTTCAGTTGTAGTGTCATGTATTTTATCTCCGATCTCATTGAGATCAACCTCTCTCAATACCATGGGATCACCCTGCGACTTGTCCGATTTTTTATTTTTCTAGGGGCCATCCTGCTGCTGCTATCTGCACTTCTTTAGAAGAAACGGGGTGTTCTACCCCTCATCTCCTCCACTGCCTTGTTTGGATTGTTCTTCCTCCTCGGTCTCTGGCAAAGGGGATTTTCAACTTCTTTCTGACTCACACTACTCCTATTTAGCTTGCTCTTTAGCAGTGTGCTCTCTCTCCATCTGAGCCTTCTCTAGGGCTTCCTTCTTCCTCTACATGGCCAGGTTTTGTGCAACCTGCTTGGTTGCTTCCTTTCATTTCTATGCTGTCGAACTTCCTACGCCCTTACTTTTTCCTGCATCTAAGTCTCAGGGGGCACGCCACTCTATTGGCCATCACACGATCACCTCCTACACGTTGGTCTCTGTTACCAAATATGGAAATTCATGCCATTTCTATTATGGATCCTTCCATGCCTGAATGTATACTCAGTCGAATTCAGCCTTGAACGCGACATAGGCTAAAAAATGCGCGTATAAGGTTGGGGACAACCTTGGGCGCTGGTTAATGGCCATGTGGAGGCTTGATTCCATCAAGACCCAAAATATTTTTGTTTATGTGATCCATGAAGGGTCCTTTGTAGCCCATAGGGAGGAAAACTGCGCTGCCTATAGTACTTCTTCTTCCAGCAGAGGAAACTTACTATCCTTCGGAAGCTCCCATGCAACCAAAACAATAGAGAGAAGAAACCTAGCGTAATGGAATGACTTGGCCTCATCCTGGGCCTTGCGGCAATTCACAAGGAATTCCTAGCACAGGTACCTGGACTAGTTGAACTGCATGCCCTTCACGCGCTATGCAGCTAGGGAGACCACGGGCACCAGAACTTCATCCGCGCAACACTTTCTCATTACTTTCCCTGCTAAGATTTGCGTGGCAATTTACACTGTGGGGTTGTTTATGGTGGCGATTGAATATCCTTGCACCTTCTTCACTAGGTCAAATTCCTTCTTCATTAGTTTTGTCAAATCCTTTTCTCGTGTCTTTCTGCCAAACTCCTTGGCTGGATTCAATCCCTCATATGGTAGGTGCATGATTGTGTGGATAAGCACGTCATTGATGGGGATAGGCCCTCCTAGCCATGAGCACCCAGCGTGCACTAAAGTGAGCATTTGGTGCACACAAATTGTGTTGATATGGGTGCAATGATAATCGGGCACCCACCATAGATTCAGCGATCCTGAATTCTCCACACCGCGCATCCATTCCACCGTCTCTAGCGCGATAACACCCAACTCTGCATAGCATACATGCTTCATATACTTATTTGTGGATAAGTGTGGAAACCTAGCATGATCTACAAGGTCCCAATCTTCCATCTTCAGCAGTGGGATCCGCACAAGACATGAACCTTCAAAGGGAACCTGCTCAAGCAGCAGGGATGTAGGAGTGAAAAATTTGTCTAAGTCTGGATCCTTTGTGATCATCACCTTCCCCTTGTGTGGAGGTATATAGTTAGGCACCTTTATGATGGGCTCCACTCCCTCAACATCTATGTCTTCTATGCCCTTACCTTCCTTTGCCTCCAGATCGACGACCTTCTCAAGCTACTTGTCTTTCTTTTGTTTGTATGCTGCAAAATGCTTTCTTGGTGATTCACGCCCTAGTAGTGGATTTTTCTATTTATCCTTCTTCGTCTTCTGTGTTTCTTTAATAGGGGTGGGCTTCGGCCCAGGTGACCTCGGTGCCATAGGAACAAGAGTCAAAGCTTCCATACTCACCATTTCTGGAACAACTCCTTCAAAAGCAACATCGCCACCGGTACTCACAGTCTCTGCAGGGCTTGGTCCAAGCATTTTCTCAAGAATGAACTTTTGATTCAACTTCAATAGCTTAGAAAATGTAGAGCTCATGAACAAATCCACCCAATACGATCGGTTCATAGATGACACACATCACAACTCAACAAAAAATATAAATTTGCAAAGTGTTCTCTATTGGACCGACACACGTAATTTATAGGGATTTTCAAATTCAAATCCAATCGTTCCTCTCAAATTTTGACCGTTAATGATGTTTTGGCAGCAGATCTTCAAATATTTTGGCCTTAAATGCTGCCAGCCCCCTCCTCTTAACTATCTTCTGGCTGTCAAATCATGAACAATAACTCCAATGGTCACTTTTTTGTTGTGATGTGTGGCACCTCCCTCCATATCATAGCTTCCTGCGCACAGTTTCATTGGTCGTATCTTCATCATTTTTTGTGCAGCCCACCTGCTACATAGTCCTCCAACACTGGCATTGTATTTTATAGTCCCGTGCTCCCTTGCTACTGCCCAAAGCATTAAGATTGTCCTACCTCCATATAGTCATTGCACAGGATCCCCTGTATACATCCTTAATTGGATTCCATTCACTCTTCTCGGAAAAGGTTCTCCATTCAGCTTCACAAGCTAAACTACACCTCTGTCTATAATTTCTTTGATAATATATGGCCCCAGCCAATGCATCTGAAATTTAACTGGAAATTTAGTGAACTTACTATCATATAACAAGACCAAATCTTTTACCTTGAATGTGCGAAGCTTGATGTGTAATTTGTGCCATGCTTTTTCACATTCCCTTTGTATTTGCTGATGGAATCCAGCTAAGAATTGGTCCTCTTCAAGCTCCATCAGTTGCATGAGCCATTCCTCCATGGCTTTGCGATCTGCCATACCTATGAGATTTTTTATGCGTAGACTAGGCACAATATATTCCATAGGCATCACAGCTTCTACGCCATAGACCAATCAGAACGGTGTTTGCCCTGTCAACTTCTTGCAAGTAGTCCTATACACCCATAGTACTGTAGGTACATGCACATCCCAATCATTTCACTGCACGTTGTAAATCTTCGTCAACGCATTCTCTAAAATATTGTTGAAGGCCTCAATAGTTCCATTCACCTACGGGTGATACAGTGCACTCTTCTGGTGATAAACCTAGAATTCCTCTGTTAATGAGTTGATTGTTTCATTCAAAAAGTGCATACCTCAGTCGCTCATCAATACTTTCGGGTAGCCAAATCTAGTTAAGACATACTCAAACAAAAACTTCACTGCTGTAGCCCCTGTACAATCCTTAACTGGCTATGCCTCTGCCCATCTGGTTAGATATTCCATCACGGTGATGATATAGCACGCACCAGTTTTCTTCCCTGCGGGCTGAATTGGCCCAACAAAATCAATCGCCCATTTTTCAAATGGTTGCAACGATACATGAGGCTATAATGGCAATTCATCCCTTTGCGATGGTCTACCAGTTCTTTGACATGCATCGCATGCCTTACAATATGCTTTGGAATCCTTGTGCATCGTTGGCCACCATAGACCTGCACGCAAAACCTTCTGCGCAATCGATTTTCCTTCATAGTGTCCTCCCGCAACCCCTCCATGAGCTTCAGTGAGAATGTTACTTCTATGAAAATCGGGCACATATCTTCACAATATCTCTTCTGTACCCATCTTATACAAGTGTCCCACAATCACTGAGAACTTTTTCGCGCACACTATTAGTTCCTTCTTTTGTTGACTTGTATATCCTTCTAGTGTCATCCCCATAGTCAAAAAGTGGATAATATCTACAAAATGACTATATGCTACATGTACCATGAAGAGTTGCGCATCTAGAAACCCTTCCTCCAAATTAGTAGGCTCCTCTATGGTTTTTATTCACAACAAATGATCAGGTCCTGAATTTAATCTCCCTGGCTTCAAAATTACCTCAAAGTCATACTCCTAGAATAGTAGCAGCCATTTGCAGATCCTCCTCCCCCAACACAGGCTTATTAACCAAGTATTTAAAGGTAGAATGATCCATGTACATCTTGAAATTCCCTCCTAACAAATAGTGCCTGAACTTCTGCAGCGCGTACACCATGGCCAATCCTTCGGGCTCAGTCATTGAGTAATTTTTCTCGACCTTCGATAATTTCCTACTGGAAAAGGCTATAGGGTGGTCCATTTCTCCTTCACCAACTTACGTTAACACTGCAACCAACGCAATTCAAGAGGCATCAACATGTACGTGAAATTCCTTCTTACAATTGGGGAATACCAAGATTGACACGGTGACCATCTTTTCTTTCAAGACATCTAAGTTTTGTTGCATTCTTTGTCCCAACAAAATGTTGCGTCCTTCTTCAACAACTTCTCCATAGGCGCGGTAATTTGAGCATATGCCTTGATAAATTTTCTGTAATATCTCGTATGTCCCAACATTGCACGCAGTTGCTTTATGTTCCTCAGGGCCTCCAGATTCACTATCACCGCAATCTTAGCAGGGTCCACCATCAACCCTTGCTTGCACACCACATGACCCAGCAGGATTCCAAAGGGAACATAGAATATGCATTTCGTTAGATTCAGTGTGATCAGGTATCTGTGACACATATCAAACATCAAGCACAGGCTTGCTACATGGAGCTTCACTAATCCGAACACTGTCCAGTCATCAAAGTATACTTCCAAGAACTTATGAATGAACTCCTTAAATGTTGCAATGACTATGCGAGAAAATATTGCAGGTGCATTCTTCAGTCCAAACGGAATTACAGTGTACTAAAAACAACCCCATTCCATTACGAAGATCATTTTTCTCTTATCCTCAGGCACGATCTTAATCTGATGGTACCCTGAAAACCCATCAGTGAATGAGTAGGCCTCCTGCCCTCCAAAATTGTCTAGTACTTCATAAGTGAATGACGTTGGGAATGGATCATGGACACATGCATCGTTAAGCTTTTGCAGGTCTATGCAAATCATTATTTCTGCCTTCTGCTTCTTCTCCTGGACCACCATGGGGCTCACCCAATCAAATTCTTCCACTAGTTCTATGATGCATGCTTCTAGCATCTTATCCAACTCCAAGCAAACCTTTTCCTTATACTTAGGATTTAGGCGATACGACCTCTGCTTAACAGGCTTTGCGTCCGGCTTTAGAGTGATTTTCATAACACCCAAATCTCCTATTATGCCCTTCAAGTCTGCAAACTTAGTAGGGAACAAATCTTTATATTCACAAAGTAACTTAGCAACCTTATCGTAGCATCATCGCAGTAATCTCCAATATTTGCAAACTTCAGTTCTGCTTTAGTCCAAATGTTTACTTTCTTAGTTTTCAATGGCGCGGTGATGTCCGAGTTGTCTATTTGCTGGCCCTCGACTTCGCGATGCCCTTCCACCTTTGGAATATTGATATTTCTTGGATCTTCATCCTCCTCTTTAGCGGTCACATTATAACATTCTAGCACATGGCACAGCTGGGTGGTCCAATCTGGTTGGACCCATTCCAGAGGTTCTTACAGTTTTCTTAAGATGACTGCCTTAATCTCCTGCAGAGCTTCATCAATGCTCTTGAAACCATATTCAAAACTGAAGGTCAATAAGAACCCTTCTCTTAATATGTCCCATCTGGGAGTGCCATGGCAAAGCTCTGTCTCCAAATACCAGTTCATGGGGATTGTGTCTAAAGTATGGAAAAGTAGGTGTACCCATTCCGGTTGCAGCCTCGTTCCATAAGCTTTAGTCCACTTTGCTAGGCGATCACACGGATCATCCCTCCCATCGTATTTCTTGTCCAATCGAATGTTAGGATGCCCAAACCACAATCTCATCATTCTTCTGTAATCCCGCCATCCATTAAAGCTATCCTTGTGCATACCCCACCATCGTGAGGGCATAGCATACAGTGACAAGTCTAATGCATCCAAAATCTTATCCACGTCAATTAAAACATCATAATAAGGTAAATTACTTACCTCTGACGAAACGCAGCACAACGATTTAGTCATCATATTGCAGCGCAGTGTGGATACTTCATGCAACTAGTTCATCCAATGCTCCAACTCTTCATCTAAATCAAAGGTGAAAGAACTCTCACAATCCCATGCGATATTGCCATCTGTCCTTGGACTGATCCACTCCTAGTCTCACGTTGTTATTTTATAGATCTGATCCAGCTCATCCTCACTTTCTTCATAATCAAAGACCGGTTCAGTATAGTGCACCCCTTTTGTAGGGTCCAATGACACTACGACTTGAAGCGATTTATTCTCAAACGACATTGTCCTCTTCTTCAAGTTGATGACTATGTTCATGTCAATGGCCCAGTCAATTCCCGGGAGCATAGGGTATGGATTACTGTCATCAATGATCTCTATCTCTTCAAAGTCAGCCATCGCACTCGCACCTTCTATATCAACTGTTACCCCATATAGTTGTCCCATTGGAATGATATTCTGCTGGTTTGTGATTTTGAGCTGAATCGGAGACCACTGCAGCACAAGTCTCCCCATTCTTTCCCATGTTTGTTTTGGCAAAATGTTCACATCGGACCCCACGTCCAAGATGACGTGGTCCATCTCATAATCTCCTATCTGCGTGGAGAGCCTCATCTCATGCCCTGTTCTAGCCTTATGTTTTCCAATTTTTCTAACTATGTGGTGTCCATCAAGGGTGTTCTCTTTATCGGCACATTTGTTTATCAACTCCTGCAAGCCTTTCACATCTTTCCTATCGCGTGGAATTTTCATGCAGGTCTCCAAGAATGTGGTAAGCACAAAGTGATCAACGTCTGTAGGCACACTTGTTTCTTGCACTTTGTTCTAGATTCCTGAGGTGGAGGCCTCAGGGAAGCTTTTCTTGGCTTCCATAAAAGTTTCCTTAATGCGCGGCAAGTCAAAACTAGCTTCCTTTTCTAGGGCCTTATGGACCCATATGTCCTCTTTATGTTGTTTTCCTTTATCATTGCAAGTGGTTATCCCGCTTCTTAGCACTATATTCATGCTCTGATCCTCCTTGCGGGGCTCGGCTCTCATCATATGTAAGTTCTGTGTAGGTTGTTGAGGTTGCACCTTTTTATCTTGCATCTTAGCTATCAGCACCGGACATTCCTCTATAGTGTGGTCAAACTGGCTGCAATATTGACATGACGGGCATGTCTGATTCTAACACTCATGTTTGTAGTGCCCTGGTGTTCCGTAGTTGTAACAGATAACCTGTCCATGACCTCTACTAGGCCCTCCTCCTCCTCGGCCTCATCCTTGTCCTTGATATCCTCCGTGCGCTCCTCCGCGCCCTAATGTGGAGGCCGAGTCTCTGCTTGCATCCAATACACAGGAGTTCTTTCCATCATCAACTCATAGTTGCAATAGTGGTGCTCATTGTCGCCCACTGATTTGTAGAAGGTACATAACAACTACTGTGGTGTCTAGGTGAACTTTTGAAGCAAATAATAGTTATCCTTCGCATGTTGTCCAGCAACCTAACAAATAGCACACCATAGCTCGATCCCTACGCTCGGCCCTGCCGGAGCTTCTATTCTCAGGGGAATGGGTCCCCCTCCTATGATATAGTTCGCGAATACGAGACAATGGTCTTTATCATGCCCCTGGCTCTTACACTTCAAACACCAGACTCCCACATGCACCTTTGACTTATGCTCTTTATATTTTTTCAAGCTTTGTAATTCCAAACAAAGACTCTGTAACTGAGAGTGAATTTGTTGTACCCCCAAGTTCACATCCTGCATAGGAATCACATGCAACCTCATCGCGATTTCCAGAGCTTTTGCATGAGTTCCTATCTTTTGTTGTGACAAAGAAATCCTCAGGTGGGGCAGAAGCGAAGCTATGAACCACTCGCGATGCTGACCATCTGTGAGCTGCATATTAGCTTCGCGAATTACACACTTCAACCTTTGATCTAACTCCCAAGGTGTCTCATCAACCCTCATCGTGATCTCCTTAAATCCAACTACTGATTGCGAGTTAGACTTAGGCTTACTAAACTCTTTATTCAAAGCGGTCTTAGTCTCTGCTAGCGCTGCCAGAGGATTATCATAACAATACTTAATATATCAGGTCACCGCGCAATCCTGAAGAGTGGTAACTAACTGCACCTTCTTTATATTATCATTTGTAATCTACTGCATTGTCCACACAGCATTTGCAACAAACCAAAACTAATATGTATCTTTGCTCCCTATGCACTTGAAAATCAACATCTTTGTTGTGTTTGACATGTTGAATAGAGGTAGTGGTGGTGAAGGTGTGGGCTAAGGTGTATGCGGTGGAGGTGGAGGTGGAGGTGGAGTGGATGGATGATGTATCTATGGAAAACCCTGTCTTATCAGATGTAAAACACTCCATGGTGAGGCCTGTACCACTCCCTTGTCATCACTCGAAGGAGGTCCAATCAGCGAGCTATATTCTGGACCTGATTTCTCTCGATCCCTAAATATTTTTCCACTTCGCGTAGCTCCAAACATCAAGGAAATGGAATAACCCATTTTTCACATAACAACATCTTAATCCAAGTATTCAAAGATATTAAATACTTACCTCGTAGTCCTTTCAAAGATAATCCACCAATAGATCCTCCATCTTGAGTTTCCACGACTCAAAACTCTGACCATTAAATTTCTCGATCTCTATCTTTCCACTACTCACCATCTTCTTTCACGACTAGAATCGATCCCGCAGATATCCCACTGAACAGGGTCTACCACAGGCCCAAGCGAAACCCCGCAACAACAAAGGTGACCCCTTGAAGCCAAAACAAATCTGATACCAAATGTAGGTTTTAACCCCGTACAAAAATTACTTGGATATGAATTCTAAAACACAGAAAATAAACAATGTGAAAGCATAACACATAAAACACATATACACAGAGATTTTCCCCTAGATCCCAAAACCAGGACTACCAGCTTGATTTTTCATTATGTTCCTTTCAATGTTACAATACATATTTATACATGCCGAAGCATCCAATACCATGGACCGAAAAACATCGCATCCAAAACCATGGACTGAAAACCATCGCGTCCAAAACCATGTGCCAAAGTCATGCACAAAACCATAGGTAGGTCCGCCCAACCTAATATAGGGTCCCAAAAAAAATTTCTCAGGGTGCCACCCCGAACCCCATAGGGGGGGATACTCGCCCCCCTCAAACCCCCCAGACCCCGTAGAGGGGGCTACCTGCCCCCTCAAACCCCCCGGACAAGGCAGGCTGCCACCCCCCTTATGACCCCCCCGCTTCGCAATCGATGCAACGAAGGGGGAGCTCCACCCTCCCTCTAATCCCTCAGTTCACTATGTGGGCTAGTCATGGAAAGAATAAGACAACCCAACAGGAGGTCCAATCAACGACCTATATTCTGGACCTGATTTCTCTCAACCCCTAAAAAGTTTTCGACTTCGTGTAGCTCCAAACATCAAGGCAATGGCATAACCCGTTTTTCACATAACAACGTCTTAATCCAAGTATTCAAAGATATTATATACTTACCTCGCAGTCCTTTAAAAAATCGTCGCTCTGCTTCATTGTAGTTGACTAAGGTATCAACCACGAATTCTATAACAAATCATCCTATAATTCAATCAAGCCAGTGATTGACAGCCTGCGCGATTTTGTCTTCAAATGCTTCTAATCATCATACCAGCTTTGGAGTCCACACAATTGGACCGTCAAGATTCCACCTTCATTGGCCGTCTACCAACTTAGCTAGCCACTCGTATAACTCAATCAGGAAGGTGCAGAAGAAAATTTTGAATATCTCCATGTACAAATACCTATCCAACCACTGCTCTTTTGACAGGCATAGATTCCTGTTTTCCCGCGCCACAAATTCGTGAATTTTTCTATCCAGCCACTTTTCAATTTCTTTCTTCGTCGGGTTCCAGTGATGCGACATCACACATCTCCTTCAAGCAGATCTCGGTCCTGGAAACGGAACCATTTTTTGGCTTACGGGGTCCTGACCCAGGTTTAGAGTTAGTTGCGCCAACCAAAAAAACCCTACACTAATGGCCCTTTCGGCAACAACCCGCGTAGCGCAGGCTCCAATCCCACCCGAAGCAGTATGGGGGGATGTCGGAACCAAGTTTCCGCATCCAAAGATCAATGTGATGTCTTTTAGCACCCTAGATCTGCCTTCTCACAGATCTATAAGCCCTTAGGGCTCGATAATGCAACTCTACTGAAATAGCCCCCATACCTTTGCGAAGGTCTATGACTGGCTTTTGTGGACCTTTATTAGTTGATTTTCCAACTTACGTGCATTGGAGAATAGTCCTAATTTAGGTTTCGTGTAGATAATCTTACATTATTAATAAACATTCAATAATTTGTCATAGTCTTCGCATAATTACATAAACATGCTTGCGTACATCATCTAAAAGTTATTCAATAGAATCACGCATTATTAGATCAGCATTTCATAAACACATTATTCATTCACAACATATATTGTAAGTGGAAACAAACAGGGATAAAGAGATATACACAAAATTCCTTCAATAGTCTTCTTTATTGATCTTCAGTTCAGGTTTACAGACTCGACACTACCCTAATCACTCATCTACAGGGGTCCACACACTCAGCTGCAGGGGTCCTCGCACTCAGTTGTAGACTCTACCTAGGCCTATGTGCACTCAGCTGCAAAGCCTTTCTCTCCTATCTAACCCACTTATCTGAGCTAAGACTTATCTTCTATTGACTCATTACATCCCAGATTATGCCTTAGACTCTCTAAGACACACCTATTTATATCTTTATACATATAATCCCATGGTTCCTAGACCACGTGTGGACCATGGGTGGATCTCAAAACCAACTCAACATTTACATAAAGAAGGGGCTAAAACCCCTTTGACTCCTAACCATCTACACGCTCCGCATCCACAAATCGTAGAGACTTTACATTACTTACAACGATTACATAAAAAATTGGGTTATTTTAACCCCAAAACTGACCCAGGGGACCCCATCCCAATAATTATCAAGCAGAAGCTTAAAGGAGAACATAAAAAAGCTGAAACCAAAAATGTATGGACCTTTTAATTTTCTAGAAAAGATTGGTAATAATGCCTTCTGGTTGGATTTTCCTCCATATATGAAAATGTATGCAGTTGTTAATGTTGAGAATTTGAGATTAAATGAGCCTCCTTTGATTGAAGATCAAGGAGAGCATGTTCATATTCCTTCAATAGAATATTTATCTCCTAAATTTCTTGAAGAATTGTAGCAAGACACTATCCTTGACAAAAAAATAAGAACTTCAAGAAGAGGGAACGTGGAGTACCTTCATGTGGGGCTCAAAGGTACAAATCCAAGAAAATCCAAATGGATTGAGATTGGAAGGGTGAGGGAATTGTATCCTCATCTGTTTGTTGACTTAAAATAGTATTTTGGAGGTCCAAAAGCTTCCAATAGGGAGGAGTGATCCAAGGGAGAAATAAAGTGCTCAAAATTCAAAGTGGTCAAAATTGCTCGAAACCTATGCCAAAGCATAGAGCTCGGTGACTTGAATCAAACACAACTTGAATCGCTTAAAACCGACATCGTATGCTCCCGATACCACGTTCTTATCATTTTCCCAAACAAGTAAAAACATTTGTAGGTTGGATGCAGAACTGTTGACTGGGTAGTCCGTATGCTAACTGGGCAGGGTGACTGGGCAAGCTAAATGTAACTTGTGGGCCAATGGCAGGCTGCCAAGTGGCCTCACTTTATTGGTTGATTTATGGGCACATTTGATTGGTGGTTGGAGTTTTTAAGTGGACCAATGATGGGATGCCATGTGGCTCAATCATGGGTTGCCACATGGCACCTCAACACAGTGAAAAATTTGGCATGGGTCAGTTGGAGGCCCAACCAGATTCAAACATGAGACCAATGAACCAACAATACAACACTCTACCATAGTGCAAGGGATGTGACTTAACAATCATAGTGGTGAAAACATATTTAAGCTTTATGCGCAGTTGTGTTGGGGGACGGGGCTAGGGCTATGCCTTGGCCCCTAGTCACCTTACCACCCACGAGCCCTAGCCCAAGGTTCCAGAGCCCAGATTGTATTACCACCAGACTGCATCAAATCAATGGAGTGCTAACATTCAAGGGGGCTAGAGGTTAAGCCCAACCAACGGTCTTGACCCATACCATGTAACCGCAACGGATTGCGCGAAGAGACTGGCGACGAGTATGGAGAATGGGGAACAACTCAGGGTTATATGGTGGCCACAGAACCGTATGATGAGAACCTGGGGGCTATGCTGACGGGGGTAGGCGGTTAGCCCCAGCCCCCGAGCGCATGTCCCCATGTGGCAAAAGTTTTCTACCAATAGGCCTTATTGGGCATTTAAAAGAGGAAACAAATTACACACAAACCAGTGGGAATTTCTTCGGCGCCGTGCAAAATTGGCTCTTGACGAGCCCTAGAATTGCAGAATTCATAGAATAGTTAGCAGAGCAGTCTAGTTTGTAGAGAAGTTAGCAGAAAAACTTCTCTAGAGCATAACTTCTCCAGTTTTTGGCCAAATTGAGCTGAATAAGAGCCTAGCTGGGGGTTTTTTACTACTATGGAGCCATTGGAGACATAATTTTTACATTTTGAGCACTGTAAATCCATGTAAACACAAATTTGAGCACTTAATGAAAGAGGCCCAACATTGGAAGTTGGACCAGGAGATGTAGCCCAGGAGAGGGGTGAACTCCTTTATCATTTTTTTGTCTTGTGATTTTCATATGGTATATTTGTCTTTGTTTTTATGTTGTTAATTAAGTTTTAAAACAATTATTTTATGTAATTTTTCAAAGTGATCCATTGCCTAAAAGTCATAAAATTTTACTTGCAAATTTTCCCATCACCTTCAAGTTTGTATAACAGATCAAGGTTTGATGCCAATAGGAGGATCCATTAATCTCCACGTCCCATTTTTAATGAGGGCATCATACTCCTTTTTTATGGCATCCTTCCATTCATCACAATTAGAAGCTTCTTCAAAAGAATTGGGTTCACAAATTGTAGAATAATTAAACTCACAGTCATGAGAAATGTTACCTGAACTTGAAGTAACATCACCTTTATAAGAACTTATTGTTTTAAAAGCATCATACTTTCTTGGAATTCTCTGAACACATGTGGATCTTCGTAAAGTTTGCTAAAGTGGTTGTGATGGTTGCTCATCCTGAAGTACAGGTTCTTCAGGAACACTTTTTGACCTTGCAGAAACAACACTATCCTCCAATTTTCTTCAGCCGAAACTTTCTCATGAGTCAAACATGGAAAACAAAGATACTGACCCAGAATGGGAAACCCCTTCAGTATGTGTAACATCGTTATCAGATTTAAAATAAAACTCTTTGGTTGGAAATTTCTCCAAATGAGTCAGTGGTCTATCAACAATGGAATTATCTTTATTTCATTCAATAAAAATAACATCTATGGAAAGAATGAATTTCTTAGTTTCTTCATCATCTAACATGTTGATCTAGGTGGCTCTCGAAACACTTAGTGATTAAAGAGGGCTCAGGAAAGGCTCAAAAATCAAAGTTATTTGATTACCATGAAACTAGGGTCAGATTGAAGAGCTCGTCACAAGCTTTCCAATGGTACAAACAGAACCTCAACCTAACATCGTATGTGAAAGTTATGGCCACTCAAAGTTTTGGTCAACTAGGCCCCTTCGCTAAAGTTAATGAAGCACCAACTAAATTTGGAAGCCCGCTAAATTTGGCAGAGCCACTAAATTTGGAGGAAATTATGAAGCAACAATTTGGCACTTTGCAGCGATGGTTTTTGGTGGCTAGAACTGGAAAAATTATCGCCTACTTAATTTTTCTGGTGACCCTAAAATTCCGCCAATGAATTTTGTCCATATTTAAAAAAAAAGGAATTTGCCAACGACCCAACTAATTAACACTGCCAACCATTCTACCAGGAAGGTAGACTTAAAATTAACGACAAGTTTTCTTATTTAAACTCATATTTGCCAGAAGAGAATAGGGGCATAGAACCCAATGCATATGTGGAACCCTGAGACGACACGAAAACCAAGGATCAGAACCCTGACTCAGGGGAATATGCAAGGAATCTAAAAGATTCCCTAAAGATCAAATTTTGACAGTTTCAGAATCAGACCGACTTTATACTCATTTTACTCAGTTTTCACAAGGATCGTTGTGGTGAAGTCAAATTTCACATTTGAACATCAGATATTCATTCAACTTGCAGAGAGAAATCTTTGTGAAATCATGAGGAATCTAAAAGATTCCCTAAGGGGCAAATTTTGACAGTTTCATAACCAGACCAAATTTATACTCATTTTACTCAGTTTTTTGCAAGGATTGCAGTGATGAAGTCAGATCTGTCATATGAGCAGCAAATATTCAGTCAACTTGCAGAGATGAATCTTTGTGAAATCATGAGGAATGTAAAAGATTCCCTAAGGGCCAAATTTTGACAGTTTCATAACTAAGCCAACTTTATACTCATTTTACTCAGTTTTTCATAAAGAGTACAGTGATGAAGTTATATTTTTCATATGAACAACATAATTCTAGTCAATCAGCGAGAATGAACCTTTGGGGAATCTTTGAGATTCCTGAAGGTCTAGATTTTGATCGAAGTAGAAAGGAGTCAATTTTAGAGTCATTTTTCATTATTTTTTGCTAGTAATTCAATGGTGCAGTCCATTTCTTCAGCAAAGGTGTGTGTTTTCAGGCCATCCCCTAAAGTGGAGGCTTAAGGTGTCTTTTGTACATGCATGTAATTTTATTTTTGTTAAAAATTAATGAGATAGGCCTCCCCACATTGAGCAGAGCTCGGAGACATAGCCCACACTGGGTGAACTCTATTATCAACCTGTTATGTCTTTTCTTCTCATGATTTTTGTTTATTTCCGCTTCGTTTATGTATATGCATCTTATGTTTACATGCTCCTTAAAATGTGATTATGTATGCATCTTTGAAGTGAAAAGATTTGAATCAAGTTTGGTATCAAAGTAGGTCTTCTGTTGATGTGAATTGAAAGTGTATGATAACTAGGGAAATTTCCAAAGGGTTGAAGGAGAACCTTAGTCCTTCGATCCAGAAGGGGGGCGTGCAACATGAAGAGGGAAAATGGTAGATGAATATGCTCGATTGGAGGAAGAGTGAAACTATCATAGGGCCTTCTACTCCATGGCAGAAAAAAGTGGACAATCTGTTTGCAAAGTATGAGGAGACAATGGAGAAACCAGAGAAGAAGGAAGGACCAGATGATCATACATTGGTGAATCATGAAGGAGGAGGAGAAGAGCCTCCTGAACCTCTCTCTACACCTTCTAGTGAAAAATGTTCTTATTTCTCTTCTCATCATTCTAGAGGAAGAAAAACTCATAAAAAGCCCTTTTTAAAGTTGGATGTCAAGTTTGATCTTCCTATGTTTAGTGAAGAATATAATGCAGAAAATCTAGATAATTGGATTAGACATGTTGAAGTATATTGTCGCATCCAACAAATCAAATAGAATGAAGCCAAGACCCAACTATCATCCCTTCGATTGAGTGGCATTGCTTTTGTCTGGTTGGAAGGCAAGCTGCAGCAAGGTGGTAAGAGTAGTCGTAAACTTCTTTCAACTTGGTCTAAGTTCGTTTCTTCTTTAAGAGGACAGTTTTACCCATTAGGTTACAGAAAAAAATACCATGATGGAATGACACCATTTGAAACAAAGTAAAGGTCAAACTATTCATAATTTTACAAAAGAGTTAAGGAGACAACCATTAGCATTAAATGTTCCACTAGGCATTCATGAGACGTTGATGAAATATATTGGCTCTTTGCATAGTTATTTGTGTCATTCATTGTTATTATTTGAACCTAAAACTCTTGATGAAGCTAGTGTGAAGGTTGTACATCTTGAAAGTAGGGGGAATCATGATCAAGAAGACATCCCAAAGAGGATAGCAACTAATAAGGGAAAGGAAGCAAAGCCCTCTTGTACTCATTATGAGAAAGAAGGACATGATGAGGAACATTACTAAAAACTACATCTAGAATTGAGGCCTAAGAGGAACGATAGAAAAGAGAAGCAGAAGGCAGTTTCAACTAGGCAACAGGACCAAGAATCATAATCAGAGGATGATGAAAAGATCACAACTGTAGGATTTGCATGTGTTGGACCAATTGGCCTAGGATCGGACTCAGGTGATGAAATGAAGATTACATCTCTTAGGATTGTAGAAGGTGGACCTATTGACTTAGGTTTTGATTTAAGTGATGAGACAAATATTTCAATAGACATTGTGCCAAAGGTGAGAAGGGAACCAAAGACTCGAATAGATCACTAAAGAATTCAAGCGGGTAATGTTGAACTAAAGAGACTCCTACAAAAAGCAGAGGAAAAATAAAGGTTGCAACATCAGTTACAAGCTAAGGAGGATGCCTTGGAAAATTTATAGAATAACAACCCTGAGGTAAAAAGTGATTCTTCAATTTCATGTTCTTTTTATGATGATGATTTCGCTGCTTTTGAGAAAAATACTATAGGAACTGGATCAAAATTGTTGAAGAAAATGGAATATCAAGGAAAAGAACAATGTAAACTTTGAAATGGGAACTATAAACTCAAAATGGAAACTCTAACCAAAAACCCAAAAAAAACATGAAAAATAGCGCTAAAAATGAAAAGTGTTGATGCTAGAATAACACCTTTTCTTTTCTAGGGTAAATTTTCAACATGTTTTAAAAATGGCACTGAAAACCAATTTTTGTGCAAAAATTTGGCAAAAAACACCCTAAAAACGAAAAGTGTTGATGCTGGAATAACACTTTTTTTTTCTAGGGTAAATTTTCAACATGTGTTGATCAAATAAGGTCTTTTTTTTTCAAGATAAAATTTAAACATTTTGAAATAATGGCATAAAATATTTTAACATGACTCTAAAGAAACATTAAAATTTCAAAAGAATAATGAAAATCTAAATTTAAAAATAAAAACAAAAATTAGCACAATGAAAAAAAAACAAAACAAAACGTAAATAAAAATATATATATTAAAAAAGAAACATAGATTTAAGAAAAGGCAAAAAATCAAATTTATAAAAAAGACAAAAAGTAAAATCAAACATAAAAGTAAAATAAAAAACAAACAAAAAAATTAGCCAAAAAATAAAATCAATCATAAAAAATGTTAAAAAAGAAAAACAAAATTAACTAAGAATTAAAAAATTAAAAAATATGCATAAAGAAATAAATAATAACGAACATATTTTCAAAAAAAAAAAAACGATAAAAAAATTGGCAAAAAAAACAAAATTTAAAAAAGCTATAAAATTAAATAAATAAAAATACAAAATTTTTAAAAACCATTAATAAAAGAAAAAAAATAATAATAATAATTAAAAACAAACTATATTTCAAAAAAAAAACTACAAAATTAGCAAAAAAAAAAAAAAAAAAAAAAAACCAAAAAAATTAAAATGTCTTAAATAATTTAAAAACAAAATTAAAAAAACAAACAAACAAAAATTAAAAAATTACTAAAATTGAATTAAAAACATTTAAAAAAACACAAAAAATTATAATAAACCTAAAAAACAAAAAAACCAGTACAAAAAATAAAATAAAATAAAAATTGCACCCCCACAAGTCATCGAGCATCTGAGGGCTGATGTTGATTCTAAGAATCGGCCCTCAACAGCGCGAGGCTCGAGGGGGGCGAGGTGCAGCCTTAGGCGGCAGAGATACATTGGCCCAAGGCCCGTGGGGGCGCGACCTTAAGCGGTGGAGCTGCAGTCGCCCGGGCTGCACCCCCATGGATCCCAAGCGATTGAGTGCGGCTCCGCTGCCCAGGGCCACGCTCCCATGAGCCGCACCCCCATGGACCCCTGGTCATTGAATGCAGCTTCACCGCCCAGGGTCGTGCTCCCACAGGCCACCGGGCGGCTGAGGGCCGATTCTTAAAATCAGCCCTTAGCCGCTCGATGGCCCTAGGGGCACAATTTTTTTATTTTTATTTTTTAATTTGAGATTTTTGTATTTTTTTAAATGTTTTTATTTAAGTTTAGTAGTTTTTTAATTTTTGTTTGTTTGTTTTTTAATTTTGTTTTTACATTTTTTTAAACGTTTTAATTTTTTTTTATTTTTTTTGGTTAATTTTTTAGTTTTTGTTTTTTAATCTAATTTGTATATATATATATATATATATATATATATATATATATATAGTTAATGGTTTTTAAAAATTTTGTATTTTTATTTAGTTAATTTTATAGTTTTATTTATTTATTTATTTTTCCAATTAGTTTTATTGTTTACCAGATAAATTTTTTTACCTTTTTATGTTTTTTTTTGTCTTTCTATATATATATATATATATATTTATTTGTTTGTTTTTTTAAATAATCAACATTTCAAACAAGAGAAATAAGACAACTAGAAAATTTGTTAAGTAATTATGATGTAAAAAACAATTGGACATACAAAAAAAATTAAAGTGTCAAAAAATATAACATCTAAAAAAAATATCCACACTTAATACGTTAAAAAATTTAAAGTGTCAAAAATAAGCCCTCTAAAAGAAATGGTTGATACTGCATCAAAATGTTTCAAAATCAGCGTGAAAATCACTAACATTTAAAAACAAATATTTATATTTGATACATCAAAAAATTTAAAGTGTCAAAAATATGCTCTGAAAAAAAATGTATTCTACATCACCACTTTTCAAAATTGGTTGACTTTTTTGCTACCTCAATGAAACGGGTAATCGTATCAGTTCATTTTTCAAAGTTTACATTGTTAAAGGCCTCGGCATTAATGCCAACGCATTATGAATCATATCAAAGTGGAGGAATTGTCTCATTATGTCGGACTTGGATATATGATCAAAGAGGTTGTGGAATGCTCCAAGACAGTGAGTGACCAACCAACAATAGATGATAGGAGCACCTCATCACATCATAATGATAGTGAGGATTCCGCGGGCTCTTATCAAAGGCACACTAGGAATAATTGTTCCAAGACGATCCAAAAAGTTTGGAGGAGAAAGAATCGTTGTAGTTATTGCAACGAGGATAGACACCAGAGAACCACATGTCAGATACTCCATGCGCAGAAAGCACCTATAAAGAATCTGGCTGGTGAAGATGTTCAACAAGCAAATCAACCACAAGGAGATGACCCATTTACTTTGTTGAATGACAGATGGTTTTATTAGATATAGTAACTTGCTATATTATTGCTAATCATATGTTACGAAATGATTGTAAATCATATGCAACGAGGATGGACACTAGAGAGCCACATGTAGGATACTCCATGCCCAGAAGGCACCTATAAAGAAACTAGTTGGTGAAAATGTTCAACAAGTGAATCAACCACAGGGAGATGACCTATTCACTTTGTTGAGTGAGAAATGGTTTTATTAGATATAGTAGCTTGTCATATTATTGTAAATCATATGTTACGAAATGATTGTAAAAGTGATGATGTTTTTTCCATAACTTATAAAAGCAACTTAATGATATTTTGGCCTCTTTTTATTGATAGTTGGGGTATTGGTTTCTACTATGATGTATACTTGACCAAAAATTGTGTCGTATAAACTCTTGACAAGTATGGGGATGCTTGGGTCATGAACAATGTAATCTTTGAAACGAGAACCGATAATGTTACCCATTTCGTAGAGATAGCAAAATATTGACCCAATTCTGAAAAGGGGCGATGCAGAACATACATATTTTTTTTAGAACATAGTTTTTGGAACTTTAAATAACCTTAAATAACTGATACGATTGCCCGTTTCATAGAGGTAGTAAAAACATGACCCGATTTTGAAAAGTGGTGATGCAGAATACAATACTTATTTTTTGGAGCATATTTTTGATAATTTAAATATTCTTATGTATCAAATATAAATATTTGTTTTTAAATGTTAGTGATTTTTATGCTGATTTTGAAACGTGTTGATGCAACGTGTTATACAACATACTTTTTTTTTTAGAGGACTTATTTTTCACACTTTAAAATTTATTATGTCCATTTTTTTTTTTAAATTATGATTACTTAAAGAATTTTTAAGTTGTTTTATTTTTATTTTTTTAAATGCTGATTACTTCACAAAAGTCATATAAAATTATATATAAAAGAAGACAAAAAAAAATGTTAATAAAAAAAATTATCTCATAAACTATAAAAGAATTTGGATAAAAAAAAAAAACAAAACAAAAAAAAAAAAAAAAAAAAATAAAATATATATATATATATATATATATATATATATATAAGTAAGTCAAAATAGAAAAATTAAAAAAAAACATTAACAAAAACAAAAATAAAAAACTAGTAAAATTAACATTAAAAACATTTAAAAAAAACACTAAAAAAACAAAAATACACTTAAAAAAAAAAACCAAAAAATATAAAAATTTTAAAAATATATGTCTTTAAAAAAAATAAAAAAAATTTAAAAACATGTATTTAAAATTAAAAAAAAAAAAAATTCAAGAATCATGTATTTTTCTATTTAAAAAATAAAAAACAAAATTGATTAAACACAAAAACATATACATATATATATATATATATATATATTAAACTTACCTTTTTTATTTAAAACACCAAAAAACAAATTTTAAAATTTAAAATTTTTTTATACAAAAATTTAGAAAAGTATATATTAAAAATTTTTAAATTAATTGCTAAACAATTTTGTTTTTTTATTATTTAAAAAAATTAATTATTAAAAAAATGTTATTTTTTTTAAACAAGGTTTTTTTATTTAAAACAAAAATTTTTAAACTTTGTTTACTTAAAAAAAAAAAATTGGGCCTTCTCGGCCGCCCGTGGTGGCGTGGCCCCAGGCAGAGGCCTACGTGTGGGACCTCCACTCAGTGTCGCGCCACCGCGGGCGGCCCGGAGGGCGGAGGGGCGATTCTGGGAATCGCCCCTCTGCCCTTTGGGCTGCTCGGGGTGGCGCTGCACCGAGCGGAGGTCCTACACGTAGGCGGGAATCACCCCTCTGCCCTCCGAGTTGCCTGGGACCGCGCCACCGCGGGCGGCCGGGAGGGCCCAAATTTTTTTTTTAAATAAAAAAACTTTACAAAATTTTGTTTAAAAAAAAAAAAAACCTTGTTTAAAAAAAGAAAAAAAAAAACATTTCTTAATAATTACTTAAAAAAACAAAAAAACAAAATTGTTAAGCGATTATTTTAAAATTTTTTAATATATATTTTTCTAAATAAAAAAAAATAATATGTATAAAAAAATTCTAAATTTTCTTTCTTTTTGTGTTTTAAATAAAAAGGTAAGTTTAATCAATTTTGTTTTTTATTTTTTAAATGGAAAAATAAATGTGTCTTTAAAAATTTTAAATTTTTTTAAATTTTTTGGTTTTTTTCTTTTAATTTGAAAAGACATATTTTAAAATTTTTTGGTTTTTTTTGTTTTAATTTCAGTTTTTTTTTTTTTTAGTTTTTTTTTTTTTTAATGTTTTTGATGTTAATTTTACTAGTTTTTTATTTTTATTTTTGTTGATTTTCTAATTTTTTTTTTTAATCTAGTTTGTTTTTTATTTGTTTTTTTCCTAGTTTTTTTAATGTTTTTTTTTTTTTCTTTTTATTTACTTATATATATATATATATATATATATATATATATATATATTTTATTTTTATTTTTTTATTTTGGTTTTTTTTCCTAATTCTTTTATGGTTTATGAGATAATTTTTTTTAACATTTTATTTTTTATTTTTCCTGTCTTTTTAATATATATATTTTTAAGTAATTAACATTTTAATCTTAATTTTAGTAGTTTCCAATTTTTTTGTTTGTTAATTTTCTACGTTTTTATTAAATTTAGTTTGTTTTTATTTTTTTTTTTTTTTTTTTTTGATAATGTTTTTTAAATTTTTCTATTTTTACCTAAATTTTATAGTTTGTTTCAATTTTTTTTCTTTTCTTTTGACAATTTTTTTTTTCAATTTTTAAGTGTTTTTAGTTGTTGATTTGAGGCTTTTGTGATCCATATTATTTATAAGTGGAACTTCGGCGTAAATCACATAAAGAGAGACATTTGTCGACGCGTTTCGAACCAACCAGTGTGGCTCATCGTCAGGACAAGTTGAAGAAACAGATCCAGCGATGCATGCTAAATAGTTTTAGCAGAGCCTCCAACGGCTATCTTGATCAACGGCTAATTTTGACTTAAGGACTGTAGTCAAAAAGTCAAAATGATAATTTAATGGGAGTTATTTAGATTATATAAAAGAAATAATTATAGATGTTGATTATGTTATTAGTTTAATAAGAATTGTGACTTATAAGGGAAATAGTTATATTAAGGACATGACTATTATATATATATATATGTGAGGCAATTTTAGCATGATAGTTAGTTATAATACCTATATATTATTAGAAAGTTAATAATAAATATATAAATATATATATAAATAAAAATAATAATAAAAGTTAGTTGAAAGGTATAATATAAAATGTAAATTAAGGGGAAAGGGTCAATATATAAAAATATATAAGGTAGGCTAGTTAGTTATAATAACTAGAAACCTTTAAAAGAAATAATTTTAAATGGTGATAACTTTTTCTAATTTAGTTTTTTTACATTTTTTTTTTTTTTTTTTAAGTATATGCTTTAATTTATGTTTTGTTAATTTTTAAACTTTTTTGTTTTGTATTTTTCATTGTCTTAATTTTTTTTATTTTATGTCTTCATTATTTGTTCGAAATTTTATTTTTTTTCAGGGTCATGATAAAATATTTTACCCTATTATTTCGAAATGTTGAAATATTACCCGTGAAAAAAAAAGGGAAAAAAAAAGTGTTATCCCAACATTAACACTTTTTGTTTTGAGGGCATTTTTTGGACAATTTTTGCATAAAAAATTGGTTTTCACCGCCATTTTTAAATCATGTTCAAAATTTACCCTAGAAAAAAAATGTGTTATTCCAGCATCAACACTTTTTGTTTTTAGCACTGTTTTTGATGTTTTTAAGGGGTTTTTTGGCTAGAGTTCCCGTTTCAAAGTTTACATTGTTCATGATTGGTCATGTAATCAAAAATGTATTTTGCAAATATCATACGATAGGTTTGCATAGGGTGCAGGTGTCGGCTCATCACTTATGTCTCCGAAGAACAAAGGTGAAGGAGAAGGAAGTGTGGCCTGTCAAGGCACTTGTTGTGTAAACAAGGGAATACAACAAATTTTAGATTTTGCTCATCCTTTTGGAGGACCAAAAGCTCCTCAGTGGGGAGGAATGATCTAGGTGGCTCTCGAAATACTCAGTGATCAAAAAAGGCTCAAGAAAGGCTCAAAAATCAAAGTTCTTTGATTACCATGAAACTAGGGTTAGATTGAGGAGCTCGTCACAATCTTTCCAATGGCACAAACATCACCTCAATCCGACATCATATGCGAAATTTATGGCCAGTCAAATTTTTCATCAACTGGGCCCCTTGGCTAAAGTTAGCAGAGAACCAACTAAATTTGGAAGCCTAGCTAAATCTAGGGGAGTAGCTAAATTTGGCAGAAGTTAATGAGGAAATAATTTGGCACTTTGCGATGACGGTTTTCGACAGTCGGAACTTGAAAAATTGGTGCCTACTTACTTTTTCTGGTGACCCTAAAATTTAGGCCAACGAATTTTGTCCATATTTAAAAAAAAAAAAAAAAAAAAAAAAAAAAAAAAATTGGCCAACGACCCAACAAATTAACATTTCCAACCATTCTGCCAAAAAAGCAGGCTTAAAAATTAACACAAAGTTGTTTTATTTAAACTCGTACTTGCCACAAGGGAACACGGGCATGAAACCCAATGTAGAGGTGGAACCCTGAGTGGGCACGGAAACCGAGGAGCGGAACCCTAGTGCAGGAGAATGTGTAAGAAATCTAAAAGATTCCTTAAGGGCTAAATTTTGACAGTTTCAGAACCAGGCCAACTTTATACTCATTTTACTCAGTTTTTTGCAAGGAGCGCAGTGGTGAATTCAGATTTAAACAGGAATACAAAAAATTACAGAGATAACCATAAACACAGATATGCAGCGGAAATAATACTTCATTTCATTACTGTAAAATACTGAAATATGCTTACAATCAGAAATGGAAATAAACAAGCTAGGGCGATGGTAGCTTATCTCTGAGAAGAGATGTGGCGGCTACATGCCTCTGAACTGTGTTAAAATGAAGCTCTAAGGCATACTTATTGTTGAGAAACAATGGAAAACCCTTAACATCCCAAAACCTAACCATAGAAGACGAAACGCCAAATTGTGGGCCCCGTTTGGGTAAATTGGTACATCAATTTCCCGAGGTCGTAACTTTGTCATACGATCTCCATTTGACGCGTACAATAGCTCGTTATAAAGATCTATCCAAGCACTACCACTTTCGGAAGGGCAACATTGGTCCATGGATCCATGTTGCCCCCAGATTTCCCAAAAAACGTCATTTAGGACCTCAAAATGGCTTCGGAAGTTCAAGACCCAAAAAACTGCTAAAAATAGTAACTGTGCTACAATTTACGAAACTAAAAAAAACTGAAAGAGACAGTTGTGGGGGTCCAAATGGGATAGGTGAGTGGCCACCAACATCCACCTAGGTTACATCTCCGGAAGTGGAGGTATAAGGTGTCTTTTGTACATGCATGTAATTTTATTTTTTGTTGAAGATTAATGAAAAAAGTCTCCCCACATTGAGCAAAGCATAAAGACGTAGCCCACACTAGGTGAACTACGTTATCAACTTGTTGTGTCGTTGCTTCTCATGGTTGTTTTTATTTCTGCTTTGTTTATGTATATGCATCTTATGGTTACATGCTCTTTAAAATGTGAATGTACATGAATATTTGGAGTGAAAATATTTGGATCACTTATAAGATTTTGAAGTATTAGAATATCCCAAAAATATGTATTTTCAGCTTCTAGCACCAAATTTATTACTCTGTTTCTTAGGAATTAAAGCATAAAATGTAGATCCAAGAACTCTGAATGTTGAACAATAGGAAGTCTATTATACCAAAGTTCATATGGATTTTTATTGATGATAACAGAAAAAGGACAATGATTTCTAATACAAGTTGCAGAAAGAACTTTTTCTCCCCAAAACATCAACTCCACATTTTTAAAAAACATCATGGATCTAACCATATTAAGTAGTGTTCTATTCATATGTTCTGCAACACCATTTTGTTGTGGATTATAAGGTATTGTAGTTTTATGTTTGATGCCACTATCATTTAAATATTGTTCAAAATCATTAGAAGTATATTCACCACCGTTATCAGTTATGAGAATGCCAATATTCAGTTGAGTTTCATTTTTTATCATCGAATGAAAAGTTTTAAAAAATTCAAAAACTTTTGATTTTTCTTTCAACAGATAAACCTAACACAATCTCGAATAATCATCAATAAATGTCAACATATATTTATTACCATTGGTAGTTGCAACAGGCATAGGTCCACATAAATCTGAATGTATGAGACCTAATTTTCTTGAAGCTCTAGAAGAATAACTATGAAAAGGTTTCTTACTATGTTTCCCCAAAATACAAGCATCACATGGTGTAAGATTTCTTGAAATTGTAGGCAATCATTGTATGCCTTGTTGTCTCATAATTTTGATACTGTCATAGTTAATGTAACCAAAACATGCATGCCATAATAAACTAGAAGATAGAGTATCACTTTTTTGTGCTAAAATAGCATAATTATCACAAGAATTTATAACAGTAGATGATGTACCATTTAATTCTAAAAACATACCTTCTTCAACACCAATCATAATGACTGCATGATCAGATGCTCTATGTTTCTCAATAATTCCATCGAAGATTTGTATGGAATTCCCTTGATGTCGAATGTGTATAAGAGACATTAAATTTCTTTGAAAATGTGGAATATAAAGAACATCCTATAGAACAAAATCTGCAAGTTTTGGTATCTTCAAATGAATAGATCCAATCCCTAAAGGCTCAATTTGATATTTCTCAGTAAAGTAAAATATGCCATCAACTTGGTCACTTAATGTTTAAAATAAATCTCTTCTAAAAGTCATATGACATGTAGCTCCTGAGTCCAAAATCCAAATTTCTTTCCATGAAGAAAATTCAATACTAAAAGCATCATTAATGTAATGAGAAACAATATAATGGGAAGTTTTAGATGATTTTTCTTTATTTGGTGGTGGTTGTTCTTTCTTTTCATTAAATTTTTCTCCTTTCACTAACCTTTTCCCAAGGAGTTCTATAATTAATATAAGTATGGCCTACTCTTCCACATCTATAACATTTTACATTTTGTTTATTGTTTTGAAAATTATGTTATTTTTTGTCACCTTGTTGCCTATCACCTTGATTATTATTGCCCCCTGTGCCTCTAAAATTTCTTCTACCACTGCCTCTAGTACTTTTACCACCTCTATAAGATTCACCGTGAGACTTTTGGTCTTTTTGTGCAAGGCACAAAGTTTCTATATTAGAATTGGGTGGAGGATCTTTCTTCCCAAAGGCCTTTTCTCTTTCAACAATTTTACTCACTAATTTTTCAAATGTAATATCTTTTAATTGTCCACTAGCTTGGAGAGATTCCAAGTAGTGTGAATAGACATGGTGGAGAACTTTAATAAAAGAAGTAAGTTGCAAATCTACTTCAACACCAGTTGCTTTTATGTCATGAAAAATAGTTTTTATTTAAGAGGCCATCTTCAAAGGATCATTATCTTTCATCTCCAAATTAAACAATCTCAATAACAACTGAATAATTTCAAGTTCTGAATGAGAATCATAAAGTTCCTTCAACTTTTGTAATGCTTCAAATGTTGTATCACAAATAACATATATGTTTACCTCCTTTGTCACTGATGCAATAATTAAAACATATTCCTTCTTGTCTTTTGTCTCCCAAATTGCACGTTTTTTTTAGTCACCAGGTGGCTCAGGTGTAATTTATTTGTCATCTCTATATTTCTTTCCCTTATAGACTTGTTCCCACAAATCATTATAAATGAGTGCACTTTTGATATTTTGAAACCATTCTTGATAGTTCTCTTTTCCGCTGAGCACAAATCCCACTATTGATATCAATGAATTCATGATTGTTTGCAACAAAAAATACTCTTCAAACAAATCCTTTTCAAACTTTAAAATATGAGTTATGTGCAATACTCTTTAAAAAACAACATAAGTCCCTTTCTCATTTTATTTTAAATAAAAATGTGGCTTAGTGGTTTATTGGTGGGCTCCAAAAATAACCCAGCAGGGAGCTAGGTTCAAGCCTCAATGTCTCCCTTTATGTCCATGCATTTAATAAAATTTCTTCATACTAAAAATATTTTTACATTCAAATTATTGAATCATCACATCAAATAAAGTAACGATGTAGCTTTGATGTGGAACGCTTGCTTTAAAATACTTTTATTCTCTGATTCTCTTTCTGTCATTTTCTTTACTTTCATTCTTCCTCAGTCTTCCCTTGCCTTTATGTTTTTCAAGTTCCATGCCATTGTAATGACTATCAGTTCCTCTTAATGCCTCTTCCTCATAAAAGGGCAATAAAAGGGAAATCAAAACATTGAAAAAGAAGACCAAAAAGTGTCATTGTTCTTCACTATCAAAGGATCATAATCTAGGATGAAATGTTATAAATAAAAGAAAATTCTAAATGGCATGATCAACATACAGGCCAAACACATGAAATCCGTTGTTTGCCAAGATTTGATAAACCGCCGAAGGATATCACCACACTTCAAAGGGAAACAATAGTAGTATCAATTTTTTTTTTTCAAAACCGCCATATAATTACTTGCATCATAAGAATATTTACCACATACCTTTGGTTAGCACAAGCCACCGGTTCGAGGATATAAAAAAATGATGCATGGAAATTGCAGTCATGGGAAAACCCTTCACTTAATCACATGTCCTCCTTTGTGTGAGTTGAAAAATTTTCAACAGCAGTAGTCATGTGTCAACAATCCATCAATCCTCATTTCCACTATAAAATCCTCACAACATTCTTTCGACTTCAATCTATGTCCACAGTCACGCACGAACGCACACCTTCTGAAGTTTAAATGGTCGATTCGCCCATAGTTCAATCAACAAGACCCTTCATCTGGTTTACGGATACAACTAATCTTCATGGCATGCTCCCTCAATGATGCTTTCACCCAACAAAATCGTCTCTGAGATCTTCCCAATAACATCGTCTTCGAGATCTTCACACAAGTTCATACCAAGCTCTACATAGCACAAAAAAATCATAGATTCTATGAATAACCAGCACTTTGATACCATTGTACAGGCCCATATAAACTCCACAATGAAAACTTCATATTAGTATTGACGAAAAACAAGTATTTATACAAGTAAAATGTTGGTACTAGACAATTATGTTTGAATAGCTTATTAACTATAAGAAAAAAATCTAAAACTAGTTACATAATATACAATAACAATCCTAAAGGATTAGTTCACACATGACTCCATGAAAGTTGAAATTTCACATACTTCTTTGAAATCCCAACATCTTGAACATTGTAGGAGATGAGAAAGGAACCACACACAAGAGCAAGGAGGTGGGTGTCGGTCAATGGGACTTGGGATGGCTTGGCGTTGTGGGTAGAACTTTTTGCTCATGACTATCAAGTAGAGGTAGAGTCGCAGAATTCCCATGACATGAACCTGCACAAGATGATGAGGAAGGATGATTACACACTACAACAGATGGTGAGACACAATATGGTCATCTCTCTACCATTGAAATTGCATGTAGACTCACCCTATTGAATGCCTCAACAAGGGCATTCTGAGAAAGTCTTGATGGAGGTTGTATAATGGAACTTCAAGGGAGATTTCTTGACCTGAGGGCTACAATGCGTCCACTATTGGACAAACGTATCACGATGAGCAGGGAGGGAAATATTTTCCATGGAAGAAAAAAGAGCCTGATGGTTGCACAAGTGCATGGGCATGAGACCATGCAGTGACAAGGTGACTATGGAGTTCCTCCAAAATACCACACACTGACAGGGGGCTATGAGATTAGTGATATGGCCCTGATGTTAGGACCCTATAATACTAGTGATTCCCCCATTACTATTGTCATTGTAGCCCTTATTGTTATTATGGTGCCCCTATTGTCCCCATATTGTTATTAGTGTGCCCCATCAAAGCCCACTATTGTTATTGTTGTGCCCTTATATTATTATTATTATGTCGACTTTGATTATATTATGACCCCTTAGACTCCTATATATAGAAAGGAGGTTTAGTCATTTGTATAATCCAAGAGTTGTTCATTTGTGTAATGTAAATTAGGTTTCCCCCTCGAAGAGGCTGATGTTGAAATCATTGATCTATCTTTTCTATCTTTTTGTGAGCTAGTTCATTAAATTTGGTATCGGAGGTTTGGATTGTAGGGTTTCGCTACTCCAAATAGGTCATCAAGGAATTTTCGCTATAACTTTTTTTTGCGATGTTTCAGAAGCTAAAAAAAACCATTTGAGCTGAAATCTCAATGATCCTCAGGTCCAAATTTCCGATCTTGTCTCACTACATTTTCAGAGATATGATCTAAGGAAGTTAGGGTTTTTGCAGGCTCCCGAATTACATCCCAAACAGGTGACCTTGGGAAAATCATCAGAACTTTCTCTACGACTATCAGATTGAAATTTCATAAGAAGTTATAGAAAGAGGATGGACTGTAGTTTTTTAGGCATTGTTTTTAGGTCCGAAGGTTTAAACAGTGACACGTGGAACTTCATACAAGTTCGCTCTACTGAAAGAGTGTATAATCCAGTCATCTTGGGAGTTGGGCATAACTCCTTCTTGGAGAATCCAATTTCAATCAGACTGGTGTTGTTGGAAAGAGGACTCAAAGGGCTACCACAGTTCACAATTTCAAACCTTGGAGATCCGAAATTTTAGAGATACATCATATTCAATATTGAGCTCCTACAAAGTGAAAAAAGGTGTGTAGTCTTTTTTTTTCATAAGTTTTGTTTGAAAAATTAGTTTGAAGGAATTAAAAGCGCATAGTGAAGCATAATTATCATTAATTAATTCCCCAAAGAAATAAAATGGAAACACCTAGTAAGAAACCCAAAAGCTCTAGCATGACTCATGAAGAAGAGGAAGAAGTGCAACATGATATATCAAAATTACGAGACCAAGTGCAACAAATTTCACTCTCACAAAAAGTAACAGAAGCTAAGATGGATCGTTTAAAGAAAGACATGGAAGCTAATATGGATGGAATGGAAGATAAGATGGATGGTTTAAATAAAGGCATGGACGCTAAGATGAATGACGTGGAAGCTGAGATGAAAGGAAAAATGGAAGATTTGAAGACACATTTGACAAATTTGCTACAAGAAATGTTTACTAATGGTGAAAGGGTAGTAAAGGAAACTCATGATGAGAACAAAAGAAATGTTAATCATGATTTCATAGACTCTAACATTGGATTGAAGACCCACCATGTTCCAAAGATCGATATAAGGAAGTTTGATGGCAAGGATCTTGTAACATGGATACTACAAATGGAGCAATATTTCGATCTCCATAATGTGAAAAACACACAAAAGGTATGCATTGAAACTTTATATTTTAAACCAAATCAATTTGTATGGTATCAATGGCTTTGATCTTGTAAAAAAATTGTCACTTGGGAAATTTTTACGAAAGAAATGATATCACATTAGGAGGATACAAAAAGCAATGCCTTTTCTAGCCAATTGATAAATCTCTAACAAAAGGGTTCAATGATGGAGCACATTAAGGACTTCCAAAAATTGAATATAAGGGTAAAATATATTCCGAAGGAGCATAGGATTGATGTGTTCATAGGGACTTTAAAGGATAACATCCAACATGAGATTCGCCTTTGGGAACCTGATTCATTGGAGAAGGCATTCATGTTGGAAAGAAAAATGGAAAGAAAATTTATGGCAACAAGGAAGCCTACCACTCACAACTATAAAGATTGAAGTGTTTTTACCCCTAGCCTTCCACAACCTACAAGGTTGACACCACGACAATTGGAAGAAAAAAGAGAAAAATGGCTTTGTTACAGTTGTGATAGAAAATACATTAAAGGTCATAAGTGTGCTAAGAAGAAATTATTTTACATAGATTGTGAAGAGGAGGAAGAAAAGGAACAAGCAACATCAAAAGAAGAGGATATACACTAGGAACAAACCCTAGAGAAAGAAGAAATGAATCTGACCATATCTTGTAATGCATTGGCTAGAATTACCACTCCTCAAACTATCAAGATAGAAGGACATATCAAGAAGAAAAAGGTAATGGTTTTGATTGATTCAGGTAGTACCCATAATTTTATCCATTGTAAGATAGCCAAGGAATTGAATTGCTTCATATATCTAGCACCAGAGTGTCAAGTGGAAGAACCATAAGTGCCATAATATCAATCTATCCATGGGAGAATATATATTGAATAACCCAATGCTTTCCATTCCAATGGGTGGTGTTGATGTTGTAATAGGAGTCCAATGGCTACAATCCTTGGGTACAATAGCTTTTAATTTTCAAGAACTTTTCATGAAATTTTGTTCGGAATGGAAGGAAGTTGAATTAAGGGGTATCGCAGAGAAACTAGGAAAAGATAATCAGCTCTAACGAAATGACAAAGCTTCTAAAGAAATAATAACGAGGCGTAATTGCACAATTATGTTCACTAGAGGTTCCCACATCGAAATCATCTATTTCTCTAGATCTCCAAATAGTCTTGGACAATCATTCCAAGGTATTTGAGACTCCCAAAGGCCTCCCACCTATTCGTGATCATGATCATGCTATTAACTTGATTCCAAGAAATGCTCCTCCAAACATCAGGCCTTACAGATATCCCTATGCCCAAAAGAGTGAAATTGAACATATGGTTGCAGAAATGCTACAGGCTGGTATAATTCAACCTAATCAAAGTTCTTTCTCTTCTCTAGTAGTATTGGTGCACAAGAAGGATGGATCATGGCACATGTGTCCAGATTATAGGGAGCTCAACAAACTCACTATTAGAGATAAATTTCCCATTCCTGTCATTGATGAATTATTGGATGAATTTCATGGATCAATGTACTTCACCTTGGATATTTATTTAGGATATCATCAAATAATAATGAAGACTAAAGACATTCCAAAAACAACATTTAGAACTCATGAGGGTCGTTATGAATTTTTGGTCATGCCTTTTGGCCTTACCAGTGCACCTTCTACATTTCAAGTTTTGATGAATTCCATTTTCAAACCCTTCCTTACAAAATTTGTGTTTGTATTTTTTGATGATATACTAATCTACAGCAAGTCTGGGAAGTATCATGTTCAAAGGTTGATAGGGTGCTCAAACTATTAGAGGAGAAACAATTATATGAAAAAAGCTCCAAGTGTTTCTTTGGAGTACAAGAGGTGGAATATCTAGGTCATATTGTATCTCATGAAGGTGTTAAGGTAGACCCTAGAAAAAATAAATCCATTAAGGAATGGAAAATCCCCACATCCATAAAGCATCTACGTGGATTTCTTGGGTTGATAGGGTATTATCACAAGTTTGTTAAGAATTATGGGAGAATAACAACACCTCTAACAAAATTATTGAAGAAAGATGTATTTTCATGGTCTCTAGAAGAAACAAAGACCTTTGAACATCTTAAAGAGGCAATGTACCAAGCACCATAGCTACGTTGGACTTCACAAAAACCTTTATTGTGGAATGTGATGCCTCAGGAAATGGAATTGGTGTTGTTTTAATGCAAGAAGAAAGATCCATTGCTTTCAAAAGTCATCCAATCAAAGGAAACTATTTACATAGCTATTTATGAGAAGCAAATGTTGGCAATACTACATGCATTTAAGAAATGGTGAGCCTACCTAATGGGAATACACTTCAAGGTAAAAATGGATCATGATAGTCTTAAATACTTTTTAGAACAAAGATTATCTTTAGAAGAGAAGAAAAAATGGGTCACAAAGATGTTGGATTATGACTTTGAAATCATCTACAAAAAAGGGAAGCAAAATGTGGTGGAAGATGCACTCTTAAGAAATGATGAGGATGCGGAAGCATTGCTTTGCTCCATTTCTATTATCCAACCAAATTGGATAAACAAATCAAGGGATGAATGGAATAATGACGAAGAAGTGTGGGCACTCATTCAAAAGTTACAACAAGATCCCAATACATCTGATACATTTAGCTGGAAAAATGATTCGTTATGGTACAAAGATCACTTATACCTATGTAAGAATTCCCAACTCAAACAAAAGATTCTGATGGAATTACACACTTCTCCCTTAGGAGGGAACTCACAATTTTTAAAAACTTATCACAGGGTTAAGAAGGAATTTTTTTTGGGATGACCTTAAATCGGATATTCAAAATTTTGTGGCGGAATTTTTGGTTTTCCAACAAAATAAATTTGAAACAAGTAGGACCCCAGGTCTATTAAAACCTTTATCCATTCCAATCCAATGTTGGGAGGAGTTTTCAATGGATTTTATCACATGTTTACCCAAGTCTGAAGTAAAGAGTGTCATCATGGTGGTAGTTGATATACTTACCAAGTATGCACACTTTTGTGCATTATCTCATCCATTTAAAGCCAGTACAGTTTCTACTGCATTTATGGAAACAATTCAAAAGCTACATGGAAACCCAAATATTATTGTAAGCGATAGAGATCCCATTTTCACTGGGAATTTTTGGACAAGATTATTTTCTTGTCTCGATACTTAGTTAGCTCATAGCTCATCTTATGATCATCAATATTATGGGAAAACTGAGATAGTAAACAAATGTTTGGAAGGATATCTTTGTTGCCTTGTCTTTGATAAACATACACAATGGGTCAAATGGTTACCTCTGGTTGAATGGTGGTATAACACTTCCTTAAATATTGCAGCAAAAATGACCCCATTTATGACACTTTATGGACATCATCCACCATCAATCACATCATATTTAAGAGAAAATTCTAAGGTTCAAGTAGCGGAATATCACATCGAGCATCAACAACAAGTTATTCAACTCTTAAAGGATAACCTCACTTTGGTGCAAAATAGAATGAAACAATAGGCAAATCAAGATCGAAACGAAAGAAGTTTTGATGTATGTGACTGGGTATTCCTACAGATACAACCATATAAACAAATGTCTCTCAAGCAAGCTAATAAGGATAATAAACTATCACCAAAGTATTATGGTCCATACAGGGTGTTGCAAAAGATTGGTACTATGGCATACAAATTGGAGCTTCCTGCAGCTTCTCAAGTGCACCTAGTTTTCCATGTTTCATGTTTAAAGAAGGTTATAGGTGACAAGCTCCCAGTTCAAACAATATTGTCATAACTTGATGAGGAAGGAAAAATCATATTTGAACCTAAAGCAGTCACAGAAACAAGAACTCGACAGTTATGAAATCGATCAATTTCGGAGTATCTCATCAAGTGGAAGAACTTACCCACTAAAGATTCCACATGGGAGGATGAGAATTTTATACAGAAGCATCCATAACTACTCAAGCGTTGAGGACAACATTCTTTTTAAGGAGAGGGGCATGTTAGGTCCCTATAATACTAGTGATTGCCCCATTACTATTGCCATTGTATCCTTTATTATTATTATGGTGCTCCTATTGTCCCCATATTGTTATTAGCATGCCCCATAGAAGCCCACTATTGTTATTGTTGTGCCCTTATATTATTATTGTTATATCGACTACAACAACACCGACAAGTAACAGAGGACAGAGAATCCTAGCAGGTACAACAGACATGGACAGTGGAAGAATGGAGAACAACTAAGAACTAGATGCAATTTGTAGTGAGAAATGGTAAAATGACATAAAATAGTGTATGGTAGAGAAGAAGAGAGTGGGGTATTGCAAGTAGCAGTTGGGACCCACTAGAGTAGAGAGGAGATCGAGTCTTACGAGCAAAAGGCTAGGATGCCCATAGAAAGAGTAAGAGGTGCGCCAAGAAGGAACGCAGAGGATTAGGGAGTAGCCTAGAGTTCAACATTCACAAGTGGATTGGGATCACACAGTAGCAGCACAAGTGAGTGTGGCTATTTGATTGCACCCGGCTCGATACAAGCCAATGATTTGTGTTGGGGGGCTATTGGAGGTCCAAGTGTGACATGTAAATGTAAATGAGAGGACATGGAAATGTAAATGCAAGAGACATGTAAATGTGAAATGACATTGATTAAATGTAATTCAAAAGGAGGGAAAATCCATTATTAGATATTTTCATTAAAAATATTAAAATATTCCCTCTCATTTTAGGGTTAGTGATTATTTATAGGAATTTGTTGGGTGTCGAGGCTGTCTTTTGGTTCTAGAGGGATGCGTAGGGTTTTGGGGCTCTACAAGAAGAGTGTTGAAGGCTATGCAGCCTCCCTATTTTGTGCATTCTATTTGTGTTAACGAAAAGGGAGTTGAAATTCCATTGCCTAATCGTGTGTTTTATTTGCAGCAACTTTGTATTTTCATCTTGTTGTTTAGTTTGTTGCCTAACTTTTATCTAGCAGTTTACCATGTTATATGTTTATTGGCAGCGGTATGATTTTATGTCCATCAGTGTGTAATTAACTGATTTAAATTGTTGCTAGATTCATTTTGATGTTTGTTGTCCATAGATGTTTTTATGTTCAGTTTCTACAACTATGTGTCAATTATTTTTTTCTTTTTGTCGATGCTCCTGGCCACAAGGCCACCAACACTGCTAACATACATTTGCCAATAATATTTTTGCTACAGATAACAACATACAGAGGGGATCCAAGAATATATAGGAAACTCTGCTACATGTTATAAATATTGAGCTTAATTCGATAAATGAAAAAGGAAATGAACAGAAGATACAACAAAGGTATCCACATCAAGCTACACAGTGATTTTAAACTGGATAATTTTGCTGCCAAATCTTAGCGTTTGATTTGTCCGCATCTTAGAAAATCTAAAAACTAGAAAACCTTTAAATTCATCCTATAAGAAAGTATCCCAAACAATCAAAAATATTTTATGGCCATTTGCAAATTTTTAGCAACAAAATAGAAAGACAGATAATGTTGCTGCCAAATTTGTGTTTGATTATTATTAATATTACTCTAGTGATGGTATGATGTTGCATACTTTTGTGGTACAAGCCAATCCTCTCTATCAAGAAACCTTTTAGACAACAAAATTCTTCTTATTTTCCCATATCAGTGAAATTCCAACTTTTCTTTCAACATAATTACACATATAAACTATTGTATAGGAATAAGAGCATATGACAGATAAGTCTGACTATAAAGAAAAAATCACAGCGCATTCTAAGAGCATTCATGTATTCATCATTCATGTAATGTAACAGATCAAACCAAGATAGGTGACCCACCATGAACCTAACTGATGTTTTCATGTATCTTCTGGTAGGAAACCAGGGAATATGGATAATGTAAGCACATAAATAATGAACATATTGAACACATAGTCCAAGTTCTGCCTCGGCAACTCCCCATTATTTAGACGTTGTGGAACTCTTATTTCCTCCTCCTTCAAGACATAAAACTTCATGTTATTCTCCTTCAACATTGAAAATCCAGGTTGGTAATTGCATGTTTTTTTGTTATTTCACAGTCAACAAAGAAAGTGAATAAGAATGATGAAGTTATTTTTTTGTATTCTAACTCTTACGTCTACCTGTTGTAATTTGGTGTTCATTATAGGTATTGTAAATTGGACTTAAAAGAGAAGGGCGGTCTTTATAATTAGGGATATTATGATGCCTCCTGCTGCCAAGTCCGTGGTAACAGTCTTTGATCCCTCTATTGTTGCCTTAGAACAGTAAAATTTGACAAGTTGTAGGCGTGGGAAGACAAGTACATAGAGAACAACACATATGAGCACATAGAAAATACATATTACAAATAATAACACTACAAAACATTGCAATGTGAGTCCAAGCTTTAACCATAAAACATATGATAAATAACAAAAATATTTTTGGAAAAATGAAACATAATTTTGAATAGAGAAACGCTCTATTTTTTTAAAATAAAACAAAGTGATTGAAAAAGAAATCTGGTTTATGAACCAACATCTATCAAACTATTAAGAACAACACTTCAAAAATTCTCAGATAAATACTCAAAAAAAATATCATCTGTTATTGAAAAAATATTAATATTAATTATTAAAAAAGATAAAACTTTATATACATGTTAGGTTAGACTTCCTTCATTATTGGTTGATGGTAACATCAATATTCTTTATTTTTTTTTGTGGGGGGGGGGTTGTAGGTGCCTAAGGCTTGTTTACAAATGGGATGGGAAAAAGTACATGGAGTTTGCTTGGGATTCAGGAAATGCTACAAATAATGAAACTAAAGAGCTTGTAGCCTTAAAGTTAGACTAGAGTTAGACCAATATACCTAGAAAACATCTAAAACATAGAATAGTTAGACTAATTTATTTATTTTTTAAGATATATATAACTGATAAGAAATAGGAAGGAAAGATTAATAAGACTTCTATGGACATAAGGCATAATAAACATACAAGCTCCTTTGCGAAGGCCATATTTTGAGCTTTCAAAGCTTGTTTTTGTGATAAGTCTCAATGCAGATGTAGCAGCTCCTGATGCTACCAATCCCTCTAAGAAAGACTACACATTTATAAACAGAACCATGGTTAAACCCATATCTTACGAGTATGATTTTAACATGAAGAATTAAAATAACAGATGTTATGGCTTGCTTGAATAAAGTCAGGATGAATGTATGATAAATCTTCAATCATTCCTCCCTGGACATGAGCATCGACAACACCAAAAGCTGCACTTGTTATACATACGCCAAAGAAAGGTCCCAGTCCTCCCTTTCTAGATGTTGCAAGGCCCAACTATTCACAAAATGCAAAATCGCTAAACCAGGAAAATGCAACTCTACAAAGTGAGTTTGTGGAAAACATCATAACTACCAAGTTCATCTCTGAATACTTACAGTGAGAACAAGGATAAAGTATAAATCCCAATAGAATTCAACATTTTGTATTAATAGTATCTTCATAGTATGATAGTATACCCATGGTTGTCAGTGCGAATTTCTGGTATACATGAGTCAACACTCTTGAAGAGTAGTATCATTGCAGATAAACCAAAGAAAAATATAATAAATTTCCTTAAGGAAATGCATGTCTTTGTTTCCTATTAAAGTAATAGACAAGTAATCACAAAGAAACCAAATAGATTGATAATGTATCTAACAAGTAATCACAAATAATACTTTGTAAATTTTGATACTAACTGGGAATATAGCTTCATAGTAATCTTCAATTGTCACCATATTGTTCTAGGGGAAAAGGCATCCAATTCCCATAAGCCAACAAACTATGTATGCCCCTTGTTTTCCCTGTAATTAATTGAGAAAGATTAGATCATGCCATTTTCATTTAGAATCTCTGAAATGATTCTATAAATGTTCAAAGCAAACTTAATGTTACTCATTCATTTTTCTCTGATGCAAATAAAATTGAATATGTTGACCTGTTTTGAGTTGGAGAGTTCTGTAATTCATTGCGTCCAAAACCATTGCTTATTATCATGACTGCTTTCTTTTAATGATCAGGTGGCAGATCTATATTTGATCAGAAAACACATTTTTTAGAATATATTCCACTTTTTCTGATACAAAGCTAAATTCCCTTCTAGTCTATGAGGTCCAAACAAACTTGAATCCTTATCCTTTAAGGAGTCACTGTTATAATATACTAATAAATAGGTAGCTATTTAATGAATTTATTAGTGGTGGAATACTATAAATCAGAAAATATAGACAATAAATAAAACGATTATGTCCTAGGCATGCCAAGTCTTTATCCTCTTGGTTGGAAATACTACTTCATGAAAAAAAACATATTTGACAAAGAGAACTTTTCTAAAACTAGCCAACACCAATGTATCCAACAACATTGATATCTCCATTGGCATGTCCTAAAAATGTGTGGAACCATGAAACACGTGTAGTTGTAATGCACCCCCTTCTTGACCCAAAGGAGGTGGTTATTAGGTAAACCCGACTCCCAAGGTGCAGTTAAGAGAATGAGGTCTAGAATTTTTTATTTTTATTTTAAATATGTTTGCAAGAAAGACAAACAATATTAATGTGAAATCAAATCACATTGTAGGAATATGCCAATTCCATTGTAGTAAAGATAATATCAGAAAAATCACATATATTAGAACAAGAAATCAAAAACAAATCACAAGTCAGAAATCCACTTGTATAGAATGTATCTTCCAAATGGAAAAAGAATATTAATGTAGAATGAAATTTTCGGAATGTGCCATGGTAGTAAGGATAATATTATCCACATCACATGGATTACAACAGCAAGCCAAATATGGCCTACAAGTCATGACACTAAAGCTTCGAGAAGATGCTAGTACTAGAGTGAAGTTTAGGTTGAGGTTATTATCAGATCAACATGGGGTCTCTCATCCCACCGTCAGCTTGGCCATTAGCTTTTGCATTGACAAAGAGAGATTACATAACTTGTGATAGGGGATCTCTAAATATTTTCTACAACTTAAACATAAATGATCATCATCTCTCTGAATGTAAGTTGTAACCCACCTTGTTACATAATTACAAATTGTTAAGTGTTCGTGGTGACTTTCCAAAAACATCATTGATTGCTATGAGAGTTCCATTGATCTGGATTTAAACAGGAATGAAATAAATAAAGATAACCATGAACACAGAGATGCAGCGGAAATAATACTTCATTTCATTACTGTAAAATACTAAAATATGCTTACAAACAGAAATGGAAATAAACCAGCTAGGGCGATGGTAGCTTATCTCTGAGAAGAGATGTGGTGGCTACATGCCTCTCAACTCTGTTACAATGAGGCTCGAAGGCCTATTTATTGTTGAGAAACAATGGAAAACCCTTAACATTCCAAAACCTAACCCTAGAAGATGAAACGCCAAACTGTGGGCCCCGTTTGGGTAAATTGGTACATCAACTTCCCACGGTCGTAAGTTTGGCATATGATCTCTGTTTGATGCGTACAATAGCTCATTAGAAAGATCTATTTGAGCATTACCACTTTGGGAAGGGCAACATCAGTCCATGGACACATGTTGCCCCCAGATTTCCAAAAACACGTCGTTTAGGGCCTCAAAATGGCTCCGGAAGTTCAAGACCCGAAAAACTGCTAAAAATAGCAAACTGTGCTACAATTACGAAAACTGAAAAACTGAAAGAGACAGTTGTGGGGGTCCAAATGGGATAGGTGGGTGGCCACCAAAATCCACCTGGATCATTCCTCCCGCCTTAGGAAGCAATGGTCCCCATTGCATTGAGTTCCTCCCTGAGATGAGGAAGCTTTTGCTAATCTGGGTCTCTGGTGAGCTGTTTAGCAATCTCTGACGTCTCCAAAAATGGTGGGAAGCATGGTCGATGACGGTCCACATTGAAAACTCGGTGCAAGCGAAGGAATGGAGGAATGTTGTGCTTCAAAGCATTGTTTCCCATAGCCTTGGTACTAGTGTAGGGACCATGTCAGAGTGGTCTGAGTTTCTGATGGGTTCTGGTAAGGCATTCTCTCTATAGATGTAACCAAACTTTGTCACACACCTGAAGCTTGTGTGGTACCCCTGTGGGTGAGGAGAAGTTATTCCTGTGTTCTGTCATGACCGTATTCCTTTGCTGCTGCTGCTGCGTGGAGGAACCCTTTGCGGGGCTCATGGATGTAGCAACGATCATCCCCTTACTTTGGGAGCAAACCAAACAGAAAATAAATTTCCTAGTCTGTGATATGAGCTTGCTGCCTTTCTTAGCAGTGATCAAAGAGGTGGCGGTAGGTGGGGCTACCTCCGGTATCCTGTATAATGAATTATCCAAAGAAATAATAATAGCGTGAGGCCTTGACTCATACACGGCATGTCGCCTCCACAAGTATGGCTGACCTAATAATAAATCACAAACATCCATAGGTGTAACATCACACAATACCTCATCTATGAAGGGCTTGATGCTGTAGGGAAGGCGGCACTGCTGGCGAACTTTGAGATCTCATCCTTCATGAAGCCACCGGGTACTGTACGGATGTGGGTGTGGTGTAGTTGGTAGGCCCAACTGCTTCACGACCTCTGCTGAAATGAGATTCTTCTGGCTACCACTATCGATAATGAATTGCAGCGGTGAACCCTTCACCCACATCTATGAGTGGAAAAGACGTTCCCCCTCCTCTGGATCTTCAGGTTCATTTTTCTGGATCTTGGTGGTGGCAACAGTGGCGCTGGGATCCGCATCAATGATCTGCTTCCCTTTGCCATTCCCCTTGTCAGGTTCTGGCTCAGGGTCAGAACATGCATCTGATTCGGAAGCCTTCAACTCAGCCACCAGCGACTGCTTGGTCCGACACTCACTTGTCTTATGAGTGGGACTCTTATGGAACTCACACCACTTTCCTGTGTCCTTCAGCTTCATGGTGTTGTTCTTTTCTTGCGGCTTTGATGGGTTGTATTGGGTCACCTCACCTTGGCTTTGTTCTTTGGGCTTCAGATTTGCAGATCCAAAGTTTCACTTCTTCTATTTGAACTTTTGCTCGATTTTGACAGCGTATCGGTATGCCGTGCCGAGCGAGGAGATGTTCAGGAACTCCATCTCTTCTTGGATGTATCTATGTAGGCAGCCGCGGTATTTGAGTACCAAATGCAGATCAAAATCTTTGATACCCAATTGTGTGCAAAGGTCATGAAAAATGTTGGTGAACTCTGGCACATCTTGGTCCCTTCCCTCTCGCAGCGTTGTCCACTTTATGTATTTGTCCTCGTAGCTTTTGACAGGGTAGTACTGCTCCTTGATGGCATCCTGGAATGATTCCCAAGTGGGTGTGGCTGAAAATAGTGAGTCTGTGCTTTCATCCTTTTGCTCGTAGTAGGTTTCCCACTATTCCTTGACGTGGGGGGCTGCTTTGAGAAGAGCGAAAACAATATTTTCCTGACTCGAAAATTCATGAACGGAAAAATAACCCTCTAGCAGATTTAACCATTTATCTACGTGTTATCGGGAAATCTAGTGTCTATGCAGAGCTGCTAGTCCCACTAACGCTGGTAGCTACCTTAGAAACAAACAAACTAAAACTACCTTATGAGAAATAGATAAGAAGGGAATAAGGAGACCAACCTCTGTCTTGCATTTGGTTCCTCGCTCGATTCCTCTCCCTTCTGATAGATTTTTGCCACTTGCTTCCCGTCTACCCAGCTTCAAAGAGCACCTGTAGAATCAAAGTAGCATAACACTATCCAAGAACATAGATCTATTATCATAAACAATATAGGACCAGATATACATTGACCACACAAATGCATATATCATCAATCATACAAGAATGTGGAGGAAAACTTGAATAGCTTTATTGATAATCAAGAAAGAGCAAAGAGGATTACAACCAATTGTTCTGACCCAGCATCATCCTCTCAGCAGGAAAGCCCTTCTTCACCTCATGAAAAGCTTAGATCACCCAACACTATGATGTTGCACCAAGAAACCAACAGCACTTCCTTACAAGATACAAAATTCCAGCCTCTGGATCTCTGGGATGAGGGATCCATATATAGATGTTTGCAAGGGGGTGAGTTAGCTTTTGAGAGTTGATTAGTGTCCTCTCTCTGATAGTTCTTGATTCCACTTGGAGATTGATGATCTCTTACTCATCCCTGGGCGAATGCAGAGAGGCAAGTGTCACAGTAGAAGTTTCTAGAAGATTCCATGATCCTCCACCTTGCAGATTGGCCCTGCCATTTGTCCACTCTTGTCCATCGCACCCCATAGAAGGGCTTTTCAAGATGCATTGCACCTCCTATGTGTATTTAGGTGGGATGCAGTGCACTTTGACCATGGAGCAGGTGAGATGGTCCAGTTTTGACCAGTTCTTAGCAGTTTTTCATGGAGAACTTCTGGGAGAAGATGTAATTAGTTGACCTTGTTCTTTTAGAGGTTGGAACAAAACTTTTAGGGACTTAAGAGCCCTTGGTTTATGGAAATTTATGATTGGGGTTGCAGTGCCCAAAAATGTCTATAACAGTTGCCCCCTAAAGCATGAGGTTGTTAATCTGTTGATGACGGGTGAAATGCTTTATCATGAGGATTTGAAGTTTTTTCAATCTGGAAGGCGACCTGTAATAAGATACAATACAATACATTATCTTCATAATATTTTCATGATCTAGCTGAGGTGGGCATTCCCATGCTTAGCTTTATAAATTCATTTTCATGTACATAAGACAGACAATCGTCTGAGTGTAGACTGATGATTCTGGTAGAGCCATCATCCCTTGGGTTGGATGATTATCTGTGCAGTAATGATGTACATTTGATGTCTTTATTTTCTTGAATATATATTGGAGCCCGGATGGATGAAACTAGATCCGGGGTCTTCAATCTCGTTCAATCTTAACTCAAAGTACAAGTCGATCCATGTGAGAGATGTTCTGGAGTCAAACATGGAAAGAAATCGCCTGATTACCAGCCAATGGTGTAAGCTGTAAACAGGCGCGAGAGGAATCACCGATAATGATAATGACCCTCAAGGTACTACAGTACAATTCACGTGGTGTGAATAAAGGACTTGGTGTCAAACACCACGCAAAATCTTTCAGTCGAAGGCCATTGATGTAAACCTGTCGCCGGAAGTGAGAAACTTTCCATTGAGGCATGCAAGCTTCAAAGTACTGACAGGGTTGTTCCTAGATCGACTTCTTGGATAATGAGCTAATGTCGACAAGAAGCGATCCGTCATAGGAGGGCCTTAGTGAATCCCACATCAATGACACAGAATGGAGCAAATGATTTTAATGGAGGTGAAAACGATCTGGTGATATAAGGTTCAGTGTGGCGGTCATGAAAGAATGGAGCGTAAATGTATTGCAATGGGTGAGACACAGGCGAATTCTCTGAGCGACTTCTCTTGAACATATCGGTGACGCTGGCATGATGGATTGGTAGCATTAACCCCAATTATGGATGGTGTGACAGAACCATGGTGTTGTGACCAGTGAATGGAGCAACCCAACCCGACTCGGATGCGGAGTGAAAGTGTCATGTTCAAGAGCGACTTGCTACCAATAAAGTTTCTTCAAGTTTTCTTCCCAATTTTTCCCCAGTCATTGCTGATCAGTACCTCTTTATTTTTGTAAAGCTTGAGGAGGATAACATATGCTTGTTCTATAATTTGCCCTTTGGGCAAACGCATCGCTATGTTTTAACGAGCCTAGCGATAGTGAAACTCGTTCTTGTCTGTATGGACAAGTTTGTCGCTATTCCGTTTTAACGAGTTTAACGACAAGGATAACTCGGTCCTTTTCAATTTTAGAGAGTCTAAAAAAGGGACGTAAAGAAAACTCCAATAATCCTTTTTTCTCATCTAATCCCTTGAGTCTGAAAAAGTATAAAACAATACAAAAGGGATGAATTTTCGGTACTTTTAATGAGCCGAACAAAACAAGTGCTCGATCTTTTTGTGTAATAATCCCTCAAGTCCAAAAAGATTAAAATCTAAAGGAGGGATAGCACTTCCGGTCCCTTTAACGAGCTGGAGAGGTCAATCGCTCGGCAATATTTTCATTTTTTACGAGTCAGTTGAAAAGAGCTTAAAGGAGACTTGTTTTTTGAGGAATGAGTGATAAATTCGGGTAGCAGCTGATTCCAGGTAAGGTTTGGAATTTTCCAATCATGGAAGTGTCACAAGGAAGGCTAACAGGATCACTCTTCGCAGCTATTCCTCAAAAAGGGTAAACAATCAAATGGAGGTGAATGATCGGCCAATACAGAGTGGAGGTGATGATGAGAACACGACCAAGGCTTCAAAGGCTAGCGATAATACATTCACGATGGTTATTTGCCAGAAATTGGTTCATTTTTTAATGAGCTTAAACTCTGGGGGAACATTTGCTCATTTCTTATGTTTATTTTTTAACGATCTTGAATTCCGCATTAAAACTACTCGATCCAGTTGTATAATAAGGATGTCTCATATAAAAAAGACATTTTTTCAAAGCTTTTCCCCGCATCCTTTCTTTATGCAAGTTAGGAAACGACCAATCCTACGAGTTTAAAGGGTTAGAGGACCTATAAATTTAAAAAATAAATGGTCGCTCTTCGCTTGCATGCCAAAAGGTTTGCATGCCCCCAGGTATAGCGAAGTAGAGTTTCCAGGTTACCCCTCAATTTGCAGACAAAACACTTGTTTTATCGGGAAAGGCCTACCTTTTCCAGGTTACCCCTCAATTTGCAAACAAAACATTTGTTCTATCGAGAAAGGACTACCTTAACAAAAGTATCTTATTCCAGTCTAATCCCATTTTCCAAAATGGACGGGTGTGTCAACCAGTCATATATCCTCCGCGGAAACCTACCCTATACCCAAGGTTCTCGTGTCGAAACAGGCCAAGGTGCATGCCCCCTGGTTTTCAGTCATATCCTCCGAATCACTCGCGCTCATCAGGAGGACGGACTAGGGATTGATGAGACATTCCTTGCATGAAAAGACCATTCAGGGTTGGTATATGACTATTTGCTATGTGTGAACTAGGGAATGAAAGCTGGTCTACGAGCTTGACCACTCTTCCTTCATGCGGAAAACACATTACTCTAAAGAGTGAGGAGACAATGGCTCCCATGCAATAAACATAGTCTCGTCCAAGGAGTAGATTATAATCCAGGGATCCTTGGACTACCATTACGTTCATGTGAACGGTTTTCCTTCTCAACGTTATCGACACATTGGGAAGGATCCCTAACGGTTGACTGGTTCCTTTGTCAAAGCCTGTTAAATTTCTCATCTCAGGCAAACGCGATGGTGAACCAAGCGCTTTCCAAGCAGTTGAGGAAAGTATACTCACGGAAGCCCCTTCATCTATGATGGTACTAGCCATGACCATTCTATATATTTGAGCAATGATTTGAAATGGTACACTAGCCGGTAAGCGGGGTCTACCTAGTAGATTCCAATCGAAGGAAACAACTAGATTGTTTGGAGGTGGGAATGAATAGACGGCCAGATACGACTCTGACGAACTTCGTTCCTACGGTAAAGGAACGGGTAGACTACCCCCATGTTCATCGGAGTCTATGCTTACGAAAAGAATTTGGATGGTGTCATCCTTGTTCTCTTCGGTGACTGTATCATCTGAAGATGGATCCTCTGAAGGCAAGACCGGGTCAACTGCCGCCTCGACCTTTTGACTTTCGTCTGGTGTGGATTCAGATGGTTTATCTTCAATGATAGACGCTTCGGCCGACCACAAGGGCGTGTCAGCCGGATTTTCAACTAGTGACGAACTCGGCAAGAGCTTCTTATATCCAGGAGGAAGTCGTAATGGTGAAACCGGACGGTCGTCCAAAACTCTTTTAGCCTCGTCTAAGAAGGGACAACGGTGGACGGTGTGATCGCCTTCACACAATTTACAAGGAAATTTACATCTTCCTTTTTGTCCAGGGGCTTCACTTTCACTAGTTGATGGTGTACCTTCAACATGATCATCAGAGGTTGATGACACTGGATTGTGCAAACGAGGAGACCAGTCCCTTAAGATCCGAGGGATGCAAGGACAATCTCGATGATAGTGGTCTCCTTTGCAAATGACACATGGCGATTTAGGCCTGGATGGTGCAGTGTGTGGATTTTCGCTAGACGATTCCTGGTCGCCCCTTTTCACCTTTGGCTCCTTCTTCTTCTTCTCTTTCTTCTTCTTCTCCTTCTTCTTCTTGGTTACTCGATTTTTGGCTTTACCAGCTTCATCAAGCGAAGAGGAAGGAGGAGAGGAAGAATTGGATAAAGTAGAAGGTTGGGGGGTAACTCTGGTATCATTTAGTTGCTGACTTGATTGTTCAGGAATCACGGGGTACTGAATGATAGAGGTTGAGAAGAGCCATACAGGCAAGCCGATTGTCAATCCTGGAAGCGACAATGTGGCCATATGGGGCACACCAACATCTCCCCAAGAGGAGAAGGGACTAGGATTTCCCCCAGGGGGAACTCCTTGGTTGGTGGGCTCCATTTTTCTCAACCTAAGACCAATTTAGGAAAGGTGATATTTATTCCAATTAAAATAGATTTTAGACGCTTTGAAACAACTTGTTTTTTCAATTTTTAAGAGTCAAGAAAAAACAAAAGATGACTCTAGTCGCCTTCGATTTTTAATGAGCCTGAAGTGAAAAGTGCTCAGATGGACCTTTTCCTTTAAGGAGTTTGAAAAGGAACGAAAGAGACTGCTTTGGAAATCTAGACAGAGGGATTACCAAACCAATCGCAAAACTGCAGAATACTTTTTACGGTATGGCAGTCAATCTTCCCGAATGCTATGTTCAGTGCATTGTGATCGATAGGGCGATAGACACGGCTTCCTATGGATAAAGGATAAAGCCTATTGTGGTCTCCCAATATATACTCGATGGTACGTGGGAGCACAAGTCCGTACTGGCACTTATCATCTCAAGGGGGAGGAATCACCCAACCAACAATGAAAACAACAGTTACCAGGATTTACGACGCCAAAATATGTCTCTAGCCTAGACTTCTAAATGTTGTGCATTAGGTTCCAAAGCGTTTTTAGATTCACTAAATTTATTTTACAGTTGATCTTGCTTAAGAAATTTTCCTTTCAGGTTCACCACGTGATGTAGATGTACAATTCCTAAAATGCAATCTAAGATGATAAACAGTCGTTTAATCTTCTTTTTGCAATGAAAATCCTAGCTACTAAGGAAAGAGAGATGACGTTCTTTCAACATAGAGCAGAGAGCACACACTATATGCACTTGTCCTAAATCAAACCAACAAACAATCTAAATGCAAAATGCACGTGCATGTATTTGTTTTCAGCCTTCTTAATGTGTGAATGGTAAAAAGAAAGCTAAGCAGAAATCTGAATTATTTTTCAAAGCGACATTACTAGCAAGTTTCTTTTCAAGACAAATTGAGGACAATGACGACACTTTGCGATTTGGAATTGAAAACTTGCTTTCGACACTTGAAAAACAACTAATTCAAATCAAATACAAGAGTAACAGTGTAATCGACTATCAAGAACAATCAGATTCTCTTCTATGACTGAAAACGACACTTGCGACACTTTCAATTCAAGAATTGACAGTACAATTATGCTACTTCTTTGTAAAAGAGAACTGAAAATGGCTCAAAATACATAAAAACATTTACATTTCTTTGCACAATGGAGGCTGAATAATGGCAAGGAAGGGGGTTTCAACAGAGTTGTACTGACTACAGGCAGCAAAACTCTTGAATAGAGCTGAAAAGAGTGAACACAAAAACCAAAATCTAGGAGCAGGAAAGGCCTTGTCTGATCAACGCACCTGTAACACAGTGAAAAAGAGATGTAGCGCACCTACTACACTCAGGAATTGCGATGCATCCAGAATTCACAGAAGAGACAGTGCGCTGGACCAGGGACGAGACTTTAACTGGGTTCCGAGTCACAGTTTGCAGCTTAGTTCAGGGATTTAGGCCGAGCAAGTGGTAATCAATAAATCAATCACAGGGGTGGATCTAAAGAGGTTACTAGAGCCACCACAAGGGAAATTAGAGAGCTTGTAAATCAATTGTTCAGTTCATAAACAAAACCCAGAGATAGACTGAATGCAGTTCGAAGGCTAGCTGGCTTAACTTCAGGCTCCGTCTGTAAGTTTATAAAGCAAACAAATGTAGATAAACAAACAATCTATTCGCTCCGCAGCGGAGTCGCCATTTTGTTATTGGGAAATCTAGTGTCTATGCAGATCTGCTAGTCCCACTAAGGCTGGTAGCTACCTTAGAAACAAACAAACTAAAACTACTTTCGTTTTCCTTTATGAGAAATAGATAAGAGGGGAATAAGGAGACCAACCTCTGTCTTGCGTTTGGTTCCTCTCTTGATTCCTCTCCCTTCTGATAGATTTTTGCCACTTTCTTCCCCATCTACCCAGCTTCAAAGAGCACCTGTAGAATCAAAGCAGCATAACACTATCCAAGAACATAGATCTATTATCATAAACAATATAAGACCAGATATACATTGACCACGCAAATGCATATATCATCAATCATACAAGAATTTGGAGGAAAACTTGAATAGCTTTATTGATAATCAAGAAAGAGCAAAGAGGATTACAACCAATTGTTCTGACCCAGCATCATCCTCTCAGTAGGAAAGCCCTTCTTCACCTCATGAAAAGCTTAGATCACCCAACACTATGATGTTGCACCAAGAAACCAGCAGCACTTCCTTACAAGATACAAAATTCCAGCCTCTGGATCTCTGGGATGAGGGATCCATATATAGATGTTTGCAAGGGGGGTGAGTCAGCTTTTGAGAGTTGATTAGTGTCCTCTCTCTGATAGTTCTTGATTTCACTTGGAGATTGATGATCTCTTAATCATCCCTGGGTGAATGCAAAGAGGCAAGTGTCACAGGAGAAGTTTCTAGAAGATTCCATGATCCTCCACCTTGCAGATTGGCCCTGCCATTTGTCCACTCTCGCCCATCGCACCCCATAGAAGGGCTTTTCAAGATGCATCGCACCTCCTGTGTGTATTTAGGTGGGATGCAGCGCACTTTGACCATGGAGCAGGTGAGATGGTCCAGTTTTGACCAGTTCTGAGCAGTTTTTCATGGAGAACTTCTGGGAGAAGATGTAATTAGTTGACCTTGTTCTTTTAGAGGTTTGAACAACACTTTGAGGGACATAAGAGCCCTTGGTTTATGGACATTTATGATTGGGGTTATAGTGCCCAAAAATGTCTATAACACTACGGCATCTGTGTCTATTTGACCCTCAAATATGGAGATTTCAAAATTAACTTGTGCCTTAAACAATGTGGTGTTTCCAGAGTAGCTGTTGGAAACCGATGCGTTGCCTCTGGGCAGCGGCTAAAGGATCTGCACAAAGCTATCCATCATTGCATTCCTTTGTCACTCGAGAGCTTCTTCCAACAAGATTTTGATAGGATCTCCTGCCCACTCATCTATCTTCTCATCCGCCATGGGAGGTCATCGGGATTTGCGAGGCTAATATTGCAAAGGTTCAACTAGTTCAAGCCCTAACTCCTTATATCCCGACCTCGTTGGGGACATGCAAAGAAAAACAGAGAAAAAGCAGACCGCTCCGATACCACTGATCCAGATTTAAACAGGAACGCAATAAATTACAGAGATAACCATGAACATAGAGATGCAGCGGAAATAATACTTCATTTCATTACTGTAAAATACTAAAATATGCTTACAAACAGAAACGAAAATAAACCAACTAGGGCGATGGTAGCTTATCTCTGAGAAGAGATGTGGTGGCTACATGCCTCTTAACTCTGTTACAATGAGGCTCGAAGGCCTATTTATTATTGAGAAACAATGGAAAACCCTTAACATTCCAAAACCTAACCCTAGAAGATGAAACGCCAAATTGTGGGCCCTGTTTGGGTAAATTGGTACATCAACTTCCCGAGGTCGTAACTTTGGCATATGATCTCCGTTTGACACGTACAATAGCTCGCTAGAAAGATCTATCTAAGCAATACCTCTTTGGGAAGGGCAACATCGGTCCATGGACCCATGTTCCCCCCAGATTTCCAAAAAAACGTCATTTAGGGCCTCAAAACGGCTCTGGAAGTTCAGGACCCGAAAAACTGCTAAAAATAGTAAACTGTGCTACAATTACGGAAACTGAAAAACTAAAAGAGACGGTCATGGGGGTCCAAATGGGATAGGTGGGTGGCCAACAACATCCACCTGGATCATTCCTCCCCCCGTAGGAAGCAATGGTCCCCATTGCATTGAGTTCCTCCGTGAGATGAGGAAGCTTTTGCTGATCTGGGTCTCTGGTGAGCTGTTCTGCAATCTCTAATGTGTCCAAAAATGGTGGGAAGCATGGTCGATGATGGTCCAAATTGAACACTCAGTGCAAGCAAAGGAATGGAGGAATGTTGTGCTTCAAAGCATTGTTTCCCGTAGCCTTGGTATTGGTGTAAGGACCATGTCGGAGTGGTCTGAGTTTCTGATGGGTTCTGGTAAGGTGTTCTCTCTGCAGATGTAACCAAACTTTGTTGCACACCTGAAGATTGTGTGGTACCCCTGTGGGTGAGGAGAAGTTATTCCTGTGTTCTGTCATGATCGTATTCCTTTGCTGCTGCTGCTGCGTGGAGGAACCCTTTGCAGGGGTCATGGATGTAGCAACGATCTTCCCCTTACTTTGGGAGCGAACCAAACAGAAAATAAATTTCCTAGTCTGTGATATGAGCTTGCTGCCTTTCTTGGCAGTGATCAAAGAGGTGGCGGTAGGTGGGGCTACCTCCAGTATCCTGTATAATGAATTATCCAAAGAATTAATAATAGCACGAGGCCTTGACTCATACACAGCATGTTGACTCCACAAGTATGGCTGGCCTAAGAATACATCACAAACATCCAGAGGTGTATCATCACACAATACCTCGTCTGTGAAGGGCTTGATGCTGTAAGGAAGGCGGCACTACTGGAGAACTTTGAGATCTCGTCCTTCATGAAGCCACCCGATACTGTACAGCTGCAAGTGTGGTGTAGTTGGTAGGCCTAACCGCTTCACGACCTCTACTGAAATGAGGTTCTTCTGGATGCCACTGTCAACAATGAATTGCAACAGTGAACCCTTCACCCACATCTGTGAGTGGAAAAGATGTTCCCCCTCCTCTGGATCTTCAGGTTCATTTTTCTGGATCTTGGCAGTGGCAACATTGGCGCTGGGATCTGCATCAATGATCTGCTTCCCTTTGTCATTCCCCTTGTCGAGTTCTGTCTCAGGGTCGAAACATGCATCTGATTCGGAAGCCTTCAACTCGGCCACCACTGACTGCTTGGTCCGACACTCACTTATGTTATGAGTGAGACTCTTATGGAACTCACACCACTTTCCTGTGTCCTTCTTCAACTTCATGGTGTTGTTATTTTCTTGCGACTTTGACAGGTTGTCTTGGGTCACCCCGCCTTGGCTTTGTTCTTTGGGCTTCGGATTTTTAGATCCAAAGTTTCGCTTCTTCTGTTTGAACTTTTGCCCGATTTTGACAGCATATCGATATGTCGTGCCAAGCAAGGAGATGTTCAGGAACTCCATCTCTTCTTGGATGTATCTGTGTAGGCAGCCGTGGTATTTGAGTACCAAATGCAGATTAGAGTCTTTGATACCCAACTGTGTGCGAAGGGTATGAAAAATGTTGGTGAACTCTGGCACATCTTGGTCCCTTCCCTGTCGCAGTGTGGTCCACTTTACGTATTTGTCCTCGTAGCTTTTAACACGGTGGTACTGCTCCTTGATGGCATCCTGGAATGAATCCCAAGTGGGTGTGGCTGAAAATAGTGAGCCTGTGCTTTCATCCTTCTGCTCATAGTAGGTTTCCCACCAGTCCTTAACGTGGGGGGCTGCTTTGAGAAGAGCGAAAACAATCTTGTCCCAACTCGAAAATTCATGAACAGAAAAATAACCCTCTAGCAGATTTAAACATTTATCTACGGCATTTACATCTATTTGACCCTCGAATATGGGGATTTCAAAGTTAACTTGTGCTTTAAACGGTGTGGTGTTTCCAGAGTAGCTGTTGGAAGCCGATGCGCGCCTCTGGGCAGCGGCTAAAGGATCTGTGCAAAGTTATCCATCATCGCATTCCTTTGTCACTGGAGAGCTTCTTCGAGCAAGATTTTGATAGGATCTCCTACCCCCTCGTCTTTCTTCTCATCTGCCATGGGAGGTCGTCAGGATTTGTGAGGCTGGTCTTGCAAAGGTTCAACCAGTTCAAGCCCTAACTCCTTATATCCTGACCTCGTTGGGGACATGCAAAGAAAAACAGAGAAAAAGCAGACCGCTCTGATACCACTGATCCGGATTTAAATAGGAATGCAATAAATTATAGAGATAACCATGAACACAGAGATGCAGCGGAAATAATACTTCATTTCATTACTGTAAAATACTGAAATATGCTTACAAACAGAAATGGAAATAAACCAGTTAGGGTGATGGTAGCTTATCTCTGAGAAGAGATGTGGCGGCTACATGCCTCTGAACTCTGTTACAATGAGGCTCGAAGGCCTATTTATTGTTGAGAAACAATGGAAAACCCTTAACATTCCAAAACCTAACCCTAGAATATGAAACGCCAAACTGTGGGCCCTGTTTGGGTAAATTGGTACATCAACTTCCCGGGGTCGTAACTTTGGCATATGATCTCCATTTGACATGTACAATAGCTCGTTAGAAAGATCTATCTGAGCACTACCACTTTGGGAAGGGAAACATTGGTCCATTGACCCATGTTGCCCCCATATTTTCCAAAAAACATCGTTTAGGGCCTCAAAACGGCTCTAGAAGTTCAGGACCCGAAAAACTGCTAAAAATAGTAAATTGTGCTACAATTACAGAAACTAAAAAATTGAAAGAGATAGTCATGGGGGTCCAAATGGGATAGGTGGGTGTCCAACAACATCCACCTGGATCATTCCTCCCGCCTTAGGAAGCAATGGTCCCCATTGTGTTGAGTTCCTCCCTGAGATGAGGAATTTTTCGCTGATTTGGGTCTCTGGTGAGCTGTTCTGCAATCTCTGATGTCTCCAAAAATGGTGGGAAGCATGGTCGGTGATAGTCCACATTGAACACTCGGTGCAAGGGAAGGAATGGAGGAATGCTGTGCTTCAAATAATTGTTTCCCGTAGCCTTGGTACTGGTGTAAGTACCATGTCGGAGTGGTCTAAGTTTCTGATGGGTTCTGGTAAGGCATTCCCTCTGCAAATGTAACCAAATTTTGTCGCACACCTGAAGCTTGTGTGGTAACCCTGTGGGTGAGGAGAAGTTATTCCTGTGTTCTGTCATGACCGTATTCCTTTGCTGCTGCTGTTGCGTGGAGGAACCATTTGCGGGGGTCATGGATGTAGCAACGATCTTCCCCTTACTTTGGGAGCGAATCAGACAGAAAATAAATTTCCTAGTCTGTGATATGAGCGTGTTGCCTTTCTTGCCAGTGATCAAAGAGGTGGCAGTAAGTGGGGCTACCTCCGGTATCCTGTATAATGAATTATCTAAAGAAATAATAACAGCGCGAGGCCTTGACTCATACACAGCATGTCACCTCCACAAGTATGGCTGGCCTAATAATACATCACAAACATCCCAAGGTGTAACATCACACAATACCTCGTCTGTGCAGGGCTTGATGCTGTAGGGAAGGCGACACTGTTGGCGAACTTTGAGGTCTCGTCCTTCATGAAGCCACCCGATACTGTACGGCTGCAGGTGTGGTGTAGTCGGTAGGACCAACCACTTCACGACCTCTGTTGAAATGAGGTTCTTCTAGCTGCCACTGTCGATAATGAATTGCAGCAGTGAACCCTTCACCCACATCAGTGAGTGGAAAAGACATTCCCCCTCCTCTGGATCTTCAGGTTCGTTTTTCTGGATCTTGGGGGTGGCAAAAGTGGCGCTGGGATCTGCATCAATGATATACTTCCCTTTGCCATTCCCCTTGTCAGGTTCTGGCTCAGGGTCAGAACATGCATCTGATTCGGAAGCCTTTAACTCGGCCACCAAGGACTGCTTGGTCTGACACTCACTTGTGTTATGAGTGGGACTCTTATGGAACTCACACCACTTTCTTGTGTCCTTCTTCAGCTTCGTGGTGTTGTTCTTTTCTTACAGCTTCGACGGGTTGTCTTGGGTCACCCCGCCTTGGCTTTGTTCTTTAGGCTTCGGATTTGCACATCCAAAGTTTCGCTTCTTCTGTTTGAACTTTTCCTCGATTTTGACAGCATATCGGTATGCCGTGCCAAGCGAGGAGATGTTCAGAAACTCCATCTCTTCTTGGATGTATCTGTGTAGGCAGTCACGGTATTTGAGTACCAAATGCAGATCAGAATCTTTGATACCCAACTGTGTGCGAAGGGTATGAAAAATGTTGGTGAACTCTGGCACATCTTGGTCCCTTCCCTGTCGCAGCATGGTCCACTTTACATATTTGTCCTCGTAGCTTTTGACAGGGTGGTACTGCTCCTTGATGGCATCCCAAAATGAATCCCAAGTGGGTGTGGTTAAAAATAGTGAGCATGTGCTTTCATCCTTCTGCTCGCAGTAGGTTTCCCACCAGTCCTTGATGTGGGGGGCTTCTTTGAGAAGAGCGAAAGCAATCTTTTCCTGACTCGAAAATTCATGAACAGAAAAATAACCCTCTAGCAGATTTAACCATTTATCTACGGCATCTGCATCTATTTAACCCTCGAATATGGAGATTTCAAAATTAACTTGTACCTTAAATGGTGTGGTGTTTCCAGAGTAGTTTTTGGAAGTCGATGCATCGCCTCTGGGCAGTGGCTGAAGGATTTGCGCAAAGCTATCCGTCATCCCATTCCTTTGTCACTCGAGAGCTTATTCGAGCAAGATTTTGATAGGATCTCCTACCCCCTCGTCTTTCTTCTCATCCGCCATGGGAGGTCGTCCGGATTTGCTTGGTTGGTCTTGCAAAGGTTCAACCAATTCAAGCCCTAACTCCTTATATCCCAACCTCGTTGGGGACATGCAAAGAAAAACAAAGAAAAAGCAGACTGCTCCGATACCACTAATCCAGATTTAATCAGGAACACAATAAATTACAGAGATAACCATGAACATAGAGATGCAGCGGAAATAATACTTCATTTCATTACTGTAAAATACTGAAATATGCTTACAAACAAAAATGGAAATAAACCAGCTAGGGCAATGGTAGCTTATCTCTGAGAAGAGATGTGGTAGCTACATGCCTCTGAACTCTATTACAATGAGGCTTGAAGGCCTATTTATTGTTGAGAAACAATGGAAAACCCTTAACATTCCAAAACCTAACCCTAGAAGATGAAACACCAAACTATGGACCCCATTTGGGTAAATTGGTACATCAACTTCCTGAGGTCGTAACTTTGGCATATGATCTTCGTTTGATGCGTACAATAGCTCGTTAGAAACATCTATCCGAGCACTACCACTTTCCGTATGCTGCCACCAGATTTCCCAAAAAACGTCGTTTAGGGTCTCAAAGCGACTCTGGAAGTTGAGGACCCAAAAAACTGCTAAAAATAATAAACTTTGCTACAATTACGGAAACTAAAAAACTAAAAGAGACAGTCGTGGGGGTCCAAATGGGATAGGTGGGTGGCCACCAACATCCACTTGGATCATTCCTCCCCCCTTAGGAAGCAATGGTCCCCATTGCGTTGAGTTCCTCCCTGTGATGAGGAAGCTTTTACTGATTTGGGTCTCTGGTGAGCTCTTCTGCAATCTCTGATGTGTCCAAAAATGGTGGGAATCATGGTCGATGACAGTCCACACTGAACACTCGGTGCAAGCAAAGGAATGGAGGAATGTTGTGCTTCAAAGCATTATTTCCCGTAGCCTTGGTACTGGTGTAAGGACCATTTCGGAGTGGTCTGAGTGTCTGATGGGTTCTGGTAAAGCGTTCTCTCTACAGATGTAACCAAACTTTGTCGCACCCCTGAAGCTTGTGTGGTACCCCTGTGGGTGATGAGATGTTATTCTTGTGCTCTCTCATGACCATATTTCTTTTCAGCTACTACTACATGGAGGAACCCTTTACGGGGGTCATGGATGTAGCAACGATCTTCCCCTTACTTTGGGAGCGAACCAGACAGAAAATAAATTTCCTAGTCTGTGATATGAGCTTGCTGCCTTTCTTGGCAGTGATCAAAGAGGTGGAGGTAGGTGGGGCTACCTCCGATATCCTGTATAATGAACTATCCAAAGAAATAATAACAGCGTGAGGCCTTGACTCATACACAGCATGTCGCCTCCACAAGTATGGCTGGCCTAATAATACATCATAAACATCCAGAGGTGTAACATCACACAATACCTCGTCTGTGAAGTGCTTGATGCTATAGGGAAGGCGGCACTGCTGGCGAACTTTGAGATCTCGTCCTTCATGAAGCCACCTGATACTGTACGGCTACGAGTGTGGTGTAGTCAGTAGGCCCAACTGCTTCATGACCTCTGCTGAAATGAGGTTCTTCTAGCTGCCACTGTCGACAATAAAGTGTAGCAGTGAACCCTTCACCCGCATTTGTGAGTGGAAAAGACGTGCCCGCTCCTATGGATCTTCAGGTTCATTTTTCTGGATCTCGGCGGTGGCAATAGTGGCGCTGGGATCTGCATCAATGATCTGCTTCCCTTTGTCATTCCCCTTGTCGGGTTCTGGCTCAGGGTCAGAACATGCATCTGACAGAAGCCTTCAACTCGGCCACCAGCGATTGCTTGGTCCGACACTCACTTGTGTTATGAGTGGGACTCTTATGGAACTCACACCACTTTGGTGTGTCCTTCTTCAGCTTCGTGGTGTTGTTCTTTTCTTGTGGCTTCGAAGGGTTGTCTTGGGTCACCCCACCTTGGCTTTGTTCTTTTGGCTTCGGATTTGCAGATCCAAAGTTTCACTTCTTTTGTTTGAACTTTTGATCGATTTTGACAGCATATCGGTATGCCGTGCCGAGCGAGGAGATGTTCAAGAACTCCATCTCTTCTTGGATGTATCTATGTAGGCAGTCGCGGTATTTGAGTACCAAATGCAGATCAGAATCTTTGATACCCAATTGTGTGCAAAGGGTATGAAAAATGTTGGTGAACTCTGGCACATCTTGGTCCCTTCCCTGTCGCAGCGTTTTCCACTTTATGTATTTGTCCTCATAGCTTTTGACATGGTAGTACTGCTCCTTGATGGCATCCCGGAATGAATCCCAAGTGGGTGTGCCTGAAAATAGTGAGTCTGTTCTTTCATCCTTCTACTCGTAGTAGGTTTCCCACCAGTCCTTGACGTGGGGGGCTGATTTGAGAAGAGAGAAAACAATATTTTCCTGACTCAAAAATTCATGAACGGAAAAATAACCCTCTAGCAGATTTAACCATTTATCTACGGCATCTACATCTATTTGACCCTCGAATATGGGGATTTCAAAATTAACTTGTACCTTAAACAGTGTGGTGTTTCTAGAGTAGCTGTTGGAAGCCGATGCATCGCCTCTGGGCAGCCGCTGAAGGATCTGCGCAAAGCTATCCATCATCGCATTCCTTTGTCGCTCGAGAGCTTCTTTGAGCAAGATTTTGATAGGATCTCCTGCCCCCTCGTATTTCTTCTCATCCACCATGGGAGGTGTTATGAAACCAGCTCAAGAAAAGATAGAAAAGATAGATCAATGCCTTAGAATTCAGCCTCTTCGAGGGGGCAACCTCCTTTACATTACATAAATGAACAATTCTTGGATGATACAAATGACAAAACCTCCTTTCTATATATAGGAGTCTAAGGAGTCACAATATAATCCAGCTGACCTAACAAAAATAATATAAAGCCACAAAAATAACAATAGAGGGATTCTATGGGGCACAAAAATAATAATATGGGGGTAATAGGGGCACAACAATATAAATAAGGGGTATAACTACAATAGTAATGGGGTAATCACTAGTATTATAGGGACCCAACATGCCCCTCTCCTTCAAAAAAGTGTTGTCCTCAACGCTTGAGTAGTTCTGGATACTTCTGCATAAAATTTTCATCCTCCCATGTGGAATCTTCAGCGGATAAGTTCTTCCACTTGATAAGATACTCTGAAATTGATCGATTTCATAGCTGTCGAGTTCTTGTTTCTGTGACTGCTTCTGGTTCCAATATAATTTTTCCTTCCTCATCAAGTTCTGGCAATATTGTTTGAACTGGGAGCTTGTCGCCTATAACCTTCTTTAAACATGAAACATGGAAAACTGGGTGCAATCGAGAAGCTGCAGGAAGCTCCAATTTGTATGCCATAGTACCAATCTTTTCCAACACCTTGTACGGACCATAATACTTTGGTGATAATTTATTATCCTTCTTAGCTTGCTTTAGGGACATTTTCTTATATGGTTGTAGCTGTAGGAATACCCAATCACCTACATCAAAACTTCTTTCACTGCGATGTTGATCTGCCTGTTGTTTCATTCTATTTTGTGCCAACACGAGGTTATCCTTTAAGAGTTGGAGGACTTGTTGTTGATGTTCGATGTGATGTTCCACTGCTTGAACCTTAGAATTTTCTCTTAAATATGATGTGATTGATGGTGGTTGGTACCCATAAAGTGCCATAAATGGGGTCATTTTTGTTGCTGTATGGAAGGAAGTGTTATACAACCATTCAGCCAGAGGAAACCATTTGACCCATTGTGTCTGTTTATCAGATACAAAGCAACGAAGATATCCTTCCAAACATTTGTTTACTATCTCAGTTTGCCCATCAGATTGAGGATGATAAGATGAGCTATGAGCTAACTGAGTACCCAGAAAAGAAAATAATTCTGTCCAAAAATTTCCAGTGAAAATGGGATCTCTGTCACTTACAATAATCTTTGGGTTTCCATGTAGCTTTTGAACTGTTTCCATAAATGCAGTAGAAACTGTACTGGCTTTAAATGGATGTGATAATGCACAAAAGTGTGCATACTTGGTAAGTTTGTCAACTACCACCATGATGACACTCTTTCCCTCAGACTTGGGTAAACCTGTGATAAAATCCATTGAAACCTCCTCCCAACGTTGGCTTGGAATGGATAAAGGTTGTAATAGACCCGGTGTCTTAATTGTTTCAACTTTATTTTGTTGGCAAACCAAACATTCTGCCACAAACTTTTGAATATCTGATTTAAGGCCATCCCAAAAAAATTCCTTCTTAACCCTGTGGTAAGTTTTTAAAAATCCTGAGTGCCCTCCTAAGGGAGAAGTGTGCAATTCCATAAGAATCTTTTGTTTTAGCTGGGAATTCTTACAGAGGTATAAGCGATCTTTGTACCATAACGAATCATTTTTCCAGCTAAATGTATCAGAAGTACTGGAATCTTGTTGTAGCTTTCGAATAAGTGCCCACACTTCTTCGTCATTCTTCCATTCCTCCTTTGCTTCGTTTATCCAATCTGGTTGGATAATAGAAATGGCACACAACAATGCTTCCATATCCTCATCCTTTCTTGAGAGTGCATCTGCCACCACATTTTGCTTCCCTTTTTTGTAGATGATTTCAAAGTCATAACCCAACATCTTTGTGACCCACTTTTGTTGCTCTTCAGAGGATAATCTTTGTTCTAAAAAGTATTTAAGGCTATCATGATCCGTTTTTACCTTGAAGTGTCTTCCCATTAGGTAGGGTCGCCATTTCTTAAGTGCATGGAGTATTGCCAACATTTCCTTCTCATAAATAGCTTTGCTTAAAAACTTTCCCTTGATTGGACGACTTTCAAAAGCAATGGGTCTTTCATCTTGCATTAGAACAGCACCAATTCCATTTCCTGAAGCATCACATTCCACAATAAAGGTTTTTGTGAAGTCCGGTGTAGCTAAGACCGGTGCTTGGCACATTGCCTCTTTAAGATGTTTAAAGGCCTTTGTTGCTTCCGGAGTCCATGAAAATGAATCTTTCTTCAATAATGTTGTTAGAGGTGCTGCTATTCTCCCATAATTCTTAACAAACTTGCGATAATACCCTGTCAACCCAAGAAATCCTCGCAGATGCTTTATGGATGTGGGGATTTTCCATTCCTTAATGGCTTTAATTTTGCTAGGGTCTACCTTAACTCCTTCATGAGATACAATATGACCCAAATATTCCACCTCCTGGACTCCAAAGAAACATTTGGATCTTTTTGCATATAATTGTTTCTCCTCCAATAGTTGTAGCACCTTGTCAACATGTTCAACATGATCCTTCCAAGACTTGCTGTAGATTAGTATATCATCAAAAAATACTAACACAAATTTTCTAAGGAATGGTTTGAAAATTGAATTCATCAAACCTTGAAATGTTGAAGGTGCATTGGTAAGGCCAAAAGGCATGACCAAAAATTCATAATGACCCTCATGAGTTCTAAATGCCGTTTTCGGAATGTCTTCAATCTTCATTCTGATTTGATGATATCTCGAACGAAGATCCAACTTGGTGAAGTAAATTGATCCATGCAATTCATCCAGTAATTCATCAATGACAGGAATGGGGAACTTATCTTTAATAGTGAGCTTGTTGAGCTCCCTATAATCTGGACACATGCGCCATGATCCATCCTTCTTGTGCACCAATACTACTGGAGCTGAGAAAGAACTTTGACTCGGTTGAATTATACCAGCCTCTAGCATTTCTGCAACCATACGTTCAATTTCACTTTTTTGGACATATGGATATCTGTACGGCCTGATGTTTGGAGGAACACTTCCTGGAATCAGATGAATAGCATGATCATGATCACGCATAGGTGGGAGACCTTTGGGAGTCTCAAATACCTTGGAATGATTGTCCAGGACTTTTTGGAGATCTGGAGAAATAGATGATTCCAATGTGGAAACATCTAGCGAACATAATTGTGCAATTACACCTCTTTGCTCCTTTTTTAGAAGCTTTGTCATGCCATTAGAGCTGATTATCTTTCCTGGTTTCCCTGCAATACCCCTTAATTCAACTTCCTTTCCTTCCACAGAAAATTTCATGAAAAGTTCTTGAAAATTAAAAGCTATTGTACCCAAGGATTGTAGCCATTGGACTCCTAGTACAACATCAGCACCTCCCATTGGAATGGAAAGCATTGGGCTAGTCAATACATATTCTCCCATGGATAGCTTGATATTATGGCACTTTCCAGAACAATTTATTGTTCCTCCATTTGCAATCATCACTTGACACTCTGGTGCTGGATATAGGAAGCAATTCAATTCTTTTGCTACCCTACAATGAATAAAATTGTGGGTGCTTCCTGAATCAATCAACACTATTACCTTTTTCTTCTTGATTTGTCCTTCTATCTTGATGGTTTGAGGAGTGGTAATTCCCGCCAATGCATTACAAGATATGGTCGGATTTATTTGTTCTTCATCTAGGCTTTGTTCCTGGAATATATTCTCTTCTTTTGACCTTTCTTGCTCCTTTTCTTCTTCCTCTTCACAATCTATGTAGAATAATTTCTTCTCAGCACACTTATGACCTTTTGTGTATTTGCTATCACAATTGTAACAAAGCCCTTTTGCTCTTTTTTCTTCCAATTGTTGTGGTGTCAACCTTGTAGGTTGTGGAAGACTATGGGCAACAACACTTCCGTCTTTATAGTTGTGAATGGTATGCTTCCTAGTTGCCATAATTTTGCTTTCCATTTTTCTTGCTAACCTGAATGCCTTCTCTAATGAATCAGGTTCCCAAAGGCGCACATCATGTTGGATATTATCCTTTAAAGACCCTATGAACACATCAATCCTATGCTCCTCTGGAATATCTTTTACCCTTATGTTCAATTTTTGGAACTCCTCAATGTGCTCCATTATTGAACCCTTTTGTTTGAGACTTATCAATTGGCTAAAAAAAGTGTTGCTTTTTGTATCCTCATAATGTGCTATCAATTCTTCCGTAAAAATTGCCCAAGTGATAAATTGTTTACGAGAACAAAGCCATTGATACCATACAAACTGATTTGGTTCCAAATATAAAGTTGCCATACGTACCTTTTGTGTGTTTTGCACATTATTGAGATCGAAGAATTGCTCCATCTGTAATATCCATGTGGCAGGATCCTTGCCATCAAACTTCCTCATATCGATTTTTGGAATGTGGTGATTCTTCGATCCAACATTAGCATCTATGGAATCATGATTAAAATTTCTTTTGTTCTCATCATGAGTTTCCTTTACTACCTTTTCACCATTAGTAAGTATTTCTTGTAGAAATTTAGTCAAATCCGTCTTCAAATCTGCCATGCCTGTCTTCAAATTTGTGTTCAAATCTATCTTCAAATTGTCCATCTTAGCTTCCATGCCATTCATCTTAGCTTCCACGCCATTTATCTTAGCATCTGTTAACTTTTGTGAGCGTGACATTTGTTGCACTTGTTCTTGTAATTTTGATATATCATGTAGCATTTCTTCCTCTTCTTCATGAGTCATGCTAGAGCTTTCAGGTTCCTTACTAGGTGTTTGCATTTTCTTTCCTCGGGGCATCAGTTACCGATAATAATGCTCTACTATGCCCTTTGAATTCCTTCAAAATAAATTTTCAAACCAAGCTTAAGCAAAAATTTAAAAAATCTACACACCTTTTTTCACTTTGTAGGAGCTCGATATTGCCTCTGATTTATCTCTGTACTTTCCAGTCATCTAGTTCTGAACTTGTGACCTGTAGTAGCTCTCTGTGTCCTCTTTCCAATGCCACAAGTCTAACCCAAATTGGATTCTCCAAGGAAGAGTTATGTGAAATCTCCCACAGTGACTTGATTATAGACTAGTTCAGTAGAGCTAACTTGTACGACGTGCCGCGAGTCACTGTTTCGACCTTTGGATCTAAAAAAACACCCACAAGAAACTACAGTCCGTCCTCTTTCTGTACCATTTTACGAAATTTCAATTCGATCCTCAGAGAGAAATTTATGACGATTTTCCCCAGGTCACCTATTTTGAATGTAATTCAGGAGTCTGCAAAAAGACCAACTTCCTCAGATCATATCTCCGAAAATATCGCTCTAAAAGCTCTGAAATTCGGACGCAAGGTTCAGCGCCAATTCTTCTCAAATGGGTTTTTTTTGCGACTTCTGAAACATCACAGAAAAAAAGCTATAGGGAACATGCCACGATGACCTGTTTGGAGCAGCGAAACCCTAGAATCCAAAGCTCTGATACCAAATGTTATGAAACCAGCTCAAGAAAAGATAGAAAAGATAGATCAACGCCTTAGAATTCAGCCTCTTCGAGGGGGCAACCTCCTTTACATTACATAAATGAACAATTCTTGGATGATACAAATGACAAAACCTCCTTTCTATATATAGGAGTCTAAGGAGTCACAATATAATCCAGCCGACCTAACAATAATAATATAAAGCCACAAAAATAACAATAGAGGGATTCTATGGGGCACAGAAATAATAATATGGGGGTAATAGGGGCACAACAATATAAATAAGGGGTATAACTACAATAGTAATGGGGTAATCACTAGTATTATAGGGACCCAACAGGAGGTCATCCGGATTTGCGAGGCTGGTCTTGCAAAGGTTCAACCAGTTCAAGCCCTAACTCCTTATATCATGACCTTGTTGGGGACATGCAAAGAAAAACAGAGAAAAAGCAGACTGCTTCGCTACCACTGATCCAGATTTAAATAGGAACGCAATAAATTACAGAGATAACCATGAACACAGAGATGAAGAAGAAATAATACTTCATTTCATTACTATAAAATACTGAAATATGCTTACAAACAGAAATGGAAATAAACCAGCTAGGGCGATGGTAGCTTATCTCTGAGAAGAGATGTGGCGGCTACATGCCTCTGAACTCTATTACAATGAGTCTTTAAGGCCAATTTATTGTTGAGAAACAATGGAAACCCTTAACATTTCAAAACCTAACCCTAGAAGATGAAACACCAAACTGTGGGCCCCATTTGGGTAAATTGGTACATCAACTTCCCAGGGTCGTAACTTTGGCATATGATCTCTGTTTGATGCGTACAATAGCTCGTTAGAAAGATCTATCTGAGCACTACCACTTTGGGAAGGGAAACACCATTTCATGGACCCATGTTGCCCCCAGATTTCCCAAAAAACGTCGTTTAGGGCCTCAAAATGGCTCCGGAAGTTCAAGACCCGAAAAACTGCTAAAAATAGTAAACTATGCTACAATTACAGAAACTGAAAAACTGAAAGAGACAGTCGTGGGGCTCCAAATGGGATAGGTGGGTGGCCACCAACATCCACTTGGATCATCCATAAAGAGAAAAGGCTATTGCAGAGCAAATAATAAGGATACCCACAACTCTGGTAGGGAAATGTAAACACCCTCAGCATATTTTCGTGTGAAATAATGTGGCCAAGAAAAATGCAAGCATTGCACTAACTCTACTTCCCACCAAGGAAATAAAAACAGCAAACCTTGGTACAAAGAAAGCCACAATAGCAAGAAAAATAACACTGCTAGTGCTCCCACGAAGAGAATAAATTACCCATTTTTCCATTAGTTTGGATGATAAGATGACCTTCTGAAACTAGCTTGTGGTCATGAGCTTGGCATTAAACATTTCATGTATAGGGTGCATCATCATAGGATATGTCAAGGTAAGGGCAATGCACAACCCTACCTTCACACCAATTGTACACCAGTCATTTGGCAGATTCAACTTTATTATTCCTAAGGTGTGGCTGCCATATGCAACATATCCACTAAAACCAAAGAATTGCACCCTTCCAAACTCCTTAGGCTTCCTCGTTGAGGATTCCAAAAGAAGGGTCATGTTGAATCCCTCATAACTTATAAGAAAATACTGCAACTCCCGCAGCAAAGAGCAAGCCTCCCCAATCAGTGAAGGTCGAGACTTCATTCCATCCTCTAAGGCTCTGAACATCAACCTTGATTAACATGACCATGGCCAAAACATTGCAGGCATCAACCAAAAGGTTGGCAGGGGCAAGTGATGACAAGTAATGGATCCATGACAGTGCTGATAAGGGCAAGTGATGACAAGGAATGGATCCATGACAATGCAATTTCTATGGGAATCAAAAGATATGTAATTAATGGGTATTTGTCAATTGATCCTATGAAGATGGAGGATAATTTTTGAGTTATGAAGACCAGAATCCATATGAAAATATGGCCAACATATGTAAGTTGGCCAGTGTTGGTGATTCTCATTAGCTTCTGGAATTTCCAGACAAAGTGGAAAAAAATATGAGACATATTTTCAGTTAAATATGAATCATGTCCATGTTAAGATGGAGTGATAGAGAAAGAACCGTGTTTTCACATCAGGTTGTTGAAACACAACAAAGTTCTTGAATGGGACCAACTGATGGTCATATTGCATCTATGTCTTAACATGGGCCTAGCACATGGCACGAGATATCTTATACAATTTAGACATGTCAGTTTGGAGGTATTAAACAATAGTGATCCGAATTTAAATAGGAACCCAACAAATTTTAGATATAAGCAAAAAATACAAAGATGCAGTAGAAATAACACATCATTTCATTAATATAAAATACTGAAATATGCTTACAAACATAATGGAAATAAGACTAATGAGCGCTAGTATTGCAACAAGGATGCTGCAAATCCTGGGCTACGAGCTTTACCTATCAACCCGGGGTTCGTACAAACTTGGAGGTGACAATGTTGTATGCACAAGTAAAAGTGATGGTTCTACCTGTTGTCACTATTCAGCTGGTGAGATACCACTGGGGTTCCAAGCCATACTTCTATGGAGTCAGAAGAAGCTTGATTCTTTGATGGAAGAAAGGAAAATCTACTCTAAGAGAGTTACTCTACTGCAGTAATGGAGAAGGCCAACATGCAATGCTAAACCACACCATACCCTAATTAACCATTTAAGAAGTTATGCTAAGTAGAAATGCTAAATCAACATAAAACAAATGCTACTATCTAAGTTGCAGAAGTAAGAAGCATCAAACAATACTAATGTGCAAGTAAAGAAACTAAACTAAATCTGTTTTCACCTTTTTGGTCTTTTTATGCAAAATCAAGTATGCAAACTAATTGTTCTTGTGGATGTGACAGGTTGGACTAAAGGTATTTGAGGATGGCTAGAAGGTTTATTAACTGGTTGGATGGTGTGAAGGGTCCCTATGAGGCTTTTGGTGACTTCCTAGAGGTTTTCCATCAATTCAGCCTCAAAACAAGCTGTTTCAGGAAAACCTGCAGGATGTACTAGAAACCTACAAGATGACCCTATAGGAATTACAAGAAACCTACAAGATACAACCGAGAGATAAATGTGAGGTGTTGGAGGTGATGGGAGGCTTAGGAAAGGTGTGTGATGGGTGGAATGGAGTGTTAGAAGGTCTAGGATCATTCAGGAGTCAATATCCAAGATGATATATGGCTAGATTCGCTCAATGTGTTTGGGAGAATTTCAATGAAAAATGATGAAAAACTAGTGAGGGTGATGGTGAAAACAAGGGATGGCTAAGGTGGATGAAGTGGAAGGCGGTTGCTGGTGATGAATTATTAGTCTGCTCCTAAAGCACCTGCTCTGCATAACACATGTGTGTCTTCCAAAAAGCTATGCAACAAGATACATTTTCATAAACTAGAAAAGCATAATTAATGAGTCAACTGCATACACTATGCATGAAGAAAGTCGTTGAAAGGAATGAAAGCATGAGCAATATCTACTATAGAAATGGAGATGAAAAAGATGACAATGAAATCTACCTTGCAACATTAACCAAATACTAAATTAAAGACATCAAACTCCAAATCTCATAAAAGAACTAGAAATCTATGTTTTTGGGGTTGCTTAAGGGTCCCTTCCTCAAGTCATGGTCCCAGAGGGAGGAAGTGAGGCCGAGACACCTACTAAAAACCTTGTGCTGATCCGTTTTCTCCTTGATAACCTGCTACTTGAAATGAGGCACAAATGGAAGCAAACTATCACACAACCAATGTAATCTACACTACTTGTAATGGAAATGCATCTAATGAGAAAATTACCAATGAAGTTATGAATCTACACTAAGCATACATGTACAATAAAGACGAGCCTTGGCTGCTAGGGTTGGGCCCTAACGCAAGAGCTTTAGCCCTCTAAGTTAACTTAGTGTTGGCTCAAAACAAAACTCATTCTTATTACCAAAACAACAAATTACATCAAAAGAACTGTCACAAGTTTTGCAGCTCGAAAATAGAGTAGAGTTTTACAATCAAAAATCTGAATCCTACTAAGGTCCTAGGCCTCTCTACTTATACATCTGAAGTCCCCAACGACTTCCTTAAAATTAGGGAGGCTCGGCTCCCAAACTCGAGATAAACTGGTGCTTTGTCTCTGTAGGTTTTAACCCAATACATAAATTACCTACATACGAATTATAAAACACATAAAATAAACAATGCGAGAGCATAACACATAAAAAAATATACACAGATATTTTCCCCTAGATCCCAAAACCAAGACAACCAGCTTGATTTTTCATTATGTTCCTTTCAATGTTACAATACATATTTATACATGTCGAAGCATCCAATACCATGGACCGAAAACCATCGTGTCCAATCCATGGACTGAAAACCATCGTGTCCAAAACCATGTGCAAAAATCATGCACAAAACCATAGGTAGGTCTGCCCAACCTACTATAGGGTCCAAAAACAAAATTTTCTGGGGTGCTTCCCCAGACCCCATAGAGGGGGTAACTTGCACCCCTCAAACCCCCTATGACCCCCCCGCTATGCAATCGACGCAACGAAGGGGGGGCTCCACTCCCCCTCTAACCCGCCAATTAACTACGTGGGTTAGTCATGGAAAGAATATAACGCAACCCAAAATTCTCCCACTTGTTGTTTTCTTTCCATAGGGGGACACAAGAAAGCTTAGTCATTTATCTAGCCCTGCAACACCCATTGTTTCTCTACACCAGGAGAACTTCTCAGAGCTCACAGATTTTGTCAATGCATCTGCAGTATTCTTCAAAGTGTCCACCTTTAATAGCAACACCTTTTTGTCTTCTATCATATCCCTCACAAAGTGATACTGAACATCAATGTGCTTTGTCTTTGAATGATATGCAGGGTTCTTTGCCAAGAAAATTGCACTTTGGCTGTCACAACCTATCCTTATAGCTCCCTGTACTAACCCCATACTTGAACACACTCTTTGCAACCAAACTACTTTCTTGCTTGCATGAGTGGCTGCCATGTATTCTACCTATGTAGTTGATAGTGCCACTACAGATTGTTTCTTACTCATCCATATGACTGCACCTCCAAATAGGTTAAACACATACCCACTTGTAGATCTTCTCTGATCCAGATCTCCAGCCCAGTCTACTTCAATAAAGCCATGAATATCCAACACTCTATCCAATCCTGGTCTTCCTTGGTAGCACAAACCATAATCACTAGTGCCACATAAATACCTAAAAACCCGCTTCACTATTGTCCAGTGCTCCTTCCTTGGTTTTGACATAAACCTGCTCAATACTCCCACTGCATGTGCAATGTCTAATCCAGTACAGACCATTGCATACATCAGGCTATCGACTGCACTTGTATATGGAACACGGGACATGTTCTCTTCCTGTTCTTGTGTCTTGGGACACTGTTCAACCGATAACCTCACACATGCAGGAATAGGAACCTTCACTGGTTTACTATCCTGCATATTAAACCTCTACAATATTGTCTCAACATAATTCCTCTGGTTTAACCAGAGCTTCCTATTTTCCCGATCTCTTTTAATTTCCATGCCCAAAATATAGTTTGCAGCACCAATATATTTCATGTCATATTTGGAGGACAATTGGGTCTCCTAGATAATTGCTTTGTCATTCCAACCAGCAATATATCATCCACATATAAGACCAGATAAATAACCTGGTCACCAATTAATTTAAAATACACATAGTGATCTGCTTTTCTTTTGGTGAATCCAAGTCCCCGTATAAATGTATCAAATTTCTGATACCACATCCTTGGTGATTGTTTTAACCCATACAGAGACTTCTTTAACTTGCATACCAGTTCTTTCTTACCCTTCACTGCAAAGCCTTCAAGTTACTTCATGTAGATTTCCTTTTCCAGATCCCCATGAAGAAATGTTGTCTTCACATCCATCTGTTTTACCTCAAAACCAAAAGAAGCAACAAGAAATAAAAGTAATCTAATAGAAGTTACCTTGGCAATAAGAGAAATAATATCACCAAAATCAATTCCTGAAACTTGGGAATAACCTTTTGCTACCAACCTAGCTTTGTATTTCTCCACCTTTCCTTATACATTTGTCTTCTTCTTGAACACCCATTTGCTGCCAATGGTTTTCCTTCCAACCAGAAACTCCACCAGATCCCAAGCCTATTTTTTGTGCAAAGATGCCATTTCATCAACCATGGCCGCTTTCCAGAGTTTTCCATCCTCTAAATATACTGCTTCCTTCACAGTTCTGGGACCATCGTCAGTAATAGATAAAGCAAAATTTGAACAGAAAGCAGATGGACTATATCTTTTTGGCTGTCTTCTTTCTCAAACGGATCTTCTCACACCCGGAGTTTGTGGCTCTTCATCTTCTGATTCCTCCTCTGTTGTAGAGTCTAATTCTTCCTCCTTAAGCTCAAACTCTATCTTCTTAGGTTCCTTTGGTTGGACATGTTTAATAACATCTTTCACCTCTCTGAACACCACATCTCGATTGTACACAACCTTGCTTGTTACTAGGTTCCAAATCTTATAACCCTTTAAACCATCCTTATACCCAATAAAGATGCACTTTTCAGATTTACTATCCAACTTGGTTCTTTTCTCCTTTGGAACATGTACATATGCATCACATTCAAATATCCTCAAATGTGAAAGAGAGCGTTTCTTACCAGTCCATACCTCTTGTGGATTATTATCCTCCAACACTGATGAAGGTGATCTTTTGACTAGGTAACATGTTGTCTCCACCACCTCTACCGAGAATTCTTGTCCTAACCCAGCACCACTGAGTATGCTTCTTCCCCTTTCCATCAACATCTTGTTCTTTCTTTCTGCAACTCCATTTTTCTTAGGTGTGTATGGAGTAGTCTTTTGCTATGCTATACCACACTTCTTACATAATTCTTCACATTCCTTCCTGCAAAACTCTCTACCATTATCTGTCCTCAACACCTTTATCTTCTTCTCTGTCTGGTTTTCCACCAGAGCCTTAAATTCTTTAAACCTGTCAAAGACTTACGATTTCTTCTTAAGGAAATATATCCATGTATTCCTTGAGAAGTCATCTATAAATGATACATAGTACATAGACATACCCAGTGATGGAACCTTCACAGGTCCAAACACATCACTGTGCACAAGTTCTAAAATATGTTTTGCCCTCTTACCACAAGAGGGGAAACTCACCCAATTCTGCTTCCCATATACACAATTTCCACAGAAATCAAAATCCAAAGAGCTATTACTCATACTATTATCACTTAAGAATTCTAATGCCAAATTTCTCACATTAGTTTGATGGTAAAGGTCGATGCTAGTCTAAGTTTGATTTTTTGTTTTCCTTAGAGTCTGAGTCTTAGGAGTCTTGATGGTATACTTAAATAAAGGTCAACTATGCATTCTCATTCATCACCGGTCTCATAACCATGTGTCAGTTTTGTTCAAAGTTTACTATGTGCCACAAAGCTCCTTAGGTGATTTCATAGCGCATAAATCATTTTGAAGTTTTTTCGCAGCGCATAAATCCTTTTTAGCAGTTTCGCAGTGCAATATGTTTTAGGTGATTTCGTAGTGCATAATTCAGATTTTACACTAGCTGCGCTACGAAATCGGAGATTCGTGCAATCCGTAGCAAAGCTTTCCTAACTATCAAATCTGTTAAGTTCAGTTATGGTTGCATCATTGTCAGCTTATATACTCCACATATCATGTCCAACCGCTTATCTCCATCATTACAGCTGCTAGATACCTTGGTACGCTAGGATTGCAAGTTCCAAGAAAAGCAGGTATTCACAGTCTTAATTATGATTGTATTCGTTGTATGAGGAACAAGTCTGCAAGTTTTCAATTTGAATGCATTGTTATCAAGCGAGGCAATTATCAAGCGAGCCAGTCATTCAAGTGAGGTAGATATTGAAGATTGAGCAGCGCTAGTTTTTCAAACCTTCATTATGTTGAAGTCTCATGGAGGGATCTGCTGAAAGAAAAGACCACAGATCAGGCAGATTTTTAAGAAACAAACCTGCAGGTGTAGACATTATCTTGAAAACCAAAGAAGTTGAGCATGCATTCAAGTAGGTTGGATGTTGGAATTTTTGTGAGAAACTCCAGGGAGGTCATGCACAAATCACCATGGAATTTTCTTTGAATTTCACAAGGTTGAATTCAAAGGTTGGGATGCTCGAATTGCAAGTCTCACCAGAGGTAATATCCATAGTTACTGAGATTCCAAGGGGACAAGAAACTTGTTTTAAGAATTTCAAATTTGATATGACGCCCTGCAAATAATGTTTGAAGCCAGAGTACATTGACTTAGATTTAAACAAGTTTGTGCCTAGAAATTATGTCAAGGACTCATATGCCAATCTGCTTACCTGTATACAGAGGTACCTTACCTGTGAAGGGAGATATAATAAGGTGTATTCATATCATTTCAAGCTTCTGCTACATTTTACAGGAAAGATATCCCTTGATTTACCTTTTTACTTATTTCGTAGCTTAAGCAAAATGTGTGATAAGGTGCAGCTAAGGAAAGAAGCTTGTGAGACCTCATTGTTTCACCACAGTTTAATTAAGCTGATCATTCTGCATGAACTCCAAAGAGTAGGTAGGGACTGGCCCACATTCATATTCATGTTTGGTTTCAAGAACGAGACCGGTCTCAGTCCTCAAGCTGCAAAAGATCTTTCGACAGCAACTGGTCATTAGGCAGAAACAAGATCCAGGAGGTTTGCAAAGTTGAAGGCTAGGAAACAAGTAAGGGAATCCACCAAGCCACTGACTATCCAAGATACACCCCAGCAGTCCCTTAAAGAGAAAACTCAGGTCAAAGAAGGTGCACATGAATCAAACATAGGTGAAGGAGTACAAAGAAGGACTAGGAGCTAGGTAGCTAAAGAAAAAGGCAAGTCAGTGATTATTGAGGAAAGCCCTGTTTCAAAGGGAGACTTGAATGACTTACTGCAAGCCATTGATATTGAAGAATCTCCCCTAGTTCAAGAAGATTTGATAGAGTCAGGAAAAGACAAGGCTAAGAGAGTCAAAGCCTCGAAAAAACTCAAGTTTGATGATCAGGTTGATCAATTTGTCTTTAAGCCAAGAAGACCCATAACGAGGAATTTTAAACAAATACAGGAGGTACTGCCAAGAGCAGATGAAACAGGGGAGGTAACACAGCCTCATGAAAGAAAAGATAAAGGCAAAGCAATACCCTTCAAGAAGAAGATAGTGTGGAAGAGTTGAAAAGGAGGTTGGAATTAGCAAATTTTGAAATTTCTAGACTGAAGAAAGCCTCCAAGAAAATTGCAATCAAGGAGGCCTATTTTAACCAAATGCAAGCTCGGTGGGAGGAAAAAACATTTCAAATACCTGAGGTGGTTGATTGTAATGTTCAATTCCATAGCTGGACTGTCCCTACAATAAAGGAGACAGAATTCATCAGAAAGGTCAATACAAACCTGAGAGCTGGGATCAGAGTCATGAAGAAATAAATTGAAGACTTAAAGATATAGTTAAGCCAACAGAAAGAATCTCCTTAAGGGAGTCACACATCAAGTAAGGTTATGTTTCAAATTTTGATGATTTTCCTTGTTATAATATTTCTTGAAGAATCATACATTTCCACTCAGTTTTGAAAAGCTTTGGAGCAATTGAAAAGGATGTTTAAATATCAAGAAGCTCAAAGTAGCAAAATTTTTGGGTTAAAACTATGTTTTTGGAATTACACAGCAGTTTCGTAGTGCGCTACGAAACTGCTGAAGCTACATAATTTAAACTCAATCAACCGATTTTGAGAGACCGAGGGAAAATTTTTGAAAAAGGAATATCTTCAAAGGATCATCTAAAGGTATCAACTTTCAATAATGTCAAAACAGGTGGAGGAAACATATATTCGAACCAAACTCTAAACTTTTTGTTATAAAGTGATCACATTTACTACAGTCCATGATATGTCAGACAGCTTGGAGGAGCTTTTGTCTTCACACATGGAAATGGTTGACGACACATCGAGGACATGGAATTCTGATATATTTTGTATAATCAAAGATGAAGGGCATGGTTCATTGGATTCGAATATCTTTGAGGAAAACCAAAGGCAGATAAACAGGGGCAGTTTCCTACTTTTCAGGGGTAATGGAGAAGATGTGACATTGAGGACTAGTATGGAGCTTCGAACATCCACCACAGCCAAACTAAAAAAAGACCACTTGTCAAAGAACGAGAATGATTGTAATTAAGGCTATTATTAGCATGATATGGAGTTAGACTCCTATTTGCCTTAGATCTCTAAAAAGTCTAGTTAGCAGTTTGTTACATTTAATAGGTAGTTAAAATTTGAATAGGTGTCATAAGAAGTAGAATTCAAGTTCCCCTCATGTTGGAGGAGGAATCTCAGCTTTGTAAAAGAATTCTATATATAGGAGAAAGAGAAATGTACCAATGGTTGGAAATTTATGAAAAAAAGCTCTGATATTTGGCTTATGTAAAAACTCTATTTTTTTGGTAATACAGTACTGGTGTATGCTTCTCAAGAATCATAAAGAGTTCAATGTAATGAGTTTATTTTGTTGTATTTTCATGTTATCTACAGTGTTATGAGTGTGTGATTACTTAGAAATCATTAACAGTGCTCTAATTTCCTTCATATACTCGTAAACTGCCTTCTATGTGTTTGGTGTGTTGAAATCTGAATGCCTTGACTTCTATGCAAAGCCAACCCTGTTGTTAATACTAAATCATATATGGCTCCATAAGCCCAATGGATACTTGTTAGTTTTGTTTCCACCATTTTCATTTCTTATTTGTTTCACAAGAGTTAGCCATCTTGATCATAATCAAAAACCTTTAATCCTTTGAGAGAGCCCTCTCAGGTTGGGGAGGCTAAACCTCAGCCTAAAGTAGGTTTGAAACAGTTACTTGAAGTCTTCCTGGTCTGCAGCCTTCCAGGGCCTGATTTTGAGATAACATTTTGGTGTGTCTGTCGGGAGTCTGAAGATTATTCATTCCCAAAATCAAGAGACTGAACTTCTGAAGGTAGCAGGAGCTCAGAAGATTTTTCGAGGCTGCAATCTACCTTGGTGACTCCATACATTTTCAAAGTTTAAAAGGTGGCTTCGAGAGGGAGATATACACAGAGCAATCCTGATCCAGATCCACCTACTCCTATGGACAATCCAAACACCATTTCAAGGAGAGATTTACTGAAAGGTACTCCATCTTTTTCAAAATATTTTCTCTCTGAATTTTCAATAAGTCTTGAGGACAAAATTGTTGATGATAAGATTCATGAGGTGTTGTTGAGGTCTGAAAACGAAGAAGAACTTATTGGAATTATTCTAGATTTACAAAAAAGAGGTATTGATACTTCGTCCTTAGTGTCACAAAAAGATAAGGAGGAATTTTAGGAGGTTGTTACTTTTGAATTGTTGTTAGAAGAGGAAGATTTAAATAAACTCAAAGAGCTTGATCCTTTTACAGTCTTACTCAAATCTAAAACTGGTCTACCCCTTCCAAATTGGAGTACATTTTTCAGTGGTTTGCAAAGTCCAAATAGTCCTTTTCGTATCAGCACTTTATCCTCTGCCTCTGCTAGTCCTAGTAGCTCTCAGACACTAGGAAATCCACCTCATATCAGTTCTGGTTCCTCTATGCCTACAGTACCTGTCATCACTACTCCTCCATTAATTATGGCCGTACCTGCTAGGTATGCTCCACTAGCCCTCCCTGCTGTTTTACATGACCTTCCCAGCAAATATGCTGCTAGAATTCCAACATGGGGTGGGGATGAAGAAATCACAGCAGAAGAACATGTAGACAGATTCAATGATTTTGTTGACAGAGAGGAAGTTGATGATGAGGATGTGAAGCTAAGATTGTTTGCACAAACCTTCATTGGAGAGGTTAGAAAATGGTTTAAGGCTCTTACAGCTGGAAGCATTCACAGTTGGGCAGAGTTTGAAGATAGTTTTCTAAGGAAATGGGGAAATAGAACTAACCCTATCCAAGCTCTTACTGAATACAACAATCTTAGAAGAGCTCCTGATGAAACCATCCAAAACTTCTCCAAGAGGTTTAATAAAATATACAATTCCATCCCAGCCCATTTGAAACCTCCTGGGGCCTTGGCACAACTGAGATATGCCGAAGCATTTGATTCTGACTTCTCTCTGTTACTCAGAGAAAGGGATTTTGCTACTCTTGCTGACATGCAAAATGATGCAATTAAAGTGGAAGTAAACATGATTGTTGCTAAGAAATCAAAGATGGCAAAATCTAAACTGAAAGAAGAAGAGAAACCTTCCACTTCAGCTCCAGAAGATACGTTTGACTCAATGATGAAGACCATGGAAAAATTGATGGATCGGTTGGCTCTTGGGAATACCTCTGCTCCCCCAGCGCAACAGGAACCTCAATTTAGGAATCCTCAGTTCAGAAGACCTCAAAATCAGCAAAGGCCAAGAGAAAACAGAAATCAACAGCTAGATACTCCAGTAAGACCTCCTTTCCAGCAAAATTTGGTGGATGAAGAAGATGAACCTGAGGAGTCCATCCATTGTCTTGATGAAGAAGTGTCAGGGATTTTCTTGACTACAGAAGAACATGATGAGTCTAGTATGACCAAACCAGGAGAAGAACCTTCAGACTATTTAAAGGGCTATCAACATGCTATCTTTGAGATGCAAAAGCAGTACAATCTCAAGAATAGAAACGTGCCCATTACAGCAAGCAAAGCACAGCCCAAGAAGGATGCCTCAAAATATGTTGAAGATAAGAAGGAAAACTCAAAGGTTGCTGAAGGTAAAGATGATTCTTCACCTGGCAAAAATGATATTCAAGCTCCATCCCCTACTAAAGAAATTAAGAAGATTGTTTCTGTTTTTAACCTTGAGAATGAGATTGCAAAAATCAAGATATTAGTCCCCTTTAGTGAAATCCTCAAGGTAGAAAAATACAGACGTAAGATTGTTGAAATGTTCAATTCACAACCAGGAGTAGCGGATATCTTAAATGTACAAGAAGATAATCCTATTATTTACTTGGGTCCAAGACTTGAAGATGAACAGAATGAAGAGTTTCCTCCTTTCTACATAAGCATTAGCATTCATGATATGACTTTACATAATGCTATGTTAGATTCAGGGGCATCTCATAATCTTATGCCCAAGGTGATCATGGAAATATTGGGATTAGAGGTAAGTAGACCATATAAGGATTTATTTTCCTTTGATTCAAAAAGAGTTCAATGCATTAGTTTGATTAAAGATGTTGTTGTGGGTCTCACACAAATTCCAGCGAAAACAATTTTAATGGACATTGTTGTGGCTGACATTCCACCTAAGTTTGGAATGCTTCTTTCAAGATCGTGGGCAGCAAAAATCAAGGCCACGATGCAGATGGACCTTACCTATGCTACTATCCCTGCTTTTGGTGAGCAAAGGAGGCTGTATCGGGAGACTAGAATGGCTTATATGGTAAGCAGCAAAGATAAACCTCAAAACTTTCCCATTTATTCATTTGACACTGGTCTCGGATCAGCCATCCTTTTCAATGAGTCAGCTGGAGAAGAATCAGAGGATAAACTTTCAAGAAACCAGTGCCAAGGAGATCAGCAAGAAGATGAAAATGAGACAACAGGTTGGTGGTCATTATATTTTGATGGATCAGCAGGAAGAGAGGGGGCAGGAGCTGGGATTTCGATCACAAGTCCTCATAAAGAAAGTAAGTTTCTCTCCGACAAGCTAAATTTTGATTGCACTAACAATATGGCCGAGTATGAATCTCTGATTTTGGGTTTAGAAGCTTTGTTAAAGTTGAAGGCTAGAAACATTGATGTTTGTGGAGATTCTGAATTGATAATAAAACAACTGGAAGGTGCTTATCAAACCAAGGATGTAAGGATGAGGGCATATAGAAACTAAGTGTTGGATATGTTGGAAAAGTTTCAGGCTCATACTTTTAGTATCAAAACCAGAGACCAAAACTCTATTGTAGACTCCCTTGTTGTTTCTGCTAGTCTTTTTATTATTCCTATGCACTCTTCTGAAAAGTATGAGGTGGAGGTTCGTCACCGACCAGTTATACTAGATAACATCACTAATTGGCATGTCTTTGAGGATGATTAGCAGGTAAGGAATTTCATTGAGTTAAAGGAAGAATTTGTGAGCACTCAAATGGATCAGCAAAACATGTTTGTGGAATCAGGAAAAGTCTGAAGTCTTACAATTAAAAAACAACCTGATTCCAAAAGGTCTCATTCCCCTTGAGAAATTGTTTGATCAAAACGATGTATTCAAAGCCCCAAAATTACAAGCTGATGAGGAAGAAGTGGAAAGCTACAATTTAGGAGATTCAGTTGTACCCAAGATGGTCAAGATTTCGAAATTTCTTTCAGCTGATATGAAGACTAAATATGTTGAGATGATGAAAAGGTTCATTGATGTTTTTGCATGGAGCTATGCTGACTTGAAACAATATGATTCCTCAATTATACAGCATACCATTCCTATTAAGGAGAATGAAAAACCTTTCAAGCGGAAGTTAAGAAGAATTAATCCTCTTCTTATGCCATTGATTGAAAAGGAAATGAAAAAACATTTTGATGCTAAGATTATTGTTCTAATCAGATTCTCAAATTGGCTTGCTAATTTGGTCCCAGTTAGGAAAAAGAATGGAGAGATCAGGATTTGTATAGACTTTAGAAATATGAATAAAGCTTCATTGAAAGATAATTATCCTCTTCCCAAGATGGATCTAATTCTGCAAAACATTGTTGGTTCACAAAGGATGTCTATGCTTGATGGTTTCTCAGGGTACAATCAGATTCTTGTTCATCCAGATGATCAAGAGAAAACAACCTTCACAACGCCATGGGGAACATTCATGTACGCCAAGATGCCTTTTGGTCTCATGAATGCAGGAGCCACTTTCCAGGGAGCAATGGATATTGCGCTAAAGAAAATGATAAATCAGTGGTGGTTTATCTTGATGACATCACAGTTTTTTCAAAGAGAGAAGAAGATCATTTGAAGCACCTTGAAAGAGTTTTGTTGAAATGTAGAAGGTTCGATATTTCTCTTAATCCAACCAAAAGTATTTTTGCTTTAACCTCTGGCAAACTTCTTGGTCATATCATTTCTGAAGAAGGAATTAGGATTGATCCTAATAGAGTTAGTGCAATTAAAAAGTTAGATCTGCCAAGAAGTAGGAAAGAGATTCAATCCTTCCTTGGAAAAGTCAACTTTGTTAGGCGATTCATTCCTAACTTTGCTGAAGTTGTCAAGAGTATAACAAAGATGTTGAAAAAGGGAGTGGACTTTAAGTGGACAGCTGAAGCAAAGAAATCGTTTGAGGAGATCAAGAAGGAACTCACACAAGCACCAGTACTTATCAGCCTTGATTTTACCAAGGAATTCCTTATTTTTACATTTGCTTCTGAGGATACAATTTCTGGAGTTCTGCTGCAAAAGGGAAGTCAAGGTACTGAACAACCTATTTCTTTCTTTAGCAAGACATTAGAAAATGCTGAACTGAAGTATAATATCCTAGAGAAGCAAACTTATGCCTTGGTGAAAGCAATAAAGGATTTCAGAATCTATGTTTTGCATTCTCACATTTTTGCCTATGTTCCAAATGCTGTTATAAAGGATATTCTAACACAGGTTGATCCGGATGGAAAAAGGGGCAAGTGGATAGCAAAATTGTTAGAGTATGACATTGAGATTAAACCCACAAAGTTGGTAAAGGGTCAAGGCTTAGCCAAGCTGCTGACACAATCAAATTTGGACTGTCTTGACATTAACTTGAGTATAGAGATCTCAGAAATTTCTGAAAATGAAGAGGAGTTGGTCCAAATAAATGAAAAATTCTTGGTTTCAGAATGGTACAAGGATGTAGCATTTGTTTTGCAGCATAATAAATCCCCTGCTAATCTTTCAAAATCCAAAGCCCGATTTGTCAAGCTAAAATCTTTAAGATATTTTGTGTATGACCAAAATTTGTTTTGGAAAGATGCAAGAGGGATATTGTTAAATTGTCTCCTTGAAGAAGAAGCTGATAAAGTAATTGATGAATTCCATAAGGGAGATTGTGGAGGACATCACTATTGGAAAGCTATTGCAAACAAGATCTTGAGGGCTAGATATTTTTGGCCAACTATGTTCAGAGACATCTATAAAAAGGTAGCTACATGTCATGAATGTCAAGTGTTTGAAGGAAAGAGGAAGCTTGTCCCATTGCCTTTGGTTCCTATATATGTTGAAGCGCCCTTCCAGCAATGGGGATTGGATTTTATAGGGGAAATTCATCCTCCTTCATCAGGTCAGCATCGCTAGATTCTCACAGCCACTAATTACTTTACCAAATAGATAGAAGCAGTCCCAACAAGGCAAGCAAATGATTCAGTGATTATCTCTTTCTTAGAAAATAATATATTATCAAGATTTGGTTTCCCAATGAAGATTATAACTGACAATGCTCAAGATTTTAAGTCCAAGAAGATGATTAATTTTTGCCATCAGTATCACATTTCTCTTGGACACTCTACTGCTTATTATCCGCAAGGAAATGGCCTTGTTGAATCATCAAACAAAAGCCTTGTGAGGATCATCAAGAATCTGCTGCAGGAAAATAAGAAAGCTTGGCATTTGAAATTAAAATATGCTTTGTGGGCCGACCAGATTTGTACAAAGAGATCCATTGGAACATCACCATATGAGTTAGTATACGGTGTTGAAGCCATATTTCCAACATCCCTTGGAGTACCTGTAATGAAGTTGATTCAAGGATTAGAGGAGGAACCAAATGCTGTACAAAGAAGGATCAATCAGCTGATAGCCTTACAGGAGAAAAGAAAAGAGGTGTATGACAGTCATCAACAAAGTCAGAACAGAATCAAGAGAACATTTGATAAGAAGATCAAAGAAGTTACTTTTCAGATCCATGATGGAGTGTTGAAATGGTAAGCTAGAATTGAAGAAAAAGGTAAGCACGATAAATTTGAAAATTTGTGGAAAGGCCCATATCAAATTTCTGCTTTTCATGGAAATAACACTTACATTCTGCAAGAAATTGATGGAAAACCATATGCTGGAGGACCTGTCATTGGCAGGTTCCTAAAGCATTATTATTGATCAAAATCCTACCAGTTTCTCACAACATTGTATATACCCGTTTTATCAGTTTTCTTTTGTTGCAAATAATGACAAGCTGAATAGAAAGCTTAAGCCTGAGATGAAGGCCCAAGAAGCTGCAAAAAGATGCTCGTCAAGCAAATCTATGTTTGTCATAAAATGGATAAAGCACTGGACTTGCGAGTTCTTAGTGTACTATAGGAGCACACTATCCCAAGTGGAGCCACTATTATCACTTAAGAATTCTAATGCCCAAATTTCTCACATTAGTTTGATGGTAAAGGTCGGTGCTAGTCTAAGTTTGATTTTTTGTTTGCCTTAGAGTCTGAGTCTTAGGAGTCTTGATGGTATACTTAAATAAAGGTCAACTATGCATTCTCATTCATCACCGGTCTCATAACCATGTGTTAGTTTTGTTCAAAGTTTACTATGTGCCACAAAGCTCTTTAGGTGATTTCGTAGCGCATAAATCATTTTGAAGTGTTTTCGCAGCGCATAAATCCTTTTTAGCAATTTCGCAGTGCAATATGTTTTAGGTGATTTCGTAGCGCTTAATTCAGATTTTAGATTGGCTGCGCTATGAAATCAGAGATTCGTGCAATCCGTAGCAAATCTTTCCTAACTGTCAAATCTGTCAAGTTCAGTTATGGTTGCATCATTCATTGTCAACTTATATACTCCACATATCATGTCCAACCGCTTATCTCCATCATTACAGCTGCTAGATACCTTGGTACGCTCGGATTGCAAGTTCCAAGAAAAGCCAGGTATTCACAGTCTTAATTATGATTGTATTCGTTGCATGAGGAACAAGTCTGCAAGTTTTCAATTTGAATGCATTGTTATCAAGCGAGGCGGTTATCAAGTGAGGCAAAGATTGAAGATTGAGCAGCACTAGTGTTTCAAACCTTCATTACGCTGAAGTCTCATGGAGGGATCTGCAGAAAGAAAAGACCACAGATCAGGCAGATGTTTAAGAAACAAACCTAAAGGTGTAGACATTATCTTGAAAAACAAAGAAGTTGAGCATGCATTCAAGTAGGTTGTTGGAATCTTTGTGAGAAACTCCATGGAGGTCATGCACAAATCACCAAGGAATTTTCTTTGAATTTCACAGGGCTGAATTCAAAGGTTGAGATGCTCGAATTGCAAGTCTCACTAGAGTTAATATCCATAGTTACTGAGATTCCAAGGGGACAAGAAACATGGTTTAAGAATTTCAAATTTGATATGACCCCCTGCAAAGAATTTCTGAAGCCAGAGTACATTGACTCATATTTAAACAAGTTTGTGCCTAGAAAATATGTCAAGGACTCATATGCCAATCTGCTTACCTGTATACAGAGGTACCTTACTTGTGAAGGGAGATATAATAAGGTGTATTCATATCATTTCAAGCTTCTGCTACATTTTACAGGAAATATATCCCTTGATTTACCTTTTTACTTATTTTGTAGCTTAAGCAAAATGTGTGATAAGGTGCAGCTAAGGAAAGAAGCTTGTGAGACCTCATTGTTTCACCACGGTTTAATTAAGCTGATCGTTCTGCATTAACTCCAGAGAGTAGGTAGGGACTGGCCCACATTCATATTCATGTCTAGTTTCAAGAATGAGACCGGTCTCAGTCCTCAAGCTGCAAAAGATCTTCCGACAGCAACTGGTCATCAGGCAGAAACAAGATCCATGAGGTTTGCAAAGTTGAAGGCTAGGAAACAAGTAGGGGAATCCACCAAGCCACTGACTATCCAAGATATACCCCAGCAGTCCCTTAAAGAGAAAATTCAGGTCAAAGAAGAAGCACATGAATCAAACACAGGTGAAGGAGTACAAAGAAGAAGGACTAGGAGCCAGGTAGCTGAAGAACAAGTCAAGTCAGTGATTATTGAGTAAAGCGTTGTTTCAAAGGGAGACTTGAATGACTTACTGCAAGCCATTGATATTGAAGAATCTCCCCTAGTTCAAGCAGATTTGATAGAGTCAGGAAAAGACAAGGCTAAGAGAGTCAAAGCCTCGAAAAAACTCAAGTTTGATGATCAAGTCGATCAATTTGTCTTTAAGCCAAGAAGACCCATAACGAGGAATTTTAAACAAATACAGGAGGTACTACCAAGAGCAGATGAAACAGGGGAGGTAACACAGCCTCATGAAAGAAAAGATAAAGGCAAAGCAGTTACCCTTCAAGAAGAAGATAGTGTGGAAGAGTTGAAAAGGAGGTTGGAATTGGCAAACGTTGAAATTGCTAGACTGAAGAAAGCCTCCAGGAAATTTGCAATCAAGGAGGCCTATTTTAACCAAATGCAAGCTCGGTGGGAGGACAAAACATTTCAAATACCCGAGGTGGTTCATTGTAATGTTCAATTCCATAGCTGGATTGTCCCTACAATAAAGGAGGAACAATTCATCAGAAAGGTCAATACAAACCTAAGAGCTGGGATCAGAGTCATGAAGAAACAAATTGAAGACTTAAAGATACAGTTAAGCCAGCAGAAAGAATCTCCTTAAGGGAGTCACACATCAAGTAAGGTTATGTTTCAAATTTTGATGGTTTTCCTTGTTATAATCTTTCTTGAAGAATCATACATTTCCACTCAGTTTTGAAAAGCTTTGGAGCAATTGAAAAGGATGTTTAAATATCAAGAAACTATGTTTTTGGAATTACACAGCAGTTTCGTAACGCGTCACAAAACTGTTGAAGCTACATAATTTAAACTCAGTCAACCGATTTTGAGAGACCGAGGGAAATTTTTGAAAAAGGAATATCTTCAAAGGATCATCTAAAGGTATAAAATTTCAATAAGGTCAAGACAGGTGGAGGAAACATATATTCGAACCAAACTCTAAACTTTTTGTTATAAAGTGATCACATTTACTACAGTCCATGATATGTTAGACAGCTTGGAGGAGCTTTTGTCTTCAAACATAGAAAAGGTTGACAACACATCGAGGACGTGTCATTCTGATATATTTTGTATAATCAAAGATGAAGGGCATGGTTCATTGGATTCGAATATCTTTGAGGAAAACCAAAGGCAGATAAACAGGGGCAGTTTCCTACTTTTCAGGGGTAATGGAGAAGATGTGACAATGAGGACTAGTATGGAGCTTTGAACATCCACCACAGCCAAACTAAAAAAGACTACTTGTCAAAGAACGAGAATGATTGTAATTAAGGCTATTATTAGCATGATATGGAATTAGACTCCTATTTGCCTTAGATCTCTAAAAAGTCTAGTTAGCAGTTTTTTACATTTAATAGGTAGTTAAAATTTGAATAGGTGTCATAAGAAGTAGAATTCGAGTTCCCCTCATGTTGGAGGAGGAATCTCAGCTTTGTAAAAGGATTCTATATATAGGAGAAAGAGCAATGTACCAAGGGTTGGAAATTTATGAAAAAAAAGGCTCTGATATTTGGCTTATGTAAAAACTCTATTTTTTTGGTAATACAGTACTGGCTTATGCTTCTCAAGAATCATAAAGAGTTCAATGTAATGAGTTTATTTTGTTGTCTTTTCATGTTATCTACAGTGTTATGAGTGTGTGATTACTTAGAAATCATTAACAATGCTCTAATTTCCTTCATATACTCGTAAACTGCCTTCTATGTGTTTTGTGTGTTGAAATCTAAATGCCTTGACTTCTATGCAAAGCCAACCCTACTGTTAATACTGAATCATATATGACTCCATAATCCCAATGGATACTTGTTAGTTGTGTTTCCACCATTTTTATTTCTTATTTGTTTCACAAGATTTAGCCATCTTGATCATAATCAAAAACCTTTAATCCTTTGAGAGAGCCCTCTCAGGTTGGGGAGGCTAAACCTCAGCCTAAAGTAGGTTTGAAACAGTTACTTGAAGTCTTCCTGGTCTGCAGCCTTCCAGGGACTGATTTTGAGATAACACATACCTTCTACCATACCTTTACCATGAAGTATTCGAAGGCCCTTCTCTCCAATATGTCCAAGCCTTTGATGCCACAACATGATCTTCTCTCCAAAGACCACTAGATTTTCTGCTCCACTTTTAGGAACCACAGAGCTGTTGCACCCATCAATAATAGTGCTACTTGCAGCTTGTACAGAGTTCCAATCTGAACTCCCTGCATCAATACCAGCACTCCCTGAACCATCTTGCAGGTATCCTTCTCGAACACTATTTTTACACCTGCATCATCCAGCTTGCTTACAGAAATCAGATTTCTGGCCAATGCAGGAATATGCAGAACACCTAGAAGTGTTCTAACCCTTCCACCTTACAACTTCAACTTTAATTTTCCACGACCAACGATTCTAGCCTTCCTATCATCCCCTAAGAAGACATAACCACCATCGTATTTCTCATACTCTCAGAACCACTCTCTATGGGGAGTGAAGTGAAAGGATGCACCTGAGTCAATCAACCATGCCTCATGATCTACATGTGTACTTGAAGAAGCCAAGTACAGATCCCCACCTTCATCTGAGGTGGTTTTCGCCTCTATAGAAGGAGCATCATCAGATCCCTTTCTTTTATCAGGAGCTTTAGATTTACAATCTCTTTTGTAGTGCCCTTCCTTTCCGCATTTCCAGCACACCACCTTTACAGGTTTTCTTGGAGATTTAGATCTCCCAATTGATGACTTATTTTTTTTCGGTTCTGGGACCGTACTCATATAGACAAGGCATCACCATTCTGACTCTCCATGTTTTTCCATATCATCTACTTTGTCAGCAAGGATGAGGCTATTTCATCAAACTTCAAGGTAGTTGTATTGCTACCTATTGCAATAACCAGACTATCCTACGAATCTGGTAGAGAACACAACAAAATGATGCACTTATCTTCATCTGAAATTTTAATATCAATAGATAATAACTGACTTACCACAATATTAAATGCGTTCATATGCTCTGTCACCGAGTCTCCATCTTTCATCCTCAGGTTATATAGCTTTCTCCATAGGAACAGTTTATTCACCAGAGACTTAGATTGGTACAAAGTCCCTAACTTGTCCCACAAAGCCTTCATCATAGCTTCCCCTTATACATTCAACAATACTGAATCTGAGACACACAACCGTATTGTGCTCTTTGCCTTTCAACCTAACTTCTTCCATTCTTCATCGGACACTCCCATTGGTTTAGTACCTAGATCTACTGCAATTCATTGATCTTTATCCACCAACAAATCCTCCATCTTGAGTTTCCACAATTCAAAACTCTAACCATTAAATTTCTCGATCTCTATCTTTCCATTGCTTGCCATCTTTTTTCACCACCAGAATCGATCTTGCAGATCTCCCACTGAACAAGGTTTACCACAGGCCCGAGTGAAACCCCTCAGCAGGAAAGGTGTCCCCTTGAAGCCAAAACAGCTCTGATACCAAATTTAGGTCTTAACCCCATACAAAAATTACCTGTATACGAATTCTAAAACACATAAAATAAGCAATGAGAGAGCATAACACATAAAACACATATACATAGAGATTTTCCCCTGGATCCCAAAACCGGGACTACCAGCTTGATTTTTCACTATGTTCCTTTCAATGTTACAATACATATTTATACATGCCGAAGCATCCAATACCATGGACTGAAAATCATCGTGTCCAAAACCATGGACCGAAAACCATTGCATCCAAAACCATGTGCGAAAATAATGCACAAAACCATAGGTAGGTCCACCCAACCTGCACCCCTCAAACCCCCTATGACCCCCCCACTACGTAATTGGCTCAACGAAGGGGGGGCTCCACCCCCCCCCCCCCCCTCTAACCCCCCTGTTAACTACATGGGCTAGTCGTGGAAAGAATATAACACAACCCAATAGTCTCTCACTTGCTCGGTTGCCTTCTAGTCCTCGTGATTTGGTTGTTTGCACTATGAGCTAATGTGATGAATGGAGGAATATTCAAATTGTGAAGTAGTAAATGAGGAGAATTTACCTCCTATAATCCCTCTCCCTTGTCCCATTCGATTTTTGACCTTGGTCTTTGCCAAAATTCCTTGGTTTTCTCCTTAAACCTGCATTCAATGCATATTAGATCACAAAGCATAATATCGAACTCTAACTCACCTCATAAACAAAATATAATCAAAAACATGTAATAAGTTATGGGAAAAGTTGGTTTTACTAAGCTAGGAGGTGAATTAAGTCCCATATAATTACCCAATAATGAGTCTCATCATCACCCCCCTACTGAAAGTGTTTCTCATACTCTGAGCAACATAATCGATATCCATATCATTCATGGCTCTAGTGGCCTCTCTGATATCCCATGCCTCTATTGTGGTCTCCTCTTCTTGTTCATAGAAGCATGCTTTCTTTTCTACCTCTTCCCACTGCCTCTTTTCTTCTTCTTCTTTTCTCCCTTCTAGCATCCCTAAGAGTAGTGGTGGACTGATTTTTAGGCCTATCCAATTGACCTTCAACATTTGCATAGATTTCTTATACAAAGGTGTCCTGTTGTGTGCCTCTCTCAACCTTTGAGGAGAGTGATATTCTCTTATCTTTAAGTTGTATGGTAGGGTGTTCCATCTCCTCAGGCAAGCATGTATACTATTATCTCCTAGCAACTTGAACATGTCCTCAAAATGTGAAATTTCTTGCTCTTGGGCAATAAGATATCCAAGTGCCAGCTAAGGATCATTTGCAATCAAATTATGGGTATTGATGAGGGCCATGGTATTTGATTATTCAGCTCTGACCAGAAGAGGTTTAGTTTTCTCTCTTGCCAATATCCTTTTCATCTCTGCAACTCTTGACTCCTCATGGTTCATCCATGATTCTAAAGCCATTATTTGTAGATCTCCTAGCTTGGAATTAGGGTACCATACATTCATTTCTGTGAGGGCCATGTTGTGCAAATAAAACTCAGCCATTTTGGCCCTATCCTCTAGTGTACTTTGATCACAAAGATCAATAAACTGCCTATAGTCCTGAAATGGCATGGTTCCTATTTGTGCTAGGGTCTGAAATTGCAGCCATTTTTCTTTGAGGAAGAGAGCATAGGATTTAGTTGGCATCCTACACTGGATTTCTTCCAAAGAGAGACTGGCCATACATGCCAATTAATTCTCTATTCCCTACAATTGTCCTCTCAACCATGCATTTTTTTATCTCTAGTCGATTTTGCATTATAGCTTCTCTGTCCCTCAAGCCACTTAGCTCTTTGCCCATCTCCTTGAGTTTCTCTTCCATGTGCCCAATGTCTTCCACCCCCTTTGATTTGGCGATCTGCATCCATCGGTGAGTTATGGCCCTCTCCTTCTCAAGCTCGAAGAACAGTGGGATGACAAACTTTTGAGGTATGAACCTGCCTCCTTCAATAAAATGGTCATAGGAGTCCAGGTTAGGTTGGGGGCTAGGTTCTTTTGTCGCTAGTTCCTCTTCTTTAGTTTCTTGCTACTCCCCTCCCTTTCTTTCCAATTTTTGTGCCTCCTATAGATTCAGCAAAGTATCCTGTAGGAATATTTTTGCTTCTTGTAGAATTTTTTGTGTATCCTATAGGATTGCCTTTCCCTCGGAGGAAGTTGATCTAGTAGTAGGCCTCCTCACATAGGTGATAGGGGACTTAGGGGAAGGAATTTTGTCTTTTTTTGTAGGGGAGTCTTCAATCACAATAGGAATTTTGGTTGATTCTTGTGGCTTCCCTTGTATTATTATTGTGCTCTTTCTTGTCCTAAAATGCAATGGGGTTTGCCTTTGCCTTTTTGCTTTTTGCTTGATTGGGGTGTTAAGAGAAGTGAGAGCAGTTATTGCCTCTCTCTCAGTGGCTTCTGGAGACACCCTAGGTGACTCCTCCTTGTTTTCTATCCCCTCTTTTCCATTGCCTTCTTCCTCTATGTCCTTCTTGTCTTCTTCTTCTTGTAGATCTTCATCATCTCTATCAGTTTCCTCCTTAATTTCCTCCTCTGTTTCTTCATCATCCTCCTTCTCTTCTCCCTCTTCTTCTTCATCTTCATCATGTTCCTCTGTCTCAACTCCTTCTTCATACATCTCATCCCTATCTTCTTCTATATCTTCCTCTTCCTATTTACTTCCTCTTCACTGACAGTAGGACTAACATCATAAGTGAGAGATTTGATGTCATCATCTGCTGGCATGTCTCTGAAAGTTGACCATGTTATAGGAGTTATGTGGTTTTGGAGGGAATATTCTATGAGGATCCTAATCAACCCATGGTGAGTTAACTGTTGGGAATTTCCCTCCTTCACTTTGATGCTTGAGTCTATGAGTGATTGAAGTAGGAAGTATGGTATGTTGAGCCTTTGGTGAGGGGGTGTTTCTACTCCAAATCTTAATTCTTCAAGGATCCTGAAATGATAGCCATAGAAAACACTATACCTACCCTCACATGAGATGTATTTGATCAGTTGGTAGCCTACCTCATTCCATGGATATGGCAGACTTTCCCTCCTTACTCCATTTTTGTCCTCAGTGGGTTCCTCACCTTCTAAAAAGAATTTTCTTTTGGCAACTTGGTTATCTCCTTTGTCTTCTTTCCTCCATGGTATTCCTAGGGGGAGTGTGGTGACTTTGCTGATGAGCTCAGGGGTGAGATCTATAGTGAGGCCCCTTATTACAATAGTGGCATGGATTCTGGTGAGTGGAGTGAGGGAGAGAGAAAATTCTTGAGCCACCTCATCATCATACCCTCTGAATTTTTCGAAAAACCCCATCCAATTATGCCTTGAGAAGATTTCAAGCACTTGGGGGTGTTGTTGCATTCTCGTAGTGTTGGTGGGTTCTCTCCGATTAAAGCCTCCTGACATCTTGTTGGTGAAGCTTGAGGATAAAATGAGAGGGTTGAAACAATTTTTCAAATGCAGAAGCAAAATAGAGATGACTATGTATGTAATTCCCTTCACATAGTTGCTAAATTCACTAAAACTTAGAGTATTCTTGGTTCATTTACTTGCAAAGAGGGATGTAATTATAGAGCCTACCTCTTTAGATTGTTTTTGTTGGCTTGTTGGGGCTTGACCCAGGTTCGAAAGAGTTATTCGCCAAAAAAATCTTGCGCTACCGACTCTTTCGACAACAGCCCACAGAGCGCAGACTGAAGTCTCACCCGAGGTAGCATGGGAGGGTGCTGGAACCAAGTTTCCACACCCTTGGGATGTCTAGATGTGTTCTGGAGGGATCGCAAACCGATCCGCACCCTCGCGCCACTCTACGCCATTGTCCAACTTCCACGCAGGTCCACACCTCAACGCTTCTTAATTCTTATTATTACTGAGTGTATTATAGATCTAATCTACCTCTTAAGGTCTTTAAGCAAACATTTAACATTAACAACTAGTGCGCAATCATAAATATGCATAAATTCAGAACATAAGCAATAGATAGATTCGCGATAAAGCACACAATGATTCAGTAATTCTTATCTTTATTTATCTCCTTTCCAGTACAACCAGATCCGCCGTGCGCTCTCACCTGTAGGGGTCCAGGCACACAACTGCGGACTCTACCAAGCCTCTGCACACACAGCTACAGAGACTCTACCTATCTACCAACACCCTTGACTCAAACTTCCAGACACAAATAGAATATTGCCTTCATAAACCCATAACATTAAGATCCAAAAAAAAAACTGACTTCTAACCATAGAGCGTTTCTCTATTTATACATTTCCATGGTCCGCTAACCATGGGCAAGCCAACTCACTTTCTATTTTCTTACATTATTTTTTGGCGAACAACCCTTTGACTTGACTCATTACAATTCGCGCTCTGTGCACCTCACGGAGCCTTTACCATACTATTAACCAAAATTGTGGACTTTAAGCCCCAAAACTGTTACGTGGGGCCTCCGCTACCCAACAGGCCCCCAACACAATCATCGTGACTCATCTTGAGTCACTCGACTGGTGCGGCAATCTTCACGCGAAGGTTCATCAGCAACTTCTGCGCTTCACTTACGGTTGCAACAAATTCTTCTGCCATTTATTTTACTTGTTGTACGCAAGCCACCGATGCATCAATATATATTTCAGGTGCTTGTCCAGGTTCATATACTACCTGCATGTGTGCTAACTTCCCCTCAATGTTGGTGGAGAGAGCAAATGCCTCATCAAGCCAAGGCTATGTGCATTGTTTAAGCACAGCTTCCTTCTGCCTAGCGCGTCAACTTATGCCTTGAGAACCTGGGCCTCCCTCATTTTGGCTAATCGCTGCATGATGGCAACTATTTGCGCAGTCCCCCAGACTTGGTCATAAGCCTACTGCAACTCCCGCGCTTTTGTCTCTACCTGCTATAGCATTGGGTCTTCCTGAAGGGATGTGAGCATAACGAGGGACTGATCCAACAATCCTGAGAAATCTTGGACAACGTGCCCTATCACTTCCAATCCTGCTTGAATTTCATCGTGGCACTGTTCTCGAACTTCAGGGGGTGTAGGCAATTGCACCTTCATCCTTAGTTCCAAAATTTGTAAGTTTAATTCCCACTGAGCTTTCACGGCTTCCTCTTAGGCCGTACAAAATCCTGCGGTCATGTGATGGATCTTGTCAGCTATTGGAAGTTTCGTTGGCACAGCCAACTCTGGTACCATGCTACAAACCTCTGCCACAGCCTGTTCCAATTCCTTGATGTGTTCGACCAAGTCATCGCGCTGTAGACTGACCTGATCCAGATTTTCCTTGTGTTCCATTAAGATTTGGGGGGCATGGCCTTCCCTGGCACGAAGCTCAGTAGTTACCCCATCCTGTAGTTGTTATAGGGTTTCTCTAGGCAACATTAAAGTGTTCATTGCGTGGGTGCGCACCATCTGCTCGGCTGCGGTTGTGTCACCTGCTAGGTTTGGTGTCATCCCTCCCGGGGGTCGCACCTGTAATGCCTGCAGCTGTGCTCTGAGCTCCCCCAACATAGTTTTCTGCTCTGTCATTAGCTCCTCCAACACACCTGTAGTGACATTGCGCTTTGGTTCACTGCTGTCAAGAAATTGTCTCTCCAAAGTCTTTGTTGTCTTTGACTTTTTGCGTCTATGTGGCAACTCCTTGATGCGTGGCCTCTTGGCTTGTGTCGATTTTGTGGGAGGGTCCATGCGTTCCTGTGTCTCTATTTCCCTCTGCATGTCCTATTCTAAGGACATTTCCTGATCCTCCTTGATCTCCTCGGTGACTACTTCCTTGGTCGCCTCTTGCTGCAAAGCTGCCTTTTGTCCTTGACGTGTCTTTTCCGCCAGTTTAGTGAGTCACAGCTAGATTTCCTTCTTTCGCTGTTGTGCTGCCATCCTTTCCAACGCAGCCATGTCTGGGGCGTGCCACTCTGAAGGCCATGCTACTAGTACCTTGTAAATTGCATCGTCCGTTGCAGTGAACAGAAGCTTTACCCATGTTTGTTGTGGATCCTTCTGCACCGGGATATAGAGGTTATGCATGTCCACTTTGAACTCGGTTGTGCTTTGCAAATTGTTATATATTGTTGGGGACAGCCACGGTCTACGAGCGATCCATGTCCGGATACTTGCCTCCATGAATATCCAGAATACTTTGATCTCACGAACCCTCGTGGCGTCCTTTGTAGCCCAGAGCGAGTTATACCACACTGCTTCAGGTAGGTTCTTCTCAATGCTAGGAAACTGGCTACCCTACGACAGTTCTCCTGCAACCAGAAGGATTGATAGTAGTAACCATGCATAATGGAAAGTATTACCTTTCTCCTGGGCTTCCTTACAATTTGTCAAAAATTCATCGCATAGAAATTACGCCCAGTTGAACTGAACCCTTTCTGCACACTGCTCCACAAGTACAATGATCGGGGCTAACACCTCATCTGTGCGACATTTCCTCATGAGTTTACTAGCCAGTAGTTGGGTGGTGACTCGCACCCCTTGGTCTTTGATGCTTGCTATTACATACCCACGCTTTTGCTTTTCCAGCTTATATTTAGCCTTCATTGCTTCTACGAGACCCACATTGCAACTTGTTCCGGGTATGTCTGCGGGGTCATTCCCTTTAATAGGTAATTCAGTGTACTAAATCGGTCGTGATGGGCATTGGTTCCTCCAACCAGATATACCCCTCATGTACCAGGCATAGTAACTATCAGATAACAAAAATAGTGATGGTCGCACGGTGATAGTGGGGTATCCACCTCAGATTGAGTAATCTCGCCTTCTCCACACCCCGTAACCACTTCCACGATAGTAATTTGTCTTCGGCCAATTGGGGGAGCTTCTCGCTGTCCGCAAGATCCCAATCTTCGAACTTGATACTCAGTACTCAGCCCAGCAGCAGACCATCAAACCTTATCTCATCCGGAAGAAGCGGGGTCTAAAGTGTACTCTTCGCAGCATCCAGGTCCTTCGGTATCTTGGCCGTCTCGTTCCATGGAGAGATATATGGTGGTAGTGAAGGTATTTGGAAAGCATCCTCTTCTTCCTCATCCTATGCTTCAATCTAAGCGATCAGAGCTTGCAAATATTCCTCGTCCTCCTCTATTTTAGTGGTGATTGCTTTGCCCTTTTCGGCCATTGATAATTTACTAAATCTCGGCGATACCCAGACTGGCCCCATAGTCTGCTTGTCTTTCCGAGGTCGTGGTGTGCATGGGGACTTTGGAACTTCGGGGTTAGCGGTCGCTTCTTCTAGTTCCTCCTAGGTCAGATACAATTCTTTCGCGAACCATGCTCAGGTTCTAGCCATGGTACTCATGGGAGGCCTGGTAGCTAGATGTTTTTTGTTCTGTGCTGGCTCAAATCTCAAATATCCGCCTGCTTCTCTCTGCCATAACTCAAACTTCTTGTCATGAATAGTGATGTCAATGGTCACTTCCCAACCTTTCCACGCGGTAACGCAGCCCCTTTAGTGCGACCGCGATCTTGCTGACCGACTGGCCTTGCATGGAACCCTCTTCCCACGCAGGCCTCCTGCATACTTGTTTATAGTCCCGCGCCTCCTTTCAACTGTGTGGGGCATTGAGGCTATGCTTTCCACAACTAGTCAGGTGGTCGCACCCCAGGTGCGAGATTTTCGCTTCTCTGCTAGCCTGGGCTGCGGGCACCTTTCAAGTGCCTTTGTATCCGTTATCCCATCAAGCACTGCTATATACTGTACATTTCTCTGTTGGTGTGGTCGCAGCCATGATAGCAGGGTCACAGCTCATTTTAGTACCAGGCTAGACCCAGCCAGGCCTAGTTCCCTTATTTGCATATTCGCGTTGCCCACTTGTGTGACGCCAATTTTGATTTTTCTAATATCTTCATCCAACAGCACGTTTTTCCTCCTAAGTTGTGCCCATTCTTCCTCTATTTTGTAAAGCCTACTTCTGTCGCGCCAAATGGCTTCCTGCAACCACCGAATTTCCTTGCCCAGGACCTCGCGTGTAGACCAAACTGTGGTTATTGTGGTCTTGGGAGTTTCTTCCCTCACCTTCGCCCCCCTCCTTTCGCTAATGGTCTTAGAGGCCCATCGAACCCTTGGTATCTGCATATTCCTATTGGTTCATCTTATCAGGTAGGCATTGTTCATGCTCCCCCCTATTTTCCTGTTGCCTTTGTTACAAACAGCTGGCAAAATGCATCGCTGTGGCAAATTCTGATTTTTGATTCTTAACTGGTTAGGTGCGTGCACCATACATACCTGCATCCTACGCTGCCGACGGACACTCCCCCCGCTTTGTCCTCCAACGCGTATGCACTCCTGCCTTCTACGTCCATGCCACTTTATCCTAGTCTGTTGGCGTGTCCTCCACCCTTGTGCAGTTGTGCTGCGCAGCATCCCCATTTACGCACCCTATTGCTTTTGCTCCAGAATTTCCTTTTCGCAACAATCTCCTGGTTCCACCACGTTCGTTGCACCCACATCTGTTGGCAACTCCCTTGCTTCTCTCATTACGCGGTGTAGTGATCTAACCATCATATTACAATTTTGCGTTGTGCCTCATGCAATCAGTTCTACCATCGCTCGATTTCTTCTTCTGAGTCTGACGTGTAGGAACTGTCACGTTCCCATGAAATTCTCGTGTCTGCTATCAAATTCACCCAATCCTGATCCTGTGCTATGATCTGGTAGATGTAGTCCAATTCATCTTCACTATCCTCATCGCGCATAGGCTCAGTGTAGCATGCCCCTTCAGCTGGGTCCAGTGGGACCACTACGCAGAGAGACTTTTTCTCGAATATCATTTTTCATCTCTTTAGGTTGATGACTCCATTTATGTCCATGGCCCAGTCTATCCCTAATAATGCCGGGTAAGGATTGTTTTCATCTATAATTTCTATTACCTCAAAGTCTGTTTGTGTACTTGCGCCTTAAATGTCCACTGTCACCCCTTGCAACCTCCCCATGGGTACGATTTTTTGTTGGTTCCCCATCTATAATTGAATAAGAGCCCATTGTAGTGTGGGCCTGCCCATACATTCCCAGGTCTATTTAGGTAGCACATTTGCATCCGATCCCAAGTCCAGAACGACCTAATCCATCTCATAGTTACCAATTTGTGCAGTCAATCACATTTTTCACCCGGTGTGCAAAGCATGCTTACCTAATTTCCAGACCATGTGCGGTTCATCCGACCCTGCGCACCTAGTTATCAGCTCTTGCATTCCCTTAACCTCTTTATTGTCGCATAGTAGCTTCATGCATGTCTCTAAAAAGGTATTTGGCATATAAGGACCCATTTCTAGTTAAGTTTTATCCTTGCTACTTGAAGTAGAGGCCTCCGCGAAGCTCTTTTTAGCTTCCATAAATGTCTCCTTCGCCCGTTGCAAATCAAACTCAGGTTGCTATGTAGGGGCCTTGCGAACCCAGGTATCCTCCTCAGGTTGTTTCCCCTTATCCTCTCCAGTGGTCGCACCACTTCTGAGCACCATGTTCACGTTAGGATCCTCTTCGCGTGGTTCAGCCTTCATCATTTGGACGTTCTAAGTGGGATTAGCCTGAAGCACCCCTTTTTCATGCATCTGTGCAATTAGTGTGGGGAAATCTACTGCTTCATGATCAAATTGGTAATAGTACGGGCAACATGTTATGGTCGGATTCATGCAATCACATGCATAGTGCCCAGGTCCTCCACAATTGTAGCAAATTAATTGTCCACGCCCTCGTCTAGGTCCCATTCCTCCTCGTCCCCGTCCCCATCCCTGGAATCCACCATGCGCTATTGCTACAGCTAGATTCTGACCTCGCACCTCAGTCTGCATCCTGTAAGCAGATGTACGATCCATCAATAACTCATAACTTCGACAATTTCATTTGTCATGACCCATCAATCTACAAAAATTGCAAAATAGTTGTTGGGGGGTTGTATAAGTTTGTGCAATAAATGACAGTTGTCTATGGCGTGCTTTCCTCCCACCTGACAGATCATGCACCAGAGTGCAGGCGCCACGCTTGGCCCCACTTATGCCTATGGTCGCAATGGCATTGGTCCCCCCCTGCCAAATAGCTCTCAAATATCGAGCAATGATCCTTATCGTGGCCCTGTCCTTTACATTTTATGCACCACACCTCATTGCGCGCCTCTGACTGGGGTGCCTTATCTTGTTTCAAAATTTGCATCTCTAAGCATAGGTTTTTTAGTTGTGCGTGGATTTGCTGAACTCCCAACCCTAGATCCTGTATTGGAGTTTCATGCAACCTCATCGCTATCTCTAATGCTTCAGCTTGGGTTGAGATCTTTTGCTGTGACAACGCCATCCTCAGATGTGGTGTCAAAGATGCCACAAACCATGTGTAGTGTTGCGCCTCTGTCAACGTCATGTTAGCCTCCTGGATTATACTCTTCAATCTCTGATCCAGGTCCCACAGGGTTTCACCTGGAAACATCACGATTTCTTTGAACCCAATGATCGACTGCGTCTCTGATTTCGACCAGCTAAATTCTTTGTTCAATGCATCCTGGATCGTCACTATTCCTACATTCGGGTGATCGCTAGAGTACTTTATATACCATGTCAATGCGCGATCCTGCAACGCGCTCACCAAAGTAGCCTTTTTGAGGTTATCATCTGTAATGCCTTGGGCTTCCCATACTACATTTACCATGAACCAGAACTGATCTAGTTCCTCATTCCCTACGCCTCTAAATACAGGAAACTTGATCGCACTCATCATTCCAACCTTCAGTGGTGGTGGAGGTCGGGTGGGTGAAGATGGGGTCCATGTAGGTGAAGTTGGTGGGGGCATGGATGGAGGTGGTAATAGTGAAATGCACTGCTTGATCAACCTAACCGTACTTCTCGGAGAGAACCCAGCAAGTTCCTCTTCGCTTTCTCGTGACAGTGAAATCAGGGGACTATTCTCCAATCCTTCAAATCCTCGGTAACCTCTTCCGCTCCGTGTTACCCTAGACATCAATGGATTCGCATAACCTGTTTTTCACATAACAACATTTTAATCCAAGTATTCAACGATTTGATGTACTTACCCCTTGGTCCCTAGAGAAACTGCCTTTCCGCTTCGCTATAGCTCACGGTTGTGTCTATCGAAAACTCAGTGATAAACCCTCTTATTATTCAGTCCAGCTAATGATCTACTGCCCGTGCGATTTTATCTTCAGACACCTCTAGCCTGCGCACCAACTCGGGAGTCCACACTATTGTTTGATCAAGTCTACACCTTCCCACACTGTTAGCTAGCCTCATGATCCACTCATACAGCTCTAACGAGAAGGTCGCGAAGAAGATCTCGTGGATTCCTGTGTATATGTAGCGATCCAACCACCTTTCCTCAGATATCCGTAGATTTTTGTTTTCCTGCACCACAAACTCATGTAGTTTCTGATCCAACCAAATTTCAATCTCTTTCTTTGTAGGATTCTAGTGTTTCGACATCAGACATCCCTCAGGCAAATCCTAGTCCCAGCAATGGAACCATTTGTTGGCTTGTTGGGGCGTGACCCAGGTTCGGAAGAGTTATTAGCCAAACAAATCCCGTGGTACCAGCCCTTTCGACAACAATCCGTGGAGCGTGGACTAAAGTCTCACCTGAGGTAGCAGGGGAGGGTGCTGGAACCAGGTTTTCACACCCTTGGTATGTCTAGATGTGTTCTGGAGGGATCGTGAACCAATCTGTGCCCTCGCACCACTGTCCGACTTCCGCGCAGGTCCGCACCTCAGTGCTTCTTAATTCTTATTATTACTAAGTGTATTATAGATCTAATCTACCTCTTAAGGTATTTAAGCAAACATTTAACAGTAACAAATAGTGCGCGCAATCATAAATATGCATAAATTAAGAACATAAGCAACATATAGATTCACGATAAAGAACACAATGATTTAGAAATTCTTATCTTTATTTATCTCCTTTCCAATACAACCAGATCCGCCCTGCACAGTCACCGCAAGGGTCCGCGCACACAGCTGTGAACTATACTAAGCCTCTGCGCACACAGCTGCAAAGACTCTACGTATCTACCAACACCCTTGACTCAGACTTCCAAACGCAGAAAGAATATTGCCTTCATAAACCCATAACATTAACATCCAAAACAAAAGACTGACTTCTAACCATAGAGCCTTGCTCTATTTAGACATTTCCATGGTCTGTAGACCATGGTCAAGTCGACTCACTTTCTATTTTCTTACATTATTTTTTGGGCAGACAACCCTTTGACTTGACTCATTACAATTCACTCTCCGCGCACCTTGCGAAGCCTTTACCATACTATTACCCAAAATTGCGGACTTTAAGTCCAAAAATCGTTACATGGGGCCTCTACTACCCAACAGTTTGTAGTGGCCAACTCCTGTGATATCCTTCTGAACTCTTCTCTGCCAATCTTGTAGACAGTATCTATGTATCCTATAGGAATTCCTGTGCATGCTCCTATAGGAATTCCTGTGCAATCCTGTAGGACTTCCTGTGTAGTGAAACGATTGAGTTTTGCTCCTATTAGCCTCCCTAGTTATGGTCATACTACCTTGTCGACAGCCAATATAAGCATCAACAGTTGCAAGCCAAGGTCTGCCTAAAATCAATGGATGTCCATCAAGTCGGTTTTTGGGGTTTATTATCAAAAAATTGGTAGGATACTCCCAGGAATCAACGGATATCATGACATCATGTAGTGTGCCCTCTGACCTAACCACAAATCAGTCAGCCAGTTCTAATAAAGTGGAAGTCGGTTCTACTGATGTAATACCCAGTTTTTGACAAGTGGTGGTTGCTAAGATATTGATTGCAGCTCCTGGATCAACTAAGGCATTTGAGAAGGTTTGTCCATTGATTTGTAAGGTTAATATTGGATTTCTTGGGTCTTCATATTTAATAGGTGTTTATTTTCCTAATAATAGATCAGATAAGGTACCAACCACTTGGACTTTTGGGTTATCTGTTATTTTCCTCGATTTTTTTATACATAGCTCTTTGATGGTCTTTGCATATATTGGGATGTCTTGGATGGCTTGCAGGAGTGGGATTTTTATGTACAGATTTCTTAGTTCTCCCAAAATGTCAAAATCAGGATGTTGTATAGGTCGAGGTAAAATTAATTGTTTTGGGAATAGGGGAGAAGTGGTTGCTTGATCATGAATTTGTTGTCTAGTCACCTCATCTTCTTGCAATGGTTGTTCTATAGGTAACTGATTTTCAACTTGAGCAGTTTTATATCCTTCTGTTTCAATGATGCGCCCAGATATTAATTGAAGGTCATTACACTCCCTTAGATCGGTTCCTAACTCTGGTGTTTCAATTATTTGAATACATTGGACCGGTCTATTATTCAGATTAGGGTTGGGTTGGGCTGGGAGTTGCGGTCTTAAGTTAGACTGGGGGTTTTGTTGTAATGCTGGCAGTGTAGGTTGAGGGAGCGGAATGGTTCCTACTGGCTGATTCATCGGTCTTTGCCAGTTTGTTTGCCAGGCTTGACTCTGTGAAGTAGGAGGGGACCATTGTGCTAGATATATGTTGTTTTGCCAATATGGTGGAGTATAGGGAAAATTTGGCCAACTAGGTTGACTTGTTTGGTTTGGCCACGGTGATGATGATGGAAATGGTTGCTGTGACCAATTCGAGAAGGGACGTTGATTTTGCCACATAGTATTATATTGTTGAGCATGATATTGTGGAGGCTGAAAAGAAGAAGTTGGGTCTGGGAACATACCTAATTGTCACTGCTGCCATGACAATGCTGATTGAGTAGGTACACCGATTCTGGCTCTTCTTCTGCATCCTTGTATACTGCTTTCAATCCAGGAAATGAGGGACAACTCTCTGTAGAGTGGTCTTTTGTAAAAATGGCGCAAAATTGGGCTGCATCTAATGGACACTCCTTGTGGCTATGTTTCTTTCTGCATCTGGGACAGAATATTGCCCAATTCTATTCTGCCTCTGCTTGCTTTTGTTTAGCCTACATAATATCAAGTTGTGTTGTCAGTGTCCCCAATATGTCAATTTTAAAATTTTCTAATAAATTTCCAATTTCTACGCGAGTTACTCCCTCTGTAGAGATCTTCTTGTCTCTTATAAACCTGTCATGTTCCGTTGGTTTTAGTCTTGTGCTGCCTCTCGAGCTCCTGATACATGAATTAATAATGTCAGCAAAATTTTCCTGATAAATATTGCCTTTTCCCATAATATTTAGTGTTTCAATCCATTGTTCCTTCATTCAACTAATTAATTTTGTCTTTAATACATTATCAGGTAAGGGTAATGATACATAAGGAGATCTTGAAGATTATACTGAAAACGTTCAACATATTCTTCTAATGTTTCATTTAGTCTAGCTACAATCTGAAATATTTCATCTTTTAACTCTCTAGAACTACAATAATCTTGATATTTTTTTAGAAAAGACTCTTTCATTTGATCCCAATTATTTATAACACCACCACCCAATCCCATAAACCATCTTAAACCAACCCTTTTTAATGTAGAGGGAAATAATTTTAGTTTCTAGGGATCTATGGTATAGTCATATCCTCTACACAACACATCAAATTCAAATAAGAATGCGTCTGGATCTTCTGATGTAAGGCCATGGAATGTAGGGATATGCTGGAAAGGAATTGCTTTCATAGGTGCATTAGCTGCAGTATCCACAATGGGGTATTGCAGTGTAGAGGTTTGGGTGTTTGGCTGGTTCTGGGCCATTTGGTCAAATATATGCCAATAACCTTCTCGAATATCTAGGAGGGTATTCCTAGGCTGTCGAGGGAGAATGGCTCTAACAGGAATGGCCTTAACAACACTTCCTTTATTTTGGATGATGAGAGTGCCTAATGTCTAGGGGGATTCTGGTTCTTGAGGTTCTTCGACTTTGTTATAAATGATTTTTGCAGCACTTCCCTTATCTGGGCTACTTAATGGATGAATTATCCCAAGAGGAGATCTTGGCTCTTTAGTTTCCCCAGTTTCTCCTCTTCCTTCACAGAGGTTGCTAAGGTTCCCTTCTTGCAATGATTTTGGGCTAAAATTCTCAATTTCTTGAAAATATTGCTCTTCGGTTTGACTATGCACCTCAGCAAAGGCTACAGATGGTGATCTGTGGCCTAAAGGGAACTAGTAGGCTGTCTAGAAGTAACTTTTTCTAGGTCCTACTAAAGGCTGAGATTCTTCTTTCTTAAGGATTTCTTCTATAAAGGTTGATCAGCCAAGGGTCACCGGCCCCTTAGCTTTGTTAGGCTTGGGTAGAGGTTTAGGATTCTTTTCAGGATTTTTCTGCTTAGTCATGCACACAAATCAACTGCTAATTTCTACCCAAAGAAAACAACAACAAATTTGCAGGAAAGATGGAAGGGGAGTAGAGCTATTACATGCTCCGTACACAGGTTCTTACCTTCCATTTTTAAAACCCAATTCTCTCCTAGCAGGTTCTTACATCACTCTGCAAAAGAAACAAATGGCTGCACTCTTCCCCGGAAATGGCACCAAAATGTTGAGTAGTAAAAAGGGTCTTTTGCACCTCTATTTACCCTACATTAACTTATCAATCCAGGAACGATTTGTTATCTCAAAGAGTGTACTCAATTTGAGGCGGTCATTTGTCAGAGTAATGCTAGTAGTATAGTGCTCTAAATACAAGAGTAAACGGATGCTTGAAACAAGATCTACTTACAGAAAAACACCTTAAAAATCAAATCATGCACTCAGATAACTACAACAATTTATCAGTCAAGGGTACAGTAACGGAACGTATCCCTCTGTAAACTAATGTAATTAAAGATAATCAAGGAAAATATCATCAATCTGGGAGCTAGTCAACAAATGTCAACGCTCACTACAGTCTCAGGTCGTTCTGCACACCGAAGCAATGATAATACAAATAACAGTAAATGGAACAGCAACTAGTTTGATAAACAAAATTGAATAGCAAAACCTTAGTCTATAGGAATAAATGCAACAATTGTATCGTACAAGAATGAGATAACAATCTTCACTCTAAAGATAAACTGGACATCAAACGAAAATAGAATGGCAGCTAATCAGAAATAGAACAACAACTAGAGTCAAATATAAATGTACAATGAACCAAGATAAATATCACCCACGGCACGCTTAATATTAGAAGAAATAGTAATCTGACTTCGATACAACAAGTATCAATCTCTGTCATAAAGAATAACGATTGTAATTCGTAATAGAACAACAACGCCAATTGAACAACAATCGCAATTAAGTGTAAACCGTAGATGGATACAGGAATACCAACTTATGAATGTTACAACACGGTTACTCTGCAATTGAACAACAACAATATTCTGTAAGGAATAGCAATGTTATATCAATGGTTAAAGGAACAACAATGAGTTACAAAGTGATAATGAACCACACAACATTCCTGTCACAGAGAATAACATTACTCAGTTGAGCATAAACAAAATATAACAGAATCGTGATGTAAAATAGCAAAACACATCAGATTACCAAATAGAGCTAATAATGAAAATCACACACCAATTAGAGATAATGGTATAGGAGAAAGTGTTCCACCAGGGCCGGACCCTTAGCCTCCAGGGACACACCACTTGAGATTACTCTAGAATCAAAGATGGAACGACAACCAGATTTATATTAAAACATTAGAACAGAGTTACAGTGGATCACTCTTCACGAGAGTTGATGATCAAAGTTTCAAATATAAAGGACAATTACATAAAAATAACAATCAGTCGTCCCCCGGGCTAGCAGTTCTGCCCCTTCTTATAACAGCCAAGCGGAGATATCAATGATGCAAAAATCGTTAAGATAGCGATCCCTCAGGATCAAAGGATCCTGAGGGATTCGCCAAACTCTTAATTCTCAGTTATCCTCTTGTTCTCTTGCGCCAATTTGATATCTCATTTTTCCTTTCCTGGCTAATATGCTCCAATTTGGATCGCCTTGTTTGCATGCGGTTCCATACCAAAGGGACAGCAGTTAACTTTGTCCTGTCTTTTCCTTTGGGACGACAATCTTTCATTTTCTCCTTTTTTTGCATAAGAAAATGGCAATTCTTAGTTGCTTTGTGTTGCATACAAATCCCATAGATTTTGTCATAATTTCTTATTATCTACCTAGTTCATGATGCAAAGAGGTTATGGATTTTAAGGAAATGATGTCAAAATAAACAATAAAAACATACCTTCTTCAGTACTCCACACACCCCCTGCTTACCCTTTTTCATGCCCTCATGAAAACATTGTAGTTGACATGCAAGGCAGTAAGAGAGTAGGCTGGAGACGGGATCTCATGTGGTGGTCTATAGCCATGGTGCCTAGCTAGGTGTTCAAAAAGATGTCATGTCTGACCCTCAGGCATTTCATACAAGGCTTGGTATCCAGGTGCAGGGTGCCAAATAACCAGACTACGGAACCTACAGCCTAACCAGGATGGCCCTCCCCTCAAAATAAGATCACCATAGAGGCTCAAGCGATCAGCATCTAACTTACAGCTCTCATAATTAAATGGTTCCCTTAGTTGGATATTCGGATTATAAGTCCGATATCGAAATTTAGTAGCTACAATGGCAAGGTCTTTGATGGTAAAAAAGTATTCTATCCCTTGACGATTGATTGTTGTATGAATGGGTCCTAATGCTTCAATCACGCCCGGAGTCCTCATGAGGTTCCTATGTTTATTCCACAACTGTAATGGGTCTCTAGGCTCAGCTCTTACCCATAAGTCTAATCTGTTTTCTTGTCTTTGGAAGGCATTATAGGCTTTAATCCATTTGATTTGATTAACTCCAAATGAAATAAATCCATGCAGTTGGATATCCCCAACGAAAGGGCTGAGATTCTGCTTTGTCTCTTGATCTAATACAAGGTTATGCAGATAGAATTCACTTAATAATCTTTGAACCTTTACCCCATAGTGCTTACAACAATTTATGAAATCATCAATAGTGTAATTTTGTATAGGGGCTCCTGCTTTGACAACCTTAGTTTTCAATTGCAGATATCGTTCCATTAAAAACAATACATAATTCTTAGCAGGCACTCTACATGCTAGGACGTCAGTGTACAAAGAGCATAAGGTGTCCATTTGTTTGATAACTACATCTAACCTATGAGTTACCTTTGTGACTCTTTCTTCTTCCTTTCACCATCCTTCAAAGGCTTGACTTTTGGATAAACTGACATCCCTTAGCTACTGTTGTAATTCTTCATACTTTTCTTGAGAAACCGTTTGTTCTGTCAGTTTTTCTACTGCTTGATGGGCTTGCATCAAACCCTCTCGTAGGGTTACTGTCCTCAGATCACTGTCCGGCATGGTAGTTGTAAGTGGAAGGTTTACTTGAATCTTCTTATTGCATCGTCTCGTTTTTATGGTTTGCATTCCTTCAGAGGGTTGTGCCTCTATCTGAATTTCTTTGTCACAGGTCGATATATCATTTGTTTTCACTTCAACATGGGCAACAGTTGAATGTTGTTCCTTTTGGTTTTGAATGGCAGGCTGGAATTGAGTCCTTTGAATCTTTTTCTTGAGGGGTTTTGCCGGAGTGGTTGCATATCTTACCCTCGAGGTCCTTTTTGCTCTCTTTCCTATTTTCAAAACCCTGATTTTTTATCGAAGTCATGCTATCACATTCAACAGTCTTTGTTGTTCTTTTCATAATCTCTTAATTTCTTCTGTCTTCTTGGAAAGAACAGTTGTCTGTTTACTCGGGCCTGGACTGTTTTCTTGGCTAATTCCCTGGTTCTCTTCTTGGGGTGCTCCTTTGTTGTTCTGATCGGGTTGTTTAGGAGTAAAAACCCTCACTAGTTCTGTTATTTCCTCTTATGTATCTTCATCACTTTTCTCTCTAGATATACTTTCATCATGAACGGAATGATTCTCTTCTTCTTCTTCCTCATCGCACAATTCTTTGGATGCATTTTCATCATGAGCAGAATTCTCTTTTGGTTCTTCTTCAATGTGGAGGTCTAGCGGGCTAAGAGGTTGAGCATATTTGCCCATGTTGGCTAGAATTTGGGCCAACTTGTCTTCTTGCAATGGATTTTGCAATGGGCTTTCTTCGCGTTTCTCTGTCTCTTCCTCCGTCTATTGTGGCAATTAGTTATTCCCAACTACTCTATTGCTGAGCAAGACTGTAGCTAACTATAAGTCGTATCAGCCCATGGTGAATTACTATCGATTCTACGTGTCGTGATTTTTTCATGCTTCAGGCAACATCATGTAGTAAGGAATTTAAAAATGCAGGCATATTCACAGAGCATTTCTATTTTAATACGGCTAAAAGTTTAAGGTGTTGTGGTCCACGTCTTTCCGACCTTCATAGGTGATGTAGCTTTGAATGATCTTCACCAATTATGCCCACGGCTCTCCTAATGCTACTGGTAGAACTCCCTTTCCTCTTACAGTCAGGTTCTAGCCTTCATCTTGGAAGATTTTTATGATTTGTTGTAGTCTCTCCTTCTTTAGAGTCCACACAGGTCCAGTGGCTGGCAGTCCCGATACCTCTGCAATTATGTCATCGGTGACTGTTATGTGTCTTCCTCTTACTGTGGAGTGATATTCTTACAAGTTGTGCAAGAATTATATTGCTACGGTCTCATTGGATTCTTGTAAACGATTGAGATAAACTATCCATCCTACCCTTGTTAGGATTTCCCGTGCAGCATCAGAAACTATCAATACCTGTGGTTCTCTCCGAATCGATCTTCCTCCCATGTTTTAGCACACTGTAAAAACGCAGAGATGGCAATGGAACAGCAGGCTATTCAAACTGTTTGAAATACAAATAAAATAATGAAACAACAAGCTCATTCAAATCCTGAGTCACTCACTAATTACTGCATAGCATAATACGGAAAAAGCTTAGGAACAGCAAGCCATGCAAATTGGAAAAAAATATACCGTTAATCCCTGCTATTCCCAAGTGAAAATTCTCTGAATAATAGTCTGACATGTATACCAGAAAATTATGAGGTCACCTGCTTCCCCCCTGCAATGTGATAGGCCGTCCTTGGCTGTCGAACGAGGGAGTGGCGTGCCGCACTGCCATGGTACAGAGTCATAAAGGAACAGCGTATATCGTGATGCCATGTTTACAAAAGGAGCAGGTCGCCGAAATGAGGTGTAAAATAGAATCGCTTAATAAATAAGAGAATGTCATGATATGATGCGAGGCTGAGAGGATAGGACGGCTGACGTGCACAAAAAGTCGGTTGCGGTCATTATCAACTTTCTTCGTCATGATTGGTTGTAATATATTTTCATGTGTTTAAAGGTTTGGGGAAGATATATACATAATCTCATTTGACTTATTACAAAGGTATAAGACAAAGAAGGGTCTTGATGATTGCTATTGGTGTATAAGGAATGTGACTTCAATACCATTAACAGAGCTTTGTTGCCCACAAGTGTTCATAACCTTGACAGAGTTGTTTATTTCACCCATGAAACCATTATCGTTTGTGTATGCTTAGGAAGTGTTGTGCAATGTCAAAATGGAGGTCATTATGTTGGCTTGGTAACCAGTTAAACCATAATGCCATTCACCAGCAAGGAGTGAAAGGTGGGCAGGGTGGCTCGTGATGAGACCTCTTGTTCCAAGGACTCTTTATTTTTTCTGATGTGCCTCTTGGACATATCCTTGGTGTGGTGGCCATAGTGGGAATGCCACTTCACTTTCTTCCTTATGATCATGGTAGGCTGACTCTTGATGAGACCCCCTATCCTTCATTTGACAACCAATATTAGCAAATCATATAAACATTTTCTCTTTTTTTCTTTTATAAAGTACTTTCCTATTTATACACAAAGGGTGCTTTAGCACACTTTAAGAGTAGGAATGGTGGAAGAAGTCTTAACATCTCAATAGAAAAATATACCCTTTGTTCTTATTCCTTAATAATGATCAAAGAAGATTATGGGAATTTAAAAAGAACCACCATGATAAAGATAACCAATCATATCAGTATTAGTAGAATAATGACAGCAAAGTGATGAATAATTGTGTCCTTTCCTCTTCCCTGCTATCAATTCAAAGCAATTTCTTGAAAAAAATAACAATTTTATGCAATTTACTAATTTCAGTGTGCTCTCATTTTGTACCCATTGCATAAGTGTATCGCTGTGCTCCAAATCACAAGAAAAGGACTTGAAACTATTGTATATTGAGAGGAACAACAGTGGTATTTTAATTGGAATAACAAGGAGAACAAGCATAAGTAAAAAGAATACGAAAATGTTGTCATTTCAAAAAGGAATAGCAAAAAAATGCAAGTGCTATTCCTTTGGAAAAGGAACAGCAAAAACGAGAGTGTTATTCCTTCGGAAAAAGTAACAACAGAAAAATGCAAGTGTTGTTCCTTTGAAAAATGAACAGCAAAATGAAAGTGGAAAAGGAACAGCAGAAACGAAAGTGTTGTTCCCTTGGAAAAAGGAACAGTGGAAAAACAAAAGTGCACACAAGTGTCGTTCCTTTAGAAAAGAAACAACAAAACGACAGTGATGTTCCTTTGGAGAAATGAACAGCAGAAAAATGCAAGTGTTGTTCCTTTGGAAAAAGGAATAGTAAAAATGGTGAAGATGTTGTTCCTTCTGAAAGGAACAACAAAAATGATGGATATGATGATCCTTCGAAAAGGAACAGCAAAATGCAGAGGTGTTGTTCCTTGAAAAAGGAACATAAAGGCGGTGAGAATTTTGTTTCTTCCTAAAAGGAACAACAAAGTGCAAATACAAAAAAAAATATGTACAAAGAGTAATTTATGCTAACAAAAAAAAGGAATTATGTACAGAATGTATTGATAGTTGAATCACTAAACGAACCAGAGGTGAGGAATATTTCTCTTCCTCCTCCAAAATTTGCATGTCAGAGTCTTTGCGGAGTTGCTGGTAGAAGGATTCCCGAGTAAGTGGTTTGCGGTATAGTCGAACTTGGTGGCCATTTGCCTTGAAGGTATGTCTAGATCTGTCAATGTTGATTAGAGTAAGGGTACCATTATCATGTACCTTCCGGCTTTCATATGGCCCCAGCCAATGAATCTGAAGCTTCCTGGGAAAATCCTGAAACCTAGAATCGTATAGGAGCGCCCAATCTCCTTCGCAGAAGACTTTATTTTTAATGAAGTGTCATGCCATTTAGCTCACTATTGTTGGATCAATGCAATGTGTTGAAGGGCAGAGAGCCTGATTTCATCTAGCTCATTGATCTGTTGTAATCTATTAATCTGTGCCTCATTTAGATCTAGACCGACTTCTCGTGCTGTTCACAGTGTTTGTATCTCGAATTCTATCATAAATATGGGTTCCTTTCCAAAGACCAGTTGGTATGGCGAATAGCTAGTAGTGCTTCTCCATGTTGTTCCGTAAGCCCACAAGCCTTCTGGCAATCTTGCAGCCTAATCACGTCTATGTGACACAATGGTTTTTGTTAGGATTGCTTCTATTATTTTATGCTGCTTTCTACTTGACCATTTGCCAATGGGTGGTATGGAGTAGTAATTTTATGCTAGATATGATAGTTTTTTAGTGTTGCAGCAATCTTGTTACCAACACACTATGGTCCACCATCTATAATTATATCTCTTGGAAGCCCATATCGCACAAATATACAGAATAGGAACTGTATGACGGAATCCTCTGTAGCTCTCGGCAATGCCTCTGCTTCAACCCATTTGGTGACATATTATGTTGCTACCAAAATATATGTTTTCTGGTTCGATGATGGGTTAATTAGACCAACAAAATCAAGGGCCCATCGCTCGAATGGTTCAATAACTAGTTGTGGATTCAAGGGCATTTCGTCGGACTGTCAAAGGCATCCTGCTCTTTGGAAGCTGTCACAAGCTTGAACAAACTTCTTTGCATCTTTGAAGATCGTGGGCCAATAATACCCTGTTTGCAGCACCTTATGACTAGCTCTTTGATCGACGAAATGTCTGCCACATGGTCTGTCGTGACAAGCTTTCAAAATGTCAAAAATTTCATCTTCATGGACACATCTCCTGATGTGCATATCTGCCCCTGTATGGAACAGGTAGCCCCCAATCCAAGAAAATCATGTACTTCGCTAGACAATCTATTTTCGTTCATTGGGGTCAGATGTTTTAGTAATTTGCCTACTGTTAAATAATTTGCAACATCAGCATACCAGGGTGTTTTAACAGTGACAGCAAACAAATGCTCATCTGGAAATTGATCTTCAACTGCTGCTACAGGATTTTCTTTTCCGGGTCAGTCCTTTATTGTGATATCGAATTCCTACAATAAAATCAACCATCTGGTTACTCCACCATTTGTGATTGGTTTATTTGCTAAGTATTTTATGGCAGAGTGATCTGTATACAAGATAACAGGATATCTAGTAATGTAATGCCTGAATTTATTGAAAGCATGTATCACTGCTAAAAATTCCTTTTCCGTAACAGTATAATTCAATTCAATAGGAGATAAATTCTTGATAATATAATAAATTTCATATGGTTTTTTATATTCTTCCTACCCAAGGACTGCGCCAATAGCTGTATCTGAAGCATCTGATGAAATTTGAAATGACAGGTCCCAATTTGGACCTCTAAGGATTGGGGCTGTTGACACAAGCTTTTTCAGATCCTGGAAGTCACGGTCGCATTTTTCAGTCCAAAGAAAGTCAGCATTACCTGTCAGCGCATATAGAGGTGCATCAATATGAGAAAAATGTTCTATAAATCTTCTATAATAACCAGAAAATCCAAGAAAACTGCGTACCTCTATCTGAGTGGTAGGAGTGGGAATTAGTAAAATTATTTGAATTTTGGCTAGGTCTACCTGTATGCCAGCTGCTGAGATATAATGGCCTAGAATAAGTCCTTTAGTCATTATCATATAGCATTTTTCATGGCTCAAACAGAGCCTCGTTGTAATGCAGCGCTGATCCGGATTTAAATGGGAACGCAATAGATTACAGAGATAACCATAAACACAGAGATGCAATAACCATAAACACAGAGATGCAGCGGAAATAATGCTTCATTTCATTAATGGAAAATACTGAAATATGCTTACAACCAGAAATGGAAATAAACCAACTAGGGCGATGGTAGCCTATCTCTGAGAAGAGATGTGCGGCTACATGCCTCTGAACTGTTCTGAACTGTATTACAATGAGGCTCGAAGGCCTATTTATTGTTGAGAAACAATGGAAAACCCTTCACATCCCGAAACCTAGCCCTAGAAGATGAAACGCCAAATTGTGGGCCCCGTTTGGGTAAATTGGTACATCAATTTCCCGGGGTCGTAACTTTGGCATACGATCTCCGTTTGACACGTACGATAGCTCGTTAGAAAGATCTATCCGAGTACTACCACTTTGGGAGGCAACATCGGTCCATGGACCCATGTTGCCCCAGAATCCCAAAAAAAACGTCGTTTAGGGCCTCAAAACGGCTCCGGAAGTTCAGGACCCGAAAAACTACTAAAAATAGTAAACTGTGCTACAATTTAGGAAACTAAAAAGACTGAAAGAGACAGTTGTGGGGGTCCAAATGGGATAGGTGGGTGGCCACCAACATCCACCTGGATCATTCCTCCCCCCTTAGGAAGCAATGGTCCCCATTGCGTTGAGTTCCTCCATCTGCTGAACTTGTCCTGCAATCTCTGATGTGTCCAGTGATGGTGGGAAGCATGGTCGACGATGGTCCACATTGAACACTCGGTGCAAGCGAAGGAATGGAGGAACGCTGTGCTTGAAAGCATTGTTTCCCGTAGCCTTGGTACTAGTGTAAGGACCATGTCGGAGTGGTCTGAGTTTCTGATGGGTTCTGGTAAGGCGTTCTCTCTGCATATGCAACCAGACTTTGTCGCCCACTTGAAGCTTGTGTGGTACCCCTGTGCGTGAGGAGAAGTTGTTCCTGTGTTCTGTCATGACCGTATCCCTTTGCTGTTGCTGCTGCGTGGAGGAACCCTTTGCAGGGGTCATGGATGTAGCAACGATCTTCCCCTTACTTTGGGAGTGAACCAGACAAATGAATTTCCTGGTCTGTGATATGAGCTTGCTGCCTTTCTTGGTAGTAATCAAAGATGTGGCGGTAGGTGGGGCTACCTCCGGTATCCTGTATAATGAATTATTCAAAGAAATAATGACAGCACGAGGCCTGGACTCATACACAGCATGTCGCCTCCACAAGTATGGCTGGCCTAATAATACATCACAAACATCCAGAGGTGTAACATCACATAATACCTCGTCGGTGAAGGGCTTGATGTTGTAGGGAAGGCGGCACTGCTGGCGAACTTTGAGATTTCGTCCTTCATGAAGCCACCCGATACTGTATGGCTGCAGGTGTGGTGTAGTCGGTAGGCCCAACCGCTTCACGACCTCTGCTGAAACCAGGTTCTTTTGGCTACCACTGTCGACAATGAATCGCAGCGGTGAACCCTTCACCCACATCTGTGATTGGAAAAGACGCTCCCCCTCCTCTGGATCTTCAGGACTCATTTTTCTTGATCTTGGCGGTGGCAACAGTGGCACTGGGATCCGCATCAATGATCTGCTTCCCTTTGCCATTCCCCTTGTCGGGTTCTGGCTCAGGGTCAGAACATGCATCTGATTCGGAAGCCTTCAATTCAGCCACCAGCGACTGCTTGGTCTGACATTCACTTGTGTTATGAGTGGGACTCTTGTGGAACTCACACCACTTTCCTGTGTCCTTCTTCGGCTTCGTGGTGTTGTTCTTTTCTTGCGGCTTCGACGGGTTGTCTTGGGTCACCCCGCCTTGGCTTTGTCCTTTGGGCTTCGGATTTGTAGATCCAAAGTCTCACTTCTTCTGTTTGAACTTTTGCTCGATTTTGACAGCGTATCGGTATGCTGTGCCGAGTGAGGGGATGTTCAAGAATCCCATCTCTTCCTGGATGTATCTGTGCAGGCAGCCGCGGTATTTGAGTACCAGATGAAACTCAGAATCTTTGATACCCAACTGTGTGCGAAGGGTATGAAAAATGTTTGTGAACTCCGGCACATCTTGGTCTCGTCCCTACCGCAGTGTGGTCCATTTGATGTATTTGTCCTCATAGCTTCCGACAGGGTAGTACTGCTCCTTGATGGCATCCCGGAAGTCATTCCAAGTGGGTGCGGCTGAAAATAGTGAGCCTGTACTTTCATCCTTCTGCTCGCAGTATGTTTCCCACCAGTCCTTGACGTGGGGGGCTGCTTTGAGAAGAGCGAAAACAATCTTTTCCCGACTTGAAAATTCGTGAACAGAAAAATACCCATCTAGCAGATTTAACCATTTATCTACGGCATCTGCATCTATTTGACCCTCGAAGATGGGGATTTCAAAATTAACTTGTACCTTAAATGGTGTGGCGTTTCCAGAGTCGCTGTTGGAAGCCGATGCGTCGCCTCTGGGTAGCCGCTGAAGAATCTGCGCAAAGCTATCCATCATCGCGTTCCTTTGCCGCTCGAGCGCTTCTTCGAGCAAGATTTTGATAGGATCTCCTGCCCCCTCGTCTTTCTTCTCATCCGCCATGGGAGGCCGTCGGGATTTGCGAGGCTGGTCTTGCAAAGGTTCGACCAGTTCAAGCCCTAACTCCTTATATCTTGACCTCGTTGGGGACATGCAAAGAAAAACAGAGAAAAAGCAGACCGCTCTGATACCACTGATCCGGATTTAAATGGGAACGCAATAGATTACGGAGATAACCATAAACACAGAGATGCAATAACCATAAACACAGAGATGCAGCGGAAATAATGCTTCATTTCATTAATGGAAAATACTGAAATATGCTTACAACCAGAAATGGAAATAAACCAGCTAGGGCGATGGTAGCTTATCTCTGAGAAGAGATGTGCGGCTACATGCCTCTGAATTGTTCTGAACTGTACTACAATGAGGCTCGAAGGCCTATTTATTGTTGAGAAACAATGGAAAACCCTTCACATCCCGAAACCTAACCCTAGAAGATGAAACGCCAAATTGTGGGCCCCGTTTGGGTAAATTGGTACATCAATTTCCCGGGGTCGTAACTTTGGCATACGATCTCCGTTTGACGCGTACGATAGCTCGTTAGAAATATCTATCCGAGTACTACCACTTTGGGAGGCAACATGGGTCCATGGACCCATGTTGCCCCATAATCCCAAAAAAAATGTCGTTTAGGGCCTCAAAACGGCTCCGGAAGTTCAGGACCCGAAAAACTGCTAAAAATAGTAAATTGTGCTACAATTTAGGAAACTAAAAAGACTGAAAGACACAGTTTTGGGGGTCCAAATGCGATAGGTGGGTGGCCACCAACATCCACCTGGATCAAGCGCTGCAACACTTTTTCCAGTGTGTCCAATGCTGGGTCGAAATCATCCATGTATACTTTGAGCCCTTCATTTATTAAGTCCGAAAAGATGTTGAGGATATCTCTTTGAAATGTGGCAGGGGCATTACATAGGCCAAAAGGTAGAACTCTGTAGGCAAATGTACCCCAAGGACAAGTAAAAGTGGTTTTGTCTTAGTCTTCAGGGGCAATTTGAATCTGATTATATCCACTAAAGCCATCTAAGAAAGAAAAGAATTTCTTTCCTGCCAAAGTGTCTAATACTTGGTCAATGAATGGAAGGCGAAAGTGGTCTTTTTGTGTTGCTTTATTTAGCTCTCTATAGTCTACAAAAATCCTCCACTTTCCATTCTTCTTTGGCACCACAAAAAGTGGAGAGACCCATTTACTATCGGAGATAGGGTAGATGAAGTTCACATTTGAAAGTTTTTGAAGTTCAACTTTTACAATGTCATTTAGATGAGGATTAAGTCTCCTTTGTGGTTGGCGAACAGGTCTTGCATCCTTCTCTATGTAAATGTGGTGTGTACATAACTGGGGATCAATTCCTTTCATGTCAGGATAGTCCCATCCAAATGCTTCTTTGTATTTTCTCAGCAGTTGGATCAGCTTCTCTTCTTGTTCGGAAGTCAGGTTGGCATTAATTTTTAAAGTCTTTCCTGGCTTAATTTCTACAGTTTTGCTATTTGAGACAGAGGTAGTAGGTATTGTTTGATCGTGACTATCTTTAAGAGGATCTTCTTCTAGTTCATTATCAAATGTTGCTTCTATCATGTGACATTGTATGTGGGATCTGGATTCAACCTGGCTAATAAAATTGTTAATGGAATCATATTTTGTTTGATATTTGAAATCGAGGGCCTCTTTTATGGTTAATGGAGATCTAATATTTTTGGTGAGGTATGATATAGGATGTTTGTTAGTTTTTATTATTGTGACACTTGGCTGGGCTGGAGGATATAAAGCTAGATTCTTGATATTAGCCCCCCTAGTTATGGTCATACTGCCTTGTCAGCGGCCAATATGAGCATTAGCAGTTGCAAGCCAAGGTCTGCCTAAATACAATGGATGTCCATCAAGTCGGTTTTTGGGGTTTATTATCAAAAAATTGGCAGGATACTCCTAGGAATCAACGGATATCATGAAATCATGCAGTGTGCCCTCTGACCTAACTACAGATCGGTCAACCAGTTCTAATAAAGTGGAAGCCAGTTCTACTGATGTAATGCCCAGTTTTTGATAAGTGGTGGTTGTTAAGATATTGATTGTAGCTCCTAGATCAACTAAGGCATTTGAGAAGGTTTGTCCATTGATTTGTACAGTTACTATTGGATTTCCTGGGTCTTCATATTTAACATGTGTTTCTTTTCCTGATAATAGATCAGATAAGGTACCAACTACTTGGACTTTTGGGTTATTTGTTATTTTCCTCCTTGGTTTTTTTATACATAGCTCTTTGATGGTCTTTGCATATATTGTGTCTTAGATGGCTTGGAGGAGTGGGATTTTTATGTACAGATTTTTTAGTTCTCCCAGAATGTCAAAATCAGGATGTTGTATAGGTCGAGGTATAATTAATCATTCTGGGAATGGGGGAGAAGATGTGGTTGCTTGATCGTGAATTTGTTGTCTGGTCACATCCTCTTCTTGCAATGCTTGTTCTATAGGTAACTGATTTTCAACTTGAGCGGTTTTATCTCCTTCTGTTTCAATGATGCGCCCAGATCTTAATTGAAGGTGATTACACTCCCTTAGATTGGTTCCTATCTCTGGTGTTTCAAGTATTTGAATAAATTGGACTGGTCTATTATTCAGATTAGGGTTGGGTTGGGCTAGGAGTTGCGGTCTTAAGTTAGACTGGGGGTTTTGTTGTAATGCTGACAGTGTAGGTAGAGGGAGCGGAATGGTTCCTACTGGCGGATTCATCGGTCTTTGCCAGTTTGTCTACCAGGCTTGACTCTGTGAAGTAGGAAGGGACCATTGTGCTGAATATATGTTGTTTTTCCAATATGGTGGAGTATAGGGAAAATTTGGCCAACTGGGTTGACTTGTTTGGTTTGGCCATGGTGATGATGATGGAAATGGTTGTTGTGACCAATTCGAGAAGGGAGGTTGATTTTGCCACATTGTATTATATTGTTGGGCATCATATTGTGGAGGCTGAAAAGAAGAAGCTGGGTCTGGGAACATACCTGATTGTCACGGCTGCCATTGACGACGCTGAGTGAGTAGGTACACCAGTTCTAGCTTTTCTTCTTCTTCCTTGTATACTGCTTTCAATCCAGGAAGTGAGGGACAGCTCTCTGTAGAGTGATCTTTTGTACAAATGGCGCAAACTTGCACTACATCTAATGGACACTCCTTGTGGCTGTGTTTCTTTCTGCATCTGGGACAGAAGATTGCCAAATTCTATTCTACCTCTGCTTGCTTTTGTTTAGCCTGCATAATATCAAGTTGTGTTGTGAATTTCCCCAATATGTCAATTTTAAAATTTTCTAATAAATTTCCAATTTCTGCGCAAGTT